>JAINUG010000040.1:151172-662009 GCA_029706075.1 Aldrovandia affinis
TTTCAGGCAGAGACCAAACACGGCGGGGGCACGAGACACAGGGCTGGCCGTCTCTGGCTGCAGAGATGCACAGAGCTGGGCAAACTTCCTGCGCCTTCATGGCAGTGCCTCAATCGGAGCCAAAGGCCTTTGCCTGGACCCCCACATCCGCCCCACTGCACCAGAACCCATCTGTCTAGGCCTCTCCACACGTGGACTACAACTGTGTCCAGAATAGAAAGGTTTGGTTTCCCTGCGGTCTCCCCCATGGCAGTCTCCCCCTCTGACAGCTTTCTGCAAAGTCCAGCCAAAGTCAAGCTCCATCTCTCTTTTTCTAAACAGACCCTGGCTCTCTTATGTCATAATGTTTCCACAACAGAATGAAGCACACCAGAAGCACTTCGTTTAAAACAAACAAAGAGTGGCTCAGAAGTGTATAAATCAATTCACTTTGGTTTATTGGTTTTTATACACTATGATAGAAATTTCTTCTTTCGTTTAACCATATTGTATGATAATATTTAAAACCTTTCTGAAAGACGTATGGGATTTACCAACCTATTGTTGAAAAAGCGACTAGTAAATTGTCAAATAAGGTACTGTATCTGTTATCTGAACGTTGAAACTAGGAACTCTGCAAAGTCCAGAATACTTTCATTTTTTTCTTTTTAAAGATTTTGTTTCTGATTTTATCCCATTTTAGTAGCCAATTAGACCCGCTATTTTATGTCAATCCCCCCCAAGTAATGTGAGTTCGCTGCCGTAGTCCTGCGACTGGTAGTGACAAAGGCGAAGTAACGTCTTCTCCGAGACGGCACTCACCAGGCCGTCAATCGTAACCTGGTACTACAGGGCCCCTCCCTGGGGCGGACAACCATACCTGACAACCATACAAACTGTCGTGAGTAGTGTCTGTAATGTACAATGGCACAGCACAGTTAGTCCCGTTACTTTCACTCGGCTCAGGTGTTACTGTGGTCTGCTGGGTAATGTAGTGTTTTGGGGCTGCCATGTGTTGTAGGCCAGGCAGCCATTTCCTAGTGCAGCCCATCAGGCTGCCACACACCCTCCTCCTCAGCTCTGACCTCGGGAGGGCTGAGCGGCCTATGTCCAGCGGCCACCAGGAGGGTCCCCCTCTCCAGGTCCACTCAGGCAGTTTTCCACCCGGGTCAAACGTCCAGATTCCACAGTCTCCGTTTGCCTGAAAAAGCATCTGCACGCCGTTAGTGAATGGCAAAAGTCGCTCACCTTGTCTGCCCCCAACTGGCCACATGTGGGTACTGGCTCTGGGCTCCATGGACAGAACAGTTACCACCCTTGCTCTGGTCCTCACCAGCCTTCCATGGCTGCTCCAGCGAACCCTGTGCAGCACTTTACTCCGTAGTCCATTCTTTGGCCTTTTCCTCCACGTCCCTTTTTCTTTCAGGGGGTCAGGTGGGGTAACTGGGGAAAACACACTCTCCAACACGTGGTTAGCGGTATCCTTACATTTCTTTTTCACATTCGCATTTATTCTCCATAAACGGTTGCTACGGTTAATCCTTTTAATTTTACTTCCGTTCTTTTCTGAGTTTCTTTTCCAGTGAGAGCTTTGAATCTCCATTCCTCTTCTCTGTCTTCTTAACTTTAGGGAAGGAGATGTACTCACCACTTCAGGAGATGGTTGGGTGTCCCACCTGACCTCATCCATCACCAAGAGGTTTTCCTCCATGCCATGGTCCCACCATAGCTCATCCTCTGCAAAGTGCTCCTCTAGTCCCCTTCCAAGGTCCGGCAGGCTGAGGGGGACTGAGGACCATCGCTCCCACTTCGATTCCCCCATCTGGTCATCATCTCCTGTCAGCTCCACTGGCTGTGAGATCTCCACCTGGGTACTAGAATCTTTCATGTCAGGTTTGCGAGTCACACATTCCAATTCCTCACTCACCCTTTCCAATCGCTCTTGTAGATCCAGCAGAGTCCCGGTTTGGACTTTCAGGACTTCACAAAACGAGTTTTCTGTGGCCCGCTGCTGGGCTTCTTTTCGGTCCAGCCTCTGCTTTAAGTTATTCACTTCCTCTCGCAGTAGAGGAAGCTCTTCATTTCTCTTTTGTTCTATTAGGAGGGCTGCAGAGGTAGTTTGGTGAAGTTCCTGTAATTTCAACATTTTATTTTCTTGTTATAATGCAAGGGTCTTCACCTGCTCTAACTGTGCCTCTAGCTCCCGCCTTCCCTCACGCTCTTGCTCCACTTGGCTCCGGAGTTTCTCCGCCTTGGACGAATGGTTCTCCGCTGCTTTCCTTAACTCCGCCTCCTTCTGGGCGAGACTGGTCTGTACATCCTCCAAGGCCCTGGCATACTCCTCTTTGGCCTGGTCCTGGGACTCCTGGATGTCCAGACACTGCCGATTCTTTCCCTCCAACATCTTGGATAGGGTTTTCACCTTCTCTTCGAGTGCCAGGTTGTGGGCCTCTACCCGCCTCACTTCATCGACAAGGGATGCCTTCTCCTTTTCCAGCTCCCCAGCCATGATTCCCAGCACTCTCAGCAAGTCAGTGTGCTCCTCCTGCAGTTGCCCCACTGCCAGCAGGTGGCACTCCTCTGAGGTCCCCAACTCCACCTTTGCCCTGTCCAGCTCAGTCTGGGCACTCTTCAGCTGTTGGACCTCCTGGAGGGTGACTCGCCATTGGTCCTCCACCATGGCCGCCCGTCTCTGGTTCTTCACCAGGTCCTCCCTCTCATCCCGACAACATTGCTCCAATTTCTGGATCTCATCCTCTTTGCCCCTGATCACAACTTGTGCCTCTTCTAACTCTGACTCCAAATCAGCACACTTGTCTGCGACACCTGTATGCTGCTTTTGCGGCTTACCTGGGACATTTTCTCTAGGGGGCGCCGCCGAGCAGGCATAGTCCTGGGCTTCCTCCTTTGGGTCTTCCCAGCCAACTTCTCCCTTCCAGAAGCACTCACTGGGTTGATGCCCATATCCCAGGCAGCATAGGCATTGGTGGGTTTCACTTTGTGCCAGCTGGGCCTGCTCCTTGTCCCAAGTCTCCTGGTGCATCACCCTCACGACTTCGGACACGGCATCCAGGCTCGTCATCAAGAAAAGAGGGCACCGTTCCAGTGTCCGTCTTTGGGTGCGCTCTGACATCTTTAAGAAATCTGCAATCACCTCACGTTGATCGAGTGACAGGTGTCTTCTCCCATCGCTCTCAAGCCAGGAGAAGATTTTCAGGTCCAACATCCACTCTGGGTTCAAAAGCTCCATATTGAATTTTTTTTACTACCTCCTCTTGCCTGTAAGTGATGCCCTCTGCCCGCATTCTCCACCATATGTGGTGTCCCCAGGGGTTGGGCGACACTCACGGACCTTGCAGAGGGCGTAGGCAAGTTCAAGAACAAGGAGGAGGCAGTATTCAAAACCAAAATGATAATTTATTAAATTACCACTGACAAACACAAAACAAAGGATGGGGTCTTCAGGGGAATACAAACACACAAAGTCCGCAATCCTTATCTCGTTGTCAATGTCCGTTCCAATTCCAAAATCCAGTTCCAAGTCCACAATCCAGTCCGTAGTCAAAATCCAAAGCAATCCAATACTGCCACATACAGTAGATAAAGAGAGTGCTAGAAAGTTTTCCATCATCTTCACTGACTTCTGGTTGCAGATTGTTTTTCTGTCTTTTTAAATGAGGCAACTGTTCAAAGGTGTCCCCTTTTAAAAAGTAAACACAGGCCCATTAAAACCTGGGTGGTGGTCAGAGTGTTGGGTGTGTGTGTGTGGGGAATAATCGGATATTCACAGTCTGCTGATCTTATCAGGGCTACTGCAGGATAACTGCTTGTCACAAGGCCTAGAGGCAGGTTCTGATTGCGTGACTGATAACTATTATACTGACTACTGTACAATTTCAGCAGCTAATTTGACATTTTATCCTACATTAAATGTTAAGTGTGCGTCATCAGATGCGGTTCATGACACCTGTGGCACCCTGTCGCTAAAGTGGTGTTGCATTCTGGGAAAGGTACAAAGCACAGGGAATGAAACATGTGACAAAGACCTACAGGGGCCCCTGCCCTGATGGCCGGTTGTAGTTGGAGACCTCGATCAGGTTGTCATCAGGATCACGGAAGTACAGAGAAGTGATGGGACCCACCGCTCCACTCCTCTCCACGGGCCCCTCCTCCACCGCCACCCCGCACACCTGTGCACACACATGGGGGTACCGCAGAGTTAGTCCCACACAACCGACAAGAGCACACAATACGATGGAAACCAGAATACAGCAGATACCTTTCAATGCTTAGACAAGGACATCAATCAATCATTAGTTTGTATATCACCATTTACATCAGGCTATCACACAGCACTACACAATATATATTAAAAATGTGTGGTTGGTCATGAATCTTGTAATGCAGTAAAAAATAACTTTTGCATGCTGAAACTTTAGCTCAAATAAATGTGAGTTTATTCAACATAATATTCACTGGTTTTATTCTTCTATGCACCTGTTTGTTTTGTTAGCATGAATAAATTAAAATTGAAATTATTAACAGAGTGAGGGAGTATGGGAGTATGGCAATATTTAAAACATGTGCCATTACAATTTTGCAGAAAAGAAGATAGTTGTTTCCCTACAAACAATGAGTTTTAAACTGTAGAGTAGCTCACTCTATTAGACGTGGTTCGCTTTTTAATGATATAGGACTGAAATAATGGTATTTTCCCCCACTGGTGTTTTTTTCCTCAGAACATTCATTTGGATGTTAGTTTAAATGTGTCATTGCAAAACTGAGAGGCCTGCACCACCACACTCTGTATTTAGAGCCAGACGATTCAGGAAGTCTGAAAAATATCTGTTAAATAGCTGGGATCGATGAGCTCTCCACGTGGCAGAGGTGTCAGCTTTTAAAGTGAATCTCCCACTGTATAAAGCAACGTTGTATGCTCTCCTGTTCACTAACCTGACACACTGTCCAAATAAAAGGGGAGTCACCCTAAACTAGAGAGACAAACAGGAGCATTTTCCTCACATGGTTGATACGCTGTGGGTGATTTGGGGCGTGGGCACCATTTTCATCTATTCCACAGTAAGACTCCAGATACACTTTATCACAGGGAGAGACCTCAGACTGCAAATAGCAGCATCCAGCAGGTGTTTCTTTGCTAAATACCTGACTTTCAGGGGCATAAAGACAAGAGTTGCATTCAGGCTTTGGGGAATCAAGAGTTCTTTGACCGAACAAGCAACTGGATTATTAGTCAATATAGATGCATTTTAATTGTTAAAGTGATGAGATAAACCATGAGGCCAAACTTGGACAGGGTTTCTGGGACCATGATGATTTATGCTTGAGTGGGTGGGAGAGAGTGAGCTGTGGTGGTGAAAGAGCAATGTGGGGGGAACCGTCTCACCTGGAGGTGCTCAGCCACTTTTGGCAGGGGGGTGTCCGTGATGAGACACAGGTCAGCAGAGCCTGGGGTGGGGCGCAGGGCTTTCGGCTCAAACTCCTGGCCCGCCTGGTGTAGGTTAAACTTTTGCTGTCCAAATCCCAGGGCCTTGCGGTCACCCTGAGGCACCAAAGAAGGGATATACGTTCAGGCACCTTTAATACCATAATTCATAATCCAACAGTAAAATTGCAAACTACTAAGCTATTAAACAATATTTAAAACATTCTCACAGTGGACAGTGGGTATGTTTCTGGGTCAGCGGTGTAGGCATCCAGTACTAGTACAATGATGCCACCTGGTGGACATTCACTTGCCTGTCATTTATACTACAGTACTGTACTTTTTCATACTTTGTACAACAGATGGAAGAAAAAATAAGAGGAAGGTACATGCTTTAGTAAACATGTCATGCTCATCAAAGCTGTACCAGAAATCAAGCATGACAGGTAGTATAGCTTATACTCATTTATACATTGAGGGTACCTGTTATGAGTAAGAGTTCTGGACATTAATTATCGCCCATAAGTATTATTTTATCTGGCCTGCTCGACCTCACCGCACCTTAAAAGTAACAATCTCCATCCCCAGGACTTTGGAGTAGAAGGCAAGGGTGTCTGGAACACTCTTTACAGTCAGAACGAGATGGTCCAGACTGCTGATCCGGACCGGGCAGGAGCTATGGTGGCGGACTCCCATGAACCCAGCATGTCCTAGGGACTAGGACAGACAGACGGGAATGTCGAACATTTGAATATAGTACAGGACATGAGCAGTGGGTAACCCTGGTGAAACATTCATTTATCAACAGAAGCCCCAAACTTTTCTGTCATGTCATGATAGCCTATATTTTACGGTAACGTCAAGGTTAGGCTAGGATATAGTAGGCTTCAAGTCATCCTCCCGTTATTCGGTTATCTCTGAGCAAACTATTTTGGGTTTAAAATAGGCTTAATGTTATTTTGAATCAACGTCGTTTTTGGCTATATCTCAGTCAATTAATCAAGAGAAACATAAATTAGGCTATTAACTTTTGAAGCAATGAAGCAAGAAGAAATCACCTAATGTTAGCAAATACAGGTAATGTTACTTTATACATCTCTTCTTTGAACTTCGTCTGCAACCTTAAATGTAAATTGTAGGGGTGCACCGATATATCGGTGGACTATCGGTATCGCCGACATTTGCCTTGTTGAGCTGCAATTGGCTTATTGGCCGATTTTTTTATTTTTACTGATGGCACTTGCCATAATTACCCTTCAGTTTGTGTTGCGTCAATCTGGTCTAAATGTTCAAACTTGAATGGAACGACAGCACCTTTTATTTGCAGGCTAAACTGACTGAAACCCGCCTAATTTATTCCTGTGACAATGCTGCGATTGACTAGCTGTCATGAGCACTGCACTCCACGCAGTCTTGCACAAGATGCCCGCTAGAGCTGGGCAAAAATAATTAGCATGATATGTTGACCAAATACAGTAGTTCGCTAACGATATTGAAACATTTTACATTACATTTTACATTTACATTTTAAGCATTTAGCAGATCAAACGATCATTTGTATGCGGAAAAAACAGTAGCCTATATACAGATATTCAAGTACAACTTTATTTAATATTCAGTGCTTGCATATGCGATGCCTTTTCAAGCATAATTTCAAGTAGCCTATAAAGTTTGCACTTTAAGTAAACAAATACAAAAAAGTATATATTGTGGGAGAACAAACTAGATGGGCTTGCATTCATGAACTCTGTGTTCTGTCCCTATGTTTCCAATAGATAATTTATGTAACCTAATATCTGCACATGGTCTAATTCCTGTATGTTTTGCTAACCGGGCCAATAACATTCCACTAGACACATAAATAAAGCCACTGTTAGTCTATTATCAGTATGTCAATTAAAACAGAAATATCGCCTACATGCTGCCGCTTGGAAGTGAGACACCAAGAACTGTAAATTAAACAGATGTGTTAGGCATATAAATTATGCGGCGACACAAAACTCGTTATACAAAAGATACAAGAATTATATCTAACATGAATTTAAATCGAAGGCCCGAGTGTTCATTTGTGCAGTCGTAAAACTGTCTCTGTCCAATGAGGTAATGATCATGGGTATGGGAGAGGTCCGGACGGTGCGATCTGGAACTCAAGGCTCTGGCGCTATAGTCTGTAGTTCAAAGTAACCATAGCCCTCCCCTCACTAGATAAACGACCATGGAGGAAGTCCACCAAGACTCACCCGTCACTGGGATTTACGAGTCCAGCTCGAGAAAACTTTGAGGGCACAAAGAGGAGAGAACGTGGATCAAGTTAAAGAAATGCGTCTCGCCACGCTTAAGTATTTACCTTTATATCAGAGATTTTGCTAAATTCACTGCCAGCGTTCCCGAGTAGTGCGGCGGATAGATTATAAACCCCTGGAATTGGGCTATCTGCATGAATCGTGCGGGAACACTAAATGCCATTTGTCACTGGCAATGGAACACTAAATGCCATTTGTCACTCAAATAAGCAGCGAGAGAGATCGAAACCAGCGGCGTATTGTAGTAGACACCCCACTTCAGTTTCTACTTACGCCATTCTCAGGAAATACCGTAATTCTCCAAGCAACTATTTGATGAGTGTCTGCATTGTAACTGGTCATTTCCCCACCCTCCGGCTATACAAACATCTAAGTTAACTATGCTTTACACTTTAACCATAAAAGTTGTGGGTGGGGGATAAACCAAAATAAATCTGAATAATAATAATAATAATCATCTTCTTAATAAGAATAAGAATAGTAAACTCCATTATTATCACCGGTATTGTTACAAGTATGATGAGCGTAAAACAAGTATTTTATATAACTAACCATTTACAAGCCCAATTCTAAATTACGGTCTTAATTTATTCCGTTAAGGAGGTAGAAAACGGGAAGATCCTAGGTCAGATGTTGTCATCGTCTTTAGTCTCTTTTAGAGGTCAACAAATTCAACTTGGACACTGAATATACTGTCATCCCCAGCTGCTGTGTAATCGTAGTGTTATATGAAAACAGCAGAGGGAGACAACATACATAACACTGATTAAAACGTGGAACAGAGGTTCCCCTGAACAGGTTTATCTCAACAGAAAGGTCCAAATGTTCTCTCAGCTGGAGCTACATGTACTTCTTAAGAGTGCAAACGAGTAACTATGACAACCAACAAATTATTTAATTTGTCAGCAGGAAGTAGGTTGATACCCTGCACAAAATTAGTCTGCAAAAGGTCTGAACCAACAACATTGTACAATTTATTTAAGCATTTTTTATATTGTATTGAAAATGCAACTTTCCTGAAATGTGGGCTCTGTAACTTTGACATAAATACAAATTCCAGCTTATGTGTCACTGTTAACTGTTACCGCATCACCCAACTTAAAGGCAATTGAGACAGAGTGAAAAGGAAATTCATATATGCCAGTTCTGGCATATCACCCTCCTTTGCCTTGCATTACAAGTCTTGGGTTTGTGAAGAGCCCCTGTGCAGGTAAAATGTAGTCTGTTTTCATTTAGGGGGAAAATGACTACTCTTGACTGCCCTACTATGACAAAGGAAGTTTAACTAGGGCAGGTTCCAGTTAGCCAGGGTTCCTCAGGTCACCAATGTACCTCCCAACAACACACAACTGTCATTGGGGCTGATCAGCCTTTCCACTAATCCTGGCACCACATAGTAGTACAGAGTTGCCTGCCAGGTGTGAAACTAGCTGGCTCACAAGCCAATGCATCAGTAATGGAAATTCCAAATTGGGGTGGAATTTTTTTTCAAACAATGACAGAGCTTCAGCAACAAACTTAATCTTTACTTTCAGAAAAGGAAATATGACTGTTGCACACATGCATGCACAAACATTGTGAGAGAAAATATGAATAAATTGTAGATAGCTTCTTATTTAATTTGCCTAAGTAACTGCATCAATCCACAGAGTAATGCAACAGTGCTTTTAGAACATACATAACATCTAGAAAACATAACCAAAGGTTTGAAAAGGAACAGGTCTTCATTCATTAATTTCATCCCACTCTCTCACCTGAGGTGCCACCTCTCTGGCAGAGACTAATTTGCACAGGAAAGAAGAAAAAAAACTAGGACCTGTGGATGGAGTTTTGTGGATAGCTGTCCGTATTCATAGCACACATTAACTCCCCATCAATTCCTTCCCTTAATTGTTTTTTAAATGTATTAATATTTTTATTTTGTTTCAGATTTTTTCCTGTTTTTCTCCCAATTTGGTAGCCAATTACACCCTCTATTTATCTCGATTTAACACTGCCCACACGGGTCCGTCGCTCGTCTCTACGAAGCAAGCTAATTCTCCGTGGGCAGCGACCTCTGCCTCCTTCGAGACGGAATTCGCCCACCCACGTTCTAGAGACTCCTTTTCCGTGCTTCATAGTGGACCCGAGCCGGCTCACCCTCCCCCCTTCCCCTGGGGCGGACAGCCCCCAATCAGGGCTGACAACCAGGGCCGGTCTGGTAGAGATGCAGGTTTTGAACCGCGTCCCTGACAGGCAGCGCACACCACACCGGACTGCAGTGTGCAGTGCGTCAGTGTCACCAGTGTCGATAGCGACAAGCAGCTTTTTCCAGCTCACCTGGCATTCTTCTTTAATCGTCTTGCGTTTAATTGATTTGTTTAATTGATATTCCATTGGTCAGCCTGACTTCTAACTGTGGAGTTGGAGGACCATGGCTCTGTATGAACAGTCAGGACCCATCTCAAACACAATAGAATAAGCTGTAATTAATACCATTGAAGGAACTGTCAGCTGACCAATCAGGATGAACTGTGTCCTAAAGATATAACTGCCATGTTATAGCATCTGTAACATTATTGACAAACCAATCTCCTTGCCCACTGTATTAAGTTAGACAGCGTATTGGGTTTTGCAAATAATCACTCAATAGTTATTGTGTTTTGGCATTTTCTATTTCAGTATGGGACACTGGATTTTAAAAGATGAAGCTGATGCCATGTTTTGTAACGTTCACGCATTCAGTGAGTTCCCGGGTTTGCACAGGTAAGACAGCACTCAGAGCTGACCCCACTGGCACCCCACAACAAGGCTTTTTACAAAACCTCCTGTCAAGAGGCGAGCATTCCACTACCACCTGTACTCTCCTGCTAATGGACCTGCATGTATAGCACAAACCAGAAATGCAAGCAGTTTTCAATGGAACAGAAAACAAATAATGCAGAAAAAGTACGATCTTTCAAAAGCAATATTCAATTCAGGCCTCACTCAGGCATGCAAGCGAAGTGAGCTGGTAATATTTGGTTCACAGAGGCTGGATTATGAATGGATTATGAATTTGAACACGAAGCTGGGTTTTTTTCCTGTGTAAAAACAAGTATGAAGAAACAGTTCCATTGCTCCAACAGAGACCATGAATGTTAATTCCAGTGAATAATTGGAAATATGAATGTACAATTCCAGTAAGCCAACAGGAGGCCAGGTAAGTATGTTAATGCAAGTAAATTCCCATCATTATGTCACAAAAAAGTGTGAGCTTTAAGAACGCCTTTGTCATTGCTGATTTAGATTGTTTTGTGTATTGCCTGCCCCCTGCTCTACTATCATAGTTGTGGTCCAATCTTATGAGCGACTGGCCCTGGCTGTCCTATTCCCTATGCTGCCATGTAAAAGTTAGGACAATAGTGCAAAATGACAGGCATGACCAGATCTGAAGATATATTCCCATAACTGAAGCATTGTAATCTCATTTTGTTCAAGTGCCTCTTCACTGGAACCATCCTTCCTGCTGTGCCCTGTGAGTGGGCTCCACTACCTCTACCTACAAAGCAGTAATTACGAAGAGTTTGTTGCATGCTTTGGGTAATTAAAACAAAGACGAAATGAAGGTATATGAGAAATCGATCTCCTAGGTTTC
This sequence comes from Aldrovandia affinis, assembly GCA_029706075.1. Taxonomy (NCBI): domain Eukaryota; kingdom Metazoa; phylum Chordata; class Actinopteri; order Notacanthiformes; family Halosauridae; genus Aldrovandia; species Aldrovandia affinis. Next base: position 162,514 of record JAINUG010000040.1, read on the forward strand.
TTTGGAGTTAGTGGGGGAAGTTAGTGGAAATCACATTTCTCACTCTATTTGCAATTAGCAGGCTCTTCCATGCTGATATTGGGTATCTTTTTTGAGAAATCAAACCAGGGAGCCCACATATGATTGTTATGATGCACCTGGAAGAAGGGCTGTTGTAAGTGTGTGTGTGTGTGTGTGTGTGTGTGTGTGTGTGCATGCATGTGCGTGTGCGTGTGAGGGCAGGCTTCAAGTTGGATAATTAGGGTGAGCAGTGGTTAGAACCCTGGACCCCTGAGTGGGTTAGGTAGAGCGATGTTGCTCCAATTTCGTTTATGCTGTCAGACTCCACTGAGTAATCCCAATGCAGTTTTAATGATACTGTTTTTCTCAGATGATTAATTCTGGTCCAGTTTTAATTTCTCCCTGATATCTCACCTGATATTAAAAGCCTTAGTCCGTGAATTGTCTATGATTGTTTCAAATCCACCATTAGATTTAAGTTTTAAACACATACTCTAGCAATACACAATCAAATTTGAAGTGTTTATACAACTCTATCAGAGTTTAAAATTACAATAGTCAATAGTTCAATAGCGTCGTCATCTCTCTGAGTTAATTTAATGTTTAATTTACGAGCTAGGTATTATCATTATACTTAAAATTCGAATTGTCTGTTTAATTATTTGAATTGCTTTCCCGGCTGATTTACAAAGAATGAGGAAAAAAGGTGGAACGCAACCCTTACATACAACAGCCCTCAGTAAATGCCAACTCTGAGCTATTCTACACAATCAAAACACAAATGCAATGATTCATAACTGTATATTCTTCACAATGTCTATCTGTTAGATATCACAACCAACTAAAAAACAGCAGTCAGGCTCTGGGGTGCTTCAGCAGCAGTCTTGAAACCCTGGTGCAATCTGAAGAGGTGGGTCTTCAGGGCACAATGGAAGGGTGGTGGATGGGTTAGGGCTAGGGTTCAGGACACAATGGAAGGTGGTGGATGGCTCTGCTGTCTAAGTAGGGTCATGCAGGGCTGAGAATAATCAGGTTTTTCATGTGGAGACTGAGTGGAGTGCAGAGATGAGGGACTGCAAGTGCAAAATCCCCCACATCAGTTTGTGTTTATTAAATCACAAGCTAGGTAAGACTAGCTAGGTAAATGTTGACTTTTTGAGTTTTCAACTTGCAGGAGAAGCATGACTGAAGTTTATTTACTGACTTTCTTTTATATTTCAAAAAGCATGTTTTAGGAGATAACATGATTATTTTATCACTGCTGAAATATGTATGTCAGGAAGGAAACGGTGCACTTTATCAGCACTTTCAGAGGCTGATAGATTGGACTAGTTGGAGTTTTTGAAGTTCTGTGTATTCTGTAATGTTAGAAAAGTGGCTAAAAGTGGAGTGTACCACAGGACAAGCCCTCTGGGTTCACAACTGGTTGACAGAGAGAGAGACACACACACACACACACACATTCTCTCTCACACACACACACACACACACACACACACACACACACACACACACACACACACACACACACACACACATGCATGTATGGACACACAGACACACACACACACACACACTCTCACACACTCACACAAAAACACACACACACAGGCACACACACACACACACATGCATGTACGGACACGCGCACTCACACATGAGCAGGTACGGACACGCACACACACACACCAGGGCTCCAGACTAACTTTTTTCACCACAGTCCCGGAACCGTCCCGAAATACAGTTTTAACCGTCCCAAAGTGAATGTAAATTGTCCCAAAAATCGAGAATGTTGTTTCTTTATTTTGGTTTTGTCGTCTATAATTGTTATTGCCATAAAAAAACACCATTCAAATGATTAGGAAATAAATAATTGTATTTTTATTTGAAATAATTATTTCTCTTAACAATAGGCACATTAGATCAACAGGTAACAACATTCCATTCTAGAAGAAATTTTCTTTTCCTTTTGGCCAGAGCTTTGTTTCTGTAGAGAAAGAGAAAATAAATGGATTTAGTCAAAAGGCTCCCAGGTGGAAAGATTTCACAAGAATCATTATGATTATTTATATATATAGTTAGTGTTAATGATGTCTTGTAGATTACTATGGATATTTGCAACTCTATTATTTTAAGGACTGATAGGATACTTTATGAATGAATAAAACATGTAGTGAAAAGTACAGAAATCATCTGACATATCTAAGGGAGTCAAAGTGTCGAATTTCATGGATACTGTAAGGAATACGAGTGTGTTCATTCAGTCATATTTATTACAAACTGAAAATGTTCAACACTCACAATCAAATCAACTGCTCAACTGTTAGCTATTACTGCTGTGTAACTTTATGCCAAGTTGTAACTCATACTAACGTTGTGTCAGACAAAAACCTTTAATTTCTCCGAAACGCAGGTTCGCATTATCATTGTTTATTGTGTGTGTTCAAAGACGCTTGTAAAATACCTCTGTGGTGGACTGAACAAATGAACGGGCTGGCAGATTGCCGCCAGTCAATGCGGCCCCTAGCAACCGTGTAGCGCAGTGAAGTGTAGCGTCAGTAGCCTGACGGATTTCTCCGCTTTTGTTTCGATAAATGTAACGTTAGGCCAATCAACTCGTCCTGCAATGGTAGTAGCTACTTTGTTGCAAAATGGTATACACAATGTATCTTGTGTCTTGTGCTTGAATTGAGACAACTGGCGAACTAATACAGTGCATGCCGTTTTGATGGCTCTGGTGACTGCCGTGCAGCCTACAGCAGTGGTGAAGCATTTGCCGGCCATGGCGTGAATCTAAAATTTAACTAATATGAACCAAAACATCACGGAATCAACCAATTAGTGTAATTAACTAAAATAATATACTGAAATAGCCTAAATGTAGCTTACACTTTGCTGGTTGCCTTGCTAATTATTGTGGGTGCTCGCACTCAGCACGGAGTTAGCGCTAACACCGTTTTTTCACACACGCCACACACACACAGGGCTAACGTTAGCTAGCAAGCAGCCCGCTATCTAGCTAGCAGCTGACTACTCTATACAGTTCCAATAGACTAACATTACACCTCTGTGATTTAAATGTGTCCTTACCTTAGACTCAGGGTTGTACTAGGGTTGGATGCAGTTCCCTGTTGGTCAGTCTGTGTCTGTGTCTGTTCTCCATCTTCTTCTGCTGTGTTTATCCTCTTCAAATAGCGCAACATGTTTGCGAGTGCTCCCTTGACTGAGAGAATGGCCAGTACCGCGGGAACTTTTATTAAACATTCTGATATTTTCGCGGGTCTCGTGCAGTAGTCTTGTGCCACTGTCAACTAGTCGAGCACTCAGAAGACGCGCACCGTTTGCCAGTGACAGTGACATGCGCACTGAATGTCTGCTCAGTTGACATTTTCTAAGTGGAAAAAAAAATCCTCTTCGTCCCGACTGCGTCCCGGGGAGGATTTTTGTTCGTCCCAAATACATATTTTATCGTCCCCGGGACGACGGGACGGTGTTAGTCTCGAGCCCTGACACACACACACGTGTGCATGCACGGACACACACACACATATATGGTAATGCACACACTCACACACACCCATGCTCATGCACGGACACACACATGCACACATATGTGTGTAGTCTGTGAGGCACTGAGAGAGCTAGGAAGCAGTGTGCATGTGACCAGCTCTTTCCCATGTGCCACTGGGACACACATACCATCCGTGTTTGAAGCGGTGTCATGTGACAGTGGAAAACCAGGAAGTACTCACTCTGCACTCTCACTCCCCACAACCCTCTGAATAATCTGTTATAACTGGCAGTGATGCAGGACTATACATTTCAGCCTTGGAGAGTGCAAACATGAGGAGTGGAAAGGCAAACATGTACAACATAACAGTTAAAATTCCCCTAAGTATTGTTCCTCTACAGATATTTGGTCAATATTCTCTGGTGAATTGAGGAAATCTGCTAAGCAATGTGCTGGTCTGCGCTCACACTCTATCGCTACACAACTGAAGGTGGCAATATGTTGATACCACCTCCTCTGTGAGCTTAATAGAGCACAATAGAGCCGTTGATTACATCCACATGGACATGTAAAAGCCAAGAACTGCAGGGGTGTCACTGTAATACTGCATCTTTAGGTGCAGGGAGAAACCAGATGAGACTAACACTGACCACAAAGCACAGTCTCTGACAAAACCCAAAGGAATCAAGCCTCCAACAAGGTCAAACACAGTATTAGACGGGCTCAAGGAAGAGCCTCAGGGTAAACATAACAGGCGGTTTGAAGTATCGTTGTCAAATCGTATTTGTAAAACTGTGGAGATACGTGGTCTTGCCTGAGGGGGGAAAACGGCTTGCAGATGGAGATATGAGATATCCTCAGCACTCTTTACAGCCTTCCAATCAAAGTGATGTGCTGAATCACAACAATGATCACGGCACAAATTGTAACTGTGTATTCGCAGACATGAAAATGCGTATGGACGTGTGGCGCCAATTTTATGGGGGTAAGTTCAAGTAGAAGACATTTTAAGTTGCCCTTGATATGGGCAATAACAATTGACTTTAAAATAACAGAATTACATCCATCAGGGTTATACTTCACATGCCTCAGCAAGGAGGGAGGTGCTCTTTGAAGGCACCCAAGAAGACAAGTAGATCCAAGGACTAAGCAGTCGAGTTTGATTGGAGGTCTTTCTTATCAGTAATGTCTGCAAATGATCAATCAGTCTTTATCTAATTTAGAATGGTAGTCTACTAATTGACAAAATCCTGGAAACAATCAAATACATTGCTTATATTTTTGGGAATCCGGGTTCCAGAAATCCATAAATAGACATGCATTAAGGATAGGTTTTTTTGGTCAATATACAGGCTTATACTTGCCCTCAAATCCAAACAGCTCACCTGAGAGCAGATATAATTTGAGCTACCATGTTCTGCATTAGCTTTGGTTTTTAAGTGCTGTTTAAGCAAGTATAGCTTTGGAACCTCAAAAAAATCACCATACTTCACTTTTTCAAAGGTGTTCCTTATTCCTATTTGTTTTTCTCTCTAATTCTGTCAAAAAAATCCTGCTTATAATCCTCACAAACCCTACTCTACATTTCCTCTCTCCTCACCCCTCCTCCTCCCCCACCCACCTCCTCTCTAACCGCGGATGACTTCGCATCCTTCTTTCAATTCGCAACTCCCTCCCCCCATCCTCCAACTTGTTCACTCCCATCGTTCTACGACCTGTTCTCTCCATCCCATTCCTTCCTCCCTTTTCCAGTCCAATGCTATGGATATCCTCCCCTTTGTCTCCAATGTTATCAACTCCTCTCTTTTCTCTGGCTCTGTCATGTAAAAAAAAAAAAAGGTTTACTAACCATTTCCTTCCTGGTGTGACAAGTATGGTATGCAGCTGCCAACAATGATGTCTATCGCTGTATTACTGCACTGATCTCTTGCATGAACTATGATTGATCATACCATGTATTAATGCACATCTTGTAAAGTCGATCTGGATAAGACCGTCTACTAAATGCTTAATTAAAATGTAAATGTAAATGTAGGGTCCGAGCAGGGTAAAGCAGGATGGTGGTGCACAGAGAGCAGGCAGGAAATTATGCCTATCAAATTGGACATTAGCACATTAAGGGTGGATCAAACAGGCCATGTTCCAGTACACCTCTGTGGGGGCCGGTGAGATTGTTGTGGAGGGAAGTGCATCCATCATATCACCAGTCATAATAGTGATGCCTCAGAGAGTAACACTGCATTGTAGCACCTTTGTTATTTTCTTATTCTACACGTGTCAGCAAAGCTCCCTTAGTTTGGTCTTTGTCAGTATACAGATTCAGAACACACTTTGTTTGTTCAGACATGAGGCCTGTCTCACAAAAGAACATAGTCAGGGTATCTTTGTGTTAGCTGGCTACACAAAACCTAAAAAAGGCAATTGATAACATGTCTCACCACGGTGGTTATCAACTTGCTCTGTCAACCCTGGTTTTTCCGATCGAGCTATGAGTGTGTGCACACAAAATGGGCAGAGTTTGTAACAGGCAATCCCATGCAACATGAACAGATCCAGAGCACTGTTTCACAAAGCAGGATTGGTGGGTTAGTGAGCTAACTTTGGGCTTAAGCCTGGGTTTTTGGTCTCACAACTGTGGCTCACCCAGGACTGCAGTGATGGGAATGTGAGTGCACCAATCACTCTTGGGAATCCTATGAGAGAATTACACCGCACTTAATATGCGACAATAAATTGTATTAATTATTGATAACTATATATATATATATGAACTATATGCTTGCTCAGATTCTCCACATTACCAATGGAATACGTATATGTACCGGTGGCTAGAAAACGTAGGGCAATACATACAGTTTGCTGTACAGTGATCGCATCGCTTCGACAAGTGGCATTTTGATATGTGGCTCTAGAAGCTTGCAAAGATACAGATTCCCCAGAGGGAATATTGTGTCTCTGATATAAAAAAAATAGATTACGGAATTCTCTAGGATTGGTGAGGCTGATTGGTGAGGGGGCGGCTCTTTTATAGGATCGGATCCGCCTGAACTTAACCTACTCTGAAGCAGTTTAGGTTCGCGGCATAAGTTACCATGGCGATGCAACCCAGTTAAAAGTGAGCCACAGTCATGAGACTGAAAACCCACTTGCTAACCCACTAATCCTGCTTCGTGAGACAGGCCCCTAGTAAATCCTGCCCAGCCATGCGTGCATGGTGGTGTGTATAATGTTGTGCTGTGTTGTGTTGATGATGATGTGTGCCAGCTGTCTGATGTCACTGCTGCTGTCTTGCAAGTAAATTATCCATGGGAAAAGTTCATTAGAAAAAAATAAATTCATAATTAAAAACATGTTAGAGAGCTATGCTCTGTCTACATTACAAGCCAGTTTTTTTTCATATGAACTCATGCAATGCCATCTACAGAACCGGAAACACAAGCTAAAATACACTATAAGAGTGTATTGATGCTGAAAATGGCTTTCTGTTTCATGAATAACTGTTCCAGTAATGGATCTCAGTGGCAAGATGCTGTCACAGTCAAGGTGACACTTTCAATATGCTAATATAAGACATGAATAGCACCAATACATTTGGTGAGATATGCTTGAGGGAGATTACATGTGAAGCAACTTGCAGGCTTTTCATATGTTTTACACAATTTGTAAATGATTCAGTGCTGTGCTTTTGCAGGAAAAATGCAGGCATGCTGCCCTGATGCACCAGCCGGGGTATATATCTGAGCTCGAGATATATACTGTATATATATATGTATTTTTATACATATCTCCGCTGGGGTATATACAGTGGCTTAGGAAAGTATTCAGACCCCTTCAAAAATACAAAAATGAAATATGTCAGTATTCAGGCTATGACACTGGGAGAGGTGGAGGGAGGAGTAGAGAGGGCTGCACCTCCCTTTTGGCTGCTGTCAGGTGTAGAAATCTATTTAACCGGTTTGACCGGTCAAACAATTCAATTATCGCTTCCCCATTAAGTACACCCTGCACAGCTTTGGTCATGGATATTTTATCTTATTCTCCACAATCTTTGACAATGGTCTTTCTCGTGCTGCAACGAGAAGATCTGCAAACAAACAAACTAAGGTCTAAAAAGCACAGGTGGTGGAAAACAGTGGCAACTTTCCTTTTGTTCTTACTACTAGCAGGCGATATCCATCTAAATCCCCCCAAAAGCCCCACTGGAAAGTGTAGTATAGACCAACCTGCCCACCAGAGTACGACAAACTCTCCCATACCTCCTAAGAAAATGTTACCTTTTTGACTTGATCCAGGCAATTGCCTGTCGATCACAGGAGTAGGCATACGGATAAAATCTGAATCAATCTGCGGGGAATTGCTGAACACCAGCGCACCTGCATGAGTGGCGAGGGATCTGGACTCATTCACGCCAGGAATTGACAGTGCGAATCAACACCACCTACCAAAAAACTCAGGCCAAAGTCACCCGATGCAGACGTCGCCACTTCAAACTCTCCAAGCAACAGCGCGAACTGACATCAAAACAGTGTGCTACTGTGAGTAAACAAAAATATAACTTTTTTTTCAATCAAAAAGTCAATCATAAAACCTAAAGAGGTATTTGGAGGCCATTTGAACATCGGAAGTATAGTTCCAAAGATTGACGAAATGAAAACACTGTTGAGTACAATTGATTCAAATCTTGTCTTTTTAAATCTTGACTTTTTACTTTTTAACAGAAACCTGGCTACATAGAAATGTCTTGACCAGTTTTATTGAGTTTGCATGTTCTGTGCCTGGGTTTCATGTGTTTCAGTCCAAAGAAGGATAGAACCACAGAGAGAGGAGGTGGGATGGATTAATCCAGGGTGTACATCGCCCGGAACGCATGCTGGGATAGGCTCCTGACCAAGAATGCACAGATAATGGATGGATGGATGGATGGATTCCTGAAATTACAGATTTCGATTTGAATGTATTGTTAAGCCTCAACAATTTGTCTTTCGTTACAAATGTTCTACTGAGAGTGCAAACTGCTTCCTACTGGAAAACATAAAACTCTCCCTTGATAAAGACAAACTGGTAGGGGCAGTACTTCTTGACCTCAAGAAAGCATTCGACACTGTAAATCATGACATTTTGCTTTCAAAACTCTCCTTATTCAATTTATCAGAAAAAAAAACCATCACATGGTTTGACTCCTACCTACAAAATCGTGAACAATGTGTAGTTATAAACAATATTAAATCATCATTCCTGAAAAATGTAAAAGGAATTCCTCAGGGATCAGTACTAGGACCACTTCTCTTGAGTTTGTATATAAACGATCTGCCAGAATCGTGTCCGGGAGCAGGAATTCAAATGTATGCAGATGACATCGTAATTTTTGCTTTTGGAAAGGCAACTGACTCACTTACAGCCCAACTAGGCCAAAGAGACCACGTGAGGGCCCGTTCATTCAGTATTCGGTCCAAAAAAAAACTGTGACAGCTGCTTCCGTTACCCTAAGCCATAAACCATTTTATAAAATTAAATATTTACCAAAACACTCAGTTATTCCAGCAGCACCAGCCTGTTTTCCTGTGGGACAGTCTCTCCTGTGAGTGGCTGTTAGTGATGTGTGTTTTCCAGATCAGCTGAGACTGAGAGATGTATTTGTACCGACGGAGGCACATCCCCCTGTAGCTATCCAGACCCACAGGATTCTGGTTCTGACCCACCCTTTTATGCTCACATTCACACCCCTGTCTCACCTGGAGAGGAAGCGGTTTTAACAGGTAATGTCCCATTCAGAAAGAGACAGTGACCACTGTCACTGAACCAACCTCGAATACCCCCTCCTCCCTTTACATATTAAATACCCCATCGCTATTTACATATTAAAATACCCCCTTCCATTTACATATTAAATGCCCCCTACCCCTTTACATATTAAATACCCCTCCCCCCTGAAAACTGGACTTTGCACCAATATTCCTCCTGTGGCAGAATATTCCTCAATATTCAATATTCCTCCTGTGGCGGTCCTCACAAACACTGTGTGACCCTCACAAACAGTGACGTTACCCTCATAAACAGTGTGATCCTCATAAACACTTTGTGGCACTCACAAACACTGTGTGACCCTCACAAACACTGTGTGACCCTCACAAACACTGACATTACCCTCATAAACAGTGTGATCCTCATAAACACTTTGTGACCCTCACAAACACTGTGTGACCGTCACAAACACTGACGTTACCCTCATAAACAGTGTGATCCTCATAAACACTTTGTGGCCCTCACAAACACTGTGCGACCCTCACAAACACTGACGTTATCCTCATAAACACTTTGTGATCCTCACAAACACTGCATGATCCTCACAAACACTGACGTTACCCTCAAACACTGTGTGATCCTCACAAACTGTGTGACTCTCACAAACACTCTGTGACCCTCACAAACACTGCGTGATCCTCATAAACACTGTGTGATCCTCACAAACTGTGTGACTCACAAACACTTTGTGACCCTCACAAACACTTTGTGACCCTCACAAACACTGCGTGATCCTCAAAAACACTGTGTGATCATCACAAACATTGTGTGACCCTCATAAACAGTGTGACCCTCACAAACACTTTGTGATCCTCACAAACACTGACATGATCCTCACAAACACTGACATCATAAACACTTGTGACCCTCACAAACACTGTGTGATCTTCAAAAACACTGTGTGATCTTCACAAACACTGATGTGACCTTCATAAACACTGCATGACCCTCACAAATGCTGTGTGATCCTCAGACCTGCGGCCTGCATCCTGGACCCCAACCCCAACTCTAACCCCAACCTGGTTTAGGTGCTTCGGCAGTGCGAAGATATGTGAAGTGTGTGCGGGTTCTCACACTGGCAGCTCAGGGAGATTAGAGTCATGGATTTGACTTTTGGTTGAAATGTATTGAATAATTTTCGAACCTCTGAGTTATGGGCTGTTCAACTAAACACAGTGTGAAACTGGAAGTAGCACACGCAACTATGGCTTATCAATATCAAGCTCTTTATTATAACTGAATCAAAAAGGTGAACATAAAACCAAAAAGTGTCACACTCTCCATTGGTAACAAAACTCAAAGTACTATCAAAATTAGACATTCAGGTATAGGGTGGTGGAGAGCGTAGCAGTCTAACACACCACACTTTGGCTGGTCCGGTGTGGTGTGCGCTGCCTGTCAGGGATGCGGTTCGAAACCCACGTCTCTACCAGACCGGCCCTGGTCGTCAGCCCGAGTGGGGGTGGCATTTGGCTGTCCACCCCAGGGGGAGGGGGGAGGGAGAGCTAGCTCGGGTCCACCGAGAAGCATGGAAAGGGAGTCTCCAGAATGTGGGTGGGTGGGCGAGTTCCATTTCGGAGGAAAAGCGGAGGTCGCTGCCCACGGAGAATTGGCTTGCCTCGAGTAGTCGAGCGAGGGACCTGTGTGGGGAGGGTTAATTGAAATAAATACAGGGTACAATTGGCTACCAAATTGGGAGAAAAACTGGAAAAAATCTGAAAAACAAACATAATAAAAATTATAAAAATTTAAAAAAGACATTCGGGTATGTTTTAGTGCAATCCCTAAATTCAGTGTGGGGAAATCAACAGTGTGATATAAAGAAAGGTCACACCACACTCAAACAGTTAACAGTTCACCAAAACATTGCAGGTCACTAAAATGGATTTGTATCTTTTGGAAAGAAAAAAATATGAATATTCTAATGAAATCCTGATTACTACTGGATTCATTATTGATTAATACTAAGGTTATAGCAGCACAAAATTAGAGTAGCCTATTTAGAACAAAATAAGGCAACATTAATATAACAATTCCACAATTAAATAAGGATTCAAATTATTTAAATTGGTGTATTTTGGTTTTTGACTTTCAAATATTTACAAACATTTAGGTATCGTGAATGACCATTTGTATGGTATTGTATTGTATTGTATTGTATCTTCATGTCACAGATGTTCTACTGTACATAATTGCTCAACAGTATACTGTGCAACATCTGCAATACATGCAAAAAATGTATACTAGTCAAAAACCATTAAATGTTATTCTCTACAGATTAACATACTGTTAATCATCATACTGTTATACTATTCATCATACTATTCTCTACAGATTAACATACTGTTAAATGTCAAAATATTCCAAGAATGCATATATTAAATGTTTTATATACATATGCATTATACATATGTAATACATAGTTACATATGTAATATATACATGTGTTTCTGAACAATAGGTAGAAGTATATTGATTTGTATAAGGGGTAATTACATGCAAATAGAGTCAGTAGTGCAGATGGATTGACTGCCATTTTAAGGTTATCATAGTTGATAATGTTAAGTTAACAACAACTTTTGTCAGAGTACTGAGATTTTTCTTCCTCGGTGTAAGAGCATTGTTATCCATATATTTATTGTTACATACATTAACACAATATAGCGCAGAAGAAAAAAAGCTGTGTACACATACTGTGACCAGGGGCAATTTCCAATAGGAGCACTCCATGAAGGTGACACTGCCATGGGTTAGTGTTGTTAGAGGGCCCACTGTTTGGATTGCGAGTGAGTCTTATGCTGTGGCTCACATCAGCATCGTGAGTCACGGCTTTCGCCACATCATTATAGGCCATCGAGCCGAGCACAAATATAAATCCCTGACCCACTATTCTTCTGTCTTCCTCACTGCAATTGTTACCTTTCTCTCTCAGGTTCTAGGGTCGGACCAAACAACATCCTATGATAAGTGCCTGAAGTTCTTCCATGCTCTTTAAAACAATAATTTTCCACATTCTCACCACTATACCTATGCTAGACAGCCAAAATAGCTGCGCTCATGAGCTGTGTACCTGTTGTAAGTGCAATGTTTTCACTTATAATGCCTTTGTCTACAAAATAGATTTATGGTTGTAAAGCAAACACCGTCAGAACTGAGAGAAGACACCGATGGAAAGATGATGATAGTTGTGCTCTGTTGCAATCCTTACTGTCTTTACTGCAAAGGAGTGCTCTCTGTATCAGAGATAAGATGTAATCAGTAGCCTAAGTACACTCCACATAAGAGACATCCCAGTTTTTAGGCGACACAAAGATACGTTCTGTCCCTATTTAAGATTTCAGGATGTGCCTGTTTGTAGTTCTGTTCTCAAGTACCCTCTCAATTGTCATGCTTCAAACTAAATATCTCATCTCATCAAACAAACAAAACAAAAAAATGTTGCCAATAAAATAAAACACCTTGGATTTCTTTCTGCAGATTGCATTGATCGAAAGGGACACATTAAAATATGACATTAAAAAAAGTATAATGAAGGCCAGAGAGGAGTACTGTATGTAGTGTTTCCTGTTAAGAAATACCCTTATATAAGAACAATGCATTGGTTCATAAACTGAAGAGACAGAACCATGGCAGATGCTGTGCGATACTCAGTGAAGTAATCAGGCAATATTATCTGAAACCATTATATTGTCTACGTTTGAGCCTATTTATCTGATGGTATTGCCACATCTGGCAATATGAGGCTTGAACACTCATGCTAATTCCATGGATGTTGCCACTACATCAAACTGATAATTACAGAATAATTAAAACTATTCACTTAATTTGTTATTATGGAAGATCACTGCATTACAAAAACATACTTATGTCACATGTTGCTTCTGTGTTTTTTTCTTTTTGCACAGCAATAACATTGAGGTGTTCTAAGAGTTAGCCAAAGGAATAGCACCGAGTAATTGCAGAAGTTGAATGACAACTTGCAAATCTAAATGACAACGATGTGACAGGATCATTTTCACTGAGAAGCAGCCATGATGAAGTTGCTTCTTCCCTGGAACAGAGTGATCCTCATCACTGCTACAGATGCAAGGCCAGTACATCCAGGCAGGTGTAAGAACTGTCTCCAGGTGGATTAACAGACTCAATTTGGTGTTGAACTCAAAAGTCCCTTAGTCTTAGGTCTTCAAACTGATAAACACTCCCTGCTAGGTTAGCCCTTGGGGGAGGCTGTGAATCCCATTAACCTGCGTTAGTAGGAGCACCTCACATTAGTAGGAGTATGTCACCTCGCATCTGTGTCACCCTCTAAGCAGTGGTGGGCCATCAGGGCCTGCAAGGCCTTCTCTGCTGGCCTAAAAAATATCTGAATCACAGACTGATGTTAATTATATTTTTTCCATGAATACTTATTAAATAATTCCAAATGGTCTGTCCGCTTCCTTTCATAGCTTTTCTGGTTGTGCTGCTTCCAGACGTGTATTTTCATATTAAAGCATTTAACCAATCACATTTCAGCCATCATTTGTTGCCAGGGTCAAAGAAATCTGCCGGGAGGCCTTCACAATCAGTTCTGCAGGCCCTGTCGCATAAAATAAGTGTTGATCAAACTGTTGCTTCAACCAGTCAGATTTTGAGTTGGGGACACGAAGGCCTTCTAGAAGGCCTAGGTAACGTCAGTGTATTCACACTCTTTGATTGGATAGTCAGAGTGTCTGACTATGATGCAATGTGATTGGTTAAATGCTTTAATATGAAAATACACGTCTGGAAGCAGCGCAATCAGGGGAAAAGCTATGAAAGGAAGCGGACAGACCATTTGGAATTATTTAATAAGTATTCATGGACAAAATATAATTAACATCAGTCTGTGATTCAGACATTTGAGCGGACATTTTCAGCCCTAAAGCAAATTAAAACTTATGCCAGAAATACGACAGAGCAGGCTCGACTTTCAGCATTAGCTTCGATAGCGATAGAAAAGGACTTATTGATGGAACTGAAACACATGGATAATCTGTACGACAGAGTAATTGAACTCTTTTGAGGAAAGAAAGGGGGATGGATTTTGTGTACAAATAATAAGGATTTTTGGTGAGTAAAATGTTGCTATTTTCCTAAATAATATTGCAATTTTATGAGGTTATTATTGATGATTTTTATGTGTGTCGCAGCTGTAGCACCCGGGTTTGTTTCTTCAGTAAAGGCATTTATTCTGGATACACGAGTTATCTATCTTCGATGCAACGGCAACAGGTGTCTGTTCGGTTTGTTTTTGCACTTTGTTTATTTATCTTTCTTCAGTCATGTTTCATTCTCGTTCTGTTCCACGTCTGTCATTGTTCCTGTTCGAGTTCCTCTCCTTGTCTTGTCATGCACTTCGGGAAATTCTATGTTTCGGTTTTTTAGGGAGGAGGAGGAACGCATAAAGAAATCTGCGTGCGAATAAAGCGGAACGTGAGAAGCGTACAGAGATAGGACGAGAGAGAATGACAGCGATAGTTAGAAGCGTGAGATAATTAGTGATTAGTAGTGTTAGTAACTTAATCTAAATCCCTAATGTTAGTAGATTAGTTGGTTAGTACTATATACATCTAGCTAATATATACAAAGTGTAATTAGAAAGTAAGAAGGAAGTACAACGAAACATAGAATTTCCCGAAGTGCATGACAGAACGAGAATGAAACATGACTGAAGAAAGATAAATAAACAAAGTGCAAAAACAAACCGAACAGACACTCAAAACATAACAATAAGATGGCTTTTATAGCCATAAAATAGTTATTGAGGGGTGGATTGATTCAGACGGAGCACTACTGAAGGCCTAGGTGTGAAATGCACGGCCCGCCACTGCCTCTAAGTAACCCATAGAGATTCCATGGTCCAGCAGTCACTATGATTGTGCGGTTAAAAGGAACAGTTTTTTTGAAAAATTAGCCAGTAGTAAAGTATGTGACATAAAATAATGTCAGAATTTGCTTATGCCAAATTCATCAATAGGGTTCCAAATTCATTCAATATTAATATCATTCAAATCCCCTAAATACTCTAGACATCTAAAATGTACACTATATGGCCAAAAGTCAGTGGACACCCCTACTAATTATTGAGTTCAGGTGTTTCAGCCACACCCATTGCCAACAGGTGCATAAAATCCAGCACATAGCCATGCAATCTCCACAGACAAACATTTAGACAAACATCACAGAGCGGGGCCGACGAGTGCTGAAGCGCATAGCGCGTAAAAATTGCCTATCATCTGCTGCATCACTCACTACAGAGTACCAAACTGCCTCTGGAAGCACCATCAGCACAAGAACTGTGTGTCGGGAGCTTCATGGAATGGGTTTCCATGGTTGAGCAGCTGCACACAAGCCTCACATCACCATGCGCAATGCCAAGCGTCGGCTGGAGTGGTGTAAAGCACGCCGCAACTGGACTCTGGAGCAGTGGAAACGTGTTCTTTGGAGTGATGAATCACGCTTCACTAATTGGCAGTCTGATGGACGAATCTGATTTTGGCGGATGCTAGGAGAACGCTACCTTCCAGAATGCATAGTGCCTACTGTAAAGTTTGGTGGAGGAGGGATAATGGTCTGGGGCTGTTTTTCAGGGTTTGGGATAGGCTCTTAGTTCCAGTGAAGGGTATTCTTAATGCTACAGGATACAAAGACATCTTAGGCAATTGGGCGCTTACAACTTTGTGGCAACAGTTTGGGGAAGGCCCTTTGCTGCTCCAGCATGACTGTGCCCCTGTGCACAAAGCGAGGTCCATAAAAACATGGTTAGACGAGTTTGGTGTGGAGGAACTCGATTGGCCTGCACAGAGCCCTGACCTCAACCCCATTGAACACCTTTGGGAGGAATTAGAACGCCGATTGTGAGCCAGGCCTTCTCGTCCAACATCAGTGCCTGACCTCACAGATGCTCTTTGGGCTGAATGGGCACAAATTCCCACAGACACACTCCAAAATCTTGTGGAAAGCCTTCCCAGAAGAGTGGCAGCTGTCATAGCTGCAAAGGGGGGTCCAACTCCATATTAACCCTTGTATTATGTTTCAATGTTTAACCAATGAATAGTGTTTCAGCCAGAAATGGCCAGTGCTATACAAGTCACCTCAAAATTGTGAGATATACATATTTAACCTCCTCAAAAAGTAATTATTTGAAATTATCATCATGCCACTGACTATCATTTCCAACTTAACCAGATATTTCAGTTTTTGTCCATATAGGACAGGTTTCCCTTGATATTATACCACTCATTTTTCATTACAAAGCACAAAATAAGCACTAATTATTATTCAAACTGGCCATGATGGTCATAATGTGCTTTAAAAAAATGTGCTGGCATGTTTTTAGTATCTTACACATTATGGTGTCCCCAAGGGTTGGGCGACACACACAGATCTTGCAGAGGGCGTAGGCAAGTTTAAGAACACGGAGGAGGCAGTATTAAAAAACAAAACAATGATTTATTAACAAACTCTTGACAAACACAAAACAAAGGGTGGGGTCTTCAGGGGAATACAAACACACAAAGTCCGAAATCCTACTCGTTGTCAATGTCCAAAATCCAGTTCCGTAATCCAGGTCAATTCCGTAATCCAGTCCGTAGTCAATCCAAAGGGGGCCCTCAAACAATCCAATTTCATACACAAAAAACACTCCAACACTCTTTCCAAATCCTGGCTGGTCAAAATACTTCACAGGCTCTCTACTTACAAACACACTCAGCAACTCCTTCCCAAACACGTTCCTACTCCTCTCCCAGTGTGATGGGAATCAGCCCTTTAAATAGGCCTTGAAATGGCCTTCAGCTGGTCGTTAGTCCCATTGCCTTTACTCCGTTCAGGTGTTACTGTGGCCTGCTGGGAAATGTAGTGTTTTCGGGCTTCCATGTGTTGGAGGCCAGGCAGCCATTTCCTTGTGCAGCCCCTTGGGCTGCCACAACATGTAATGCTTGTCTTGCATTTGATGAGGGGCAGATTTGGACAATAACATCCATTATGACCTGTAACTCACATCAATGGATTGACGGACTACAATGAATCAGAGGATGATTCATTGTAATCCGAATTATGTTCAACATTGTCCTCAGTTTCAGACACGTCCTCCTCTATTTCACTGTCATTATCACTGTCTAAGAGTACAGCGATGGCTTCACTGGCTGTACATGAGTCTTCTGCTCATGTTCCTCTTCTGACAATTGCTTCTGAGTGATTGAGTGAGTAAATGGTGAGTGGGACCTTTTTTATATCAGTGTTGCCCCTCTCAGACAGCAACAGAGTGGATTCCCACAACTTAGATCTGCATCTGTCTCATATAATGTCTATGAGGCATTGGTAAGCTCTTTGAAGATAAAATATACACTACTGGTCAAAAGTTTTAAAACACCCCCATTTTCCATTTTTTACTGAAATGTAAGCAGTTCAAGTCCAATGAATAACCTGAAATGGTACTTGAACTGCTTACATTTCTGTAAAAACTGGAAAATGGGGGTGTTCTAAAACTTTTGACCGGTAGTGTATTTATAAACATGCCTTTAGTTCAAATGGTGGTGAGAGCAGTGTATGTGTGTGTGTGTGTGTGTGTGTGTGTGTGTGTGAGAGAGAGAGTGAGAGAAAAACAAAGTGTCCCTCTTATTTATACTAGCTGCTAGTTCATAAAGGTCTATTCTTCTTTGTGGCCCAAACTGGCTGAAGCATCAAAATGGGGTGCAAAGTACTTATAGAAATAAACAAAAACATCAAGATGTCGATGTGAAGTTCATGACCCCAAATAAGGCAAAGTCACCTGGTCTCAGGCTAAAACAAATATGTTAACCAGCCTTTTTGTGATGATAAACACCTAAATTCGGGTCAAATCTGTCCAACATAGGGTTAATGTCCCTATCTAATGTCCCACAAGGGTTAATGTCCATGGTTTTAGAATGGGGTGTCCAACAAGCTCATATAGGTGTGATGGTCAGGTGTCCACTGACTTTTGGCCATATACTGGATCTCCCTCTGCTCGTACTGAAATAACCTTATTGGAATAATGACAGACATCCTAACTGGTTGAGAAATATTAATAACAGCACATTTTCCA
This sequence comes from Aldrovandia affinis, assembly GCA_029706075.1. Lineage (NCBI taxonomy): Eukaryota > Metazoa > Chordata > Actinopteri > Notacanthiformes > Halosauridae > Aldrovandia > Aldrovandia affinis. Next base: position 180,915 of record JAINUG010000040.1, read on the forward strand.
GGGTTTTAAATAGATTCTGTGCACATTTTCACAAATCATACATATAAAACTGTTTCCTATTTAGAGCGTGTCATGTGCTCTGACTACACTGGTGACATATGACCAATCACAAGGCTCGATCCACTGCTCTGTTCGGTTATTGCTGGGGTCACTTATGGCGACAGTCACCACTACTGCTGACACATCGAGGCCCTTTGCTCAAGTGTTATTGACCTTTGCACATTGTCTTCAGTGTCACAAGCAAAACAAAGAGCTTAGAATTATTCATTCTGACATCATACTCAAATGCAGCGCAAGACAATGCTATGATATGGGACATGAAAACACCTAAAGCTTGATATCTCAAAACTGTACTGCAGATAGAACCCTATCATTATGAGATCTGGGGACAGCATAAATGGTGGACGCTTACCATGTTAAAACAACAAGCTTTTCCAAATATGCTTCAGACTCAAAGTATTATTTACTCACGTGCACATCTTCAGTGGACAGTCCCACAGCTGTTCTGTGCAAGGGATAGTGTGGAGTTCCCCTGCAGCACCTCTGGGGGGGGCTTAGGGACCGTGAGGAAATGCACTAGCCCGATATTGCTCAAAATATGATGTAACAAACGAAAATTGAAATGAAGGACATGATCATATTCATTGGTTGGTGGCCATCTGCACCTATGAAAGTATGTTCCAGCACCATTACAGCTTTTGTGGGTTTGCAGGTTTGGTTCTATCAACGTTCCCATTGGACATTTACAGCTAGTGAACCTTCACTGCTGGTGGGAAATCTACTGATTGGCTGCACACAACACTGACCAACACTAGCGCTATAGTTCATTTCGAAACATTTATTGACCTTTTCCAGAAAACTTTCAAACTCAAATTAGACATACATGTAGAATGGTAACAGTAAGGTGAACTACTGATCATTTTCCAACAGTCCTGGGTGCCTTAAGCTGCTCATACAAAATGTAATGTACAAATTACACTGTTACGGTAAACCCAATAAACATGCATGTGCTTACAGACTATATGTGTTTACAATGCTCGCTACCTAAATAATAGAAGAACTGAGCTTCACAGAGTGTTACTCTTAAGCTCTTAATAAATACTCAAGTACTCTAACTTCACTAAAATACTGTTATATAAATGTATTATTGTCCTTCAATATGAAACATCCTTTTACACACAAAAACCAGCTCAATATTAAGTCTTCACTTCGCATTAATTGATAAAAGGAAGTACTCTCAGCTTCACCCATGTCATACAAATAGAAAGGTAGCATTGACTCAGAAAATGTTAAACTACTGTACATTGTATCTGGACTATAATCAGTATAATTTGCGTCAGAAAATCTATTAGACTGCCTGCAGTATTAAAAATAACAAATATGCAATTGGCATTATTTAGAATAGTTTTCTCGTTCCTGAATTTTAAGTCTGTGCATTAGTCTATGCTTACAGAAGAACACTTCTTCTTTTCCTGGGTACATTAATATGTACTGTGTATATTTTTGATTTCTTATGGCTTTTTGTAAAGTCCAGCAGGACAAAGCCGTCAGTCACTGTGGACATCTTCATGTCGGATGATCTTATAGGTAATCCAGTAAAAGATGTTGAAAATGAGGAAAGCCAGTGGAAAGACGGCTCTGGATATTGTGTCGATCCTCTTTGCCCTGTCTATGTATTTCCTCTTCGAGACATCTGTGTCTTGGAGGGGTTTTGGTGGCGGCGGGGGTGTGGGGTTCGTCGGGGCGGGTTTACCGGCCGCGCCATCCTTGGCCGGCAGGCAGGGGCCCATTCCGTATGCCTCGTAATTGAAACGGCCCTCCCTCATTTCCTCTTCCTGGCAACACAACAACAAAGAGACAGGACCCAAGCTTTAGTACGGACACCTTTTGATGATGTCATGAATGGGTAAGAATGATAATCATCATAATATGCATGCATGGGTGTATGTAGCACACATAGTTGAAGGGAATGTAGGTTTAATTTCTAAAGGAAGCATAGAGGGCATGTGGATCCATTATGTACCAATTCGTCTTCACAAAAGCATGCCAGCAGCGGTATTCCTCTCCCCGGCCATGTCTCAGGTGTGGCTGTGTCTGAGAGCTGGACCTCTTTTTAGATGATGCCCGCAGACACATTTACAGCTGCTTGATTAGAGTTCACATCGGGCACACAGCCTCCTTTCCTTTTGCAACCCACCACTGCACAATTTACCGGAATAACCTGGCATTGACCTGACACATCATCAAGCCAATACTCGAGTTATCACCCAGGTAGAGTTGGATTATTCTGACCCATATCATTCAATACCTTGATCAAAAACTATATTAACATATAGGAGTTGACATCATCTTGTTTTGGCTATGTTTACCACAGGGATGATAGTTTCCGTTAAAATGATGTATTACGTATTATCTTAAAGTAATCAATGCTCTGTTTTCAGCCACCAACTCTACTATATAAAGAGGATTTAATAAAAACCCAACACTACTCATTTGAGGTTTCATTCTCCAGAAGCGCTGCGCTTGAGGTTCCTGAAATCTCTACCTTCTCTCGTCGTTTTGTCCTTCGTCTGAGACGGAGGAACTCCTTCTGCTGCCTGGAGACAAAGTTAACTCCGGCATACTCAAGCAGAGCAGCGAACACAAACAGGAGACACACGGCCATCCAGATGTCAATAGCCTTCACATAGGACACCTGTCAACAGCAGCGACACAGTTGGTTATTTCCATTAACTTGGCCTATTTTGACAATGCAAATGTCGTTATCAAATTCAAGAAGCGGTCGACTGAACGTGTACAGGATGAGCATGCGTCATGCGTTGAGACGTGTGTTCCCCTGCTAGCAGTGGCACATTTTAAATTCATGCCATTCCAGGAAGTGCAATGTTATAAAGTGATGGCGGACATCCTTCTTAATGCCCACATTGACATGTGTACGTGCCCCACGTGCTAATATAACCCCACCCATTGACATGGATACATGCCCCACGTGCTAATACAACCCCACCCATTGACATGGATACATGCCCCACACTCTGATCGAGCGCACCTGCCGAGCCGTAGAAGGATGTAAAGGAAGAGCATTTTCAGAGAGTATATTTTGGGCAAGCGTAGAGCAGGAACACATGTATGGGCATATCATTAATCAAAATTTTAGCTAGTGTGGGGTGTCACTGACATGAGCATTGATAACCACTCATGTCACATGATGCAATGCTGCCATGTACTATAGTGCTTATGAGTAGTGCTCAGGGCAATAACACCAGTGAGAGGCCAAAATCTTGATTTAAGAGTATTGACAGCTGTGATACCCATTGTACATCTCACCTGACACATGACTGCCACGTGCTTGCTGGAGGTTTATGGATGCATGCTGAAATCTATGGTGTCATACAGGAGCCTTATAAATTGTGTTGTCACTTTTTCCAAGGGAAAAAGTTTTCTATAGATGTGATTATAAGAGTTATATATTAACTGTATTGCATATAAATCTGTACTTTTCTGTGTTCCATGACACCTGGTGACAAAATGAAGATGAGGATGGTGAGGATAAGAACTTGGTGGTTAAAAAAAAGATAAGACAACTTATCTTTATCGAATGAGTAAAACATTTTGGAGATGGAGATTGGATGGAGATTCACCTACAATATGAATTGGGTCATTATTCCTGCCGAGCAGAGCGCAACAGTACAAGGCTGTTGACACAGACAATCTGAGGTGCCTAAGATGTTGCCATGGTATCGATCTTTCTCAGTGGCAACTGTAAGCTCATTGATAATTAACAAAACACAAGGTTTGGAAAGTTTATTTTTATTTTTTATTGAACATTATTAGCACCTCAGGTTGTTCAGTGATACAACAGGTAGCAGGACCATCTGGGACGAGGCTTTGCGATGGACTATTCTCAGGTGTTCACATGTGGCAGTTGGTATTCACACGGACACCTGGGCCTACCTTTGGCAGCGAGGCGCGGGAGCCCGAGCTCTGCGTCGTCATGGTGAGCACCGTAGTGATGCCCAAAGCCACTCTGGCAGGTGCAGCGTCCATGTTGATCCAGAAGGAGACCCAGGACAGGATGACAATGAGCAGGCTGGGGATGTACATCTGGATCAGGTAGTATCCCATCTGTCTCTCCAGGTGGAACTTCACCTCGATGCAGGTGAACTTACCTGAGAGCAAAGCGGATGAGATTCCAGTATAGTAAACAGAGACAGGATTCTTTCAAGGACACAATATTTTTTTCTTTCCCCCTTAGCACGTCACTATCCTTGCAGTCTCATCGAGCTCACAACTCATAACGTGTCATGTAAATTCTTTCATCGTTTATTTTTATGCCAAGGCCATTCAGGTACAGAACCTTCAGACTGTAAAAGAAATGTCCCCTCCAGCAACAACATGTTTGTTACTTTGTAAAAAAAAAACTGATTTTGAAAAAACGAAATGCAACAACAGCATTATACATCTATGTCCCATTTGTATGATGACATAGCTAGTTCTGTATTGTCTATAACTGGACTGTAACAGTCAGGGACTCCTAGCCTTCAACCTCCTGTTAGCCTTCATTTTAAATCTCCTGTTAAAACCGCAATTATTCTAACTCTGAGGGTTTTTGCTGTGTAATTTCAGCGAATCATTTTTTAAGGGCAGTCTTAATTTAAGGGCAGTTTCTCAGAAGTGTCAATTCTCCATCAAAAAATGAAGTTATTAATTTCTCCTTTTGCATTACTAATTTCATGTAGACATTCCTTGTAGTTTCCATATCTGACATTAATTTTCAAAGAAAATCTTGTTTTATAGTGAAATAAATTATTTTATGTCAAAAATGTCAAAAAGAATGCCATAAATAAAAACAAGAAAGTCAAATTTACTGAAAAATGTCAAATATATAAATGTTATTTCATGTAACATTTTAAGTTTCAAAAACCTTTTAAAGATACATGACAGAATGGAATGGAAATACTACATAAAATACAAACTCAATACAAACTATTTTGCACGTGCTCATGGGTCTATGGAGAATTAATATTATATATTGGTGGATTCATACAAAATGGATAGCAACACCGTTGTGCATGTGTTGGGGTACTGGCGAATGCCACAGTTAAAGGAAACATCTTTTGAAAGATGTGGGGTAAATCCAAATTCCGCAGTTAACGGTAATGAGCGTTACAGAATACATCTGAATCTCGCAGTGAATGGGTTAACATGTGGGGATTGATGGCATTATATACTAGAGGCCAGCTATCTAGAGGGCGAGTTTAGATCAAATCAGGAACAGTACAAATAGCACAAGTGATTTTGAGTCTAGCTCTATGAACGGGATACACAATGTGCAAAGTACAAAACCGTAAACATAAGTGGATCATAAGGACTATCACTGGCCAAGCACATACCATATAATCAATACTGTTATTTTTTTGTGATGAATACATTTTCTTTGGTGTATTGGCAAACTAACACAGTACATACAGACAGACAAACAAAACACACATATTTACAAAACAGTCTTATCTAATACAACAATACCAGCAACACAAAAGAGGGAATGTGTTGGACAACGCTTACCTCTGAAAGGTATATTTTCATGGCTACAGCCCTGACTTGCCTGTGTTGTAGTGTTTGGTGCAGTAGCCCAAATCCTTTTCATCTTTCATGATGAACTGAGGCAGGGTCAAGCCTTCGGCAACCTGCACCGGCCCCTCGTCCAGCCACTCGAAGATCAGATCGTTCATAGTGTAGCCGACTGGAGCAAACAAAGGGATTCCTTAGGACACCACTACAATTTCCAGTATTAAACAGGAAAAATCCATATCCTACTGAAACATTGGAAAATATTCACTAGAGCTTATGTGTGCAATAACCATAAAGTCAATGTATATTACAGCCCCTGAAAGAAATACCAATGTGTATACATAGATATACAGTGAACAGTAATATAATTTTTCTTGCTCTGTACACATACAGGTTACACATTTTTCTTCCATTAAGGTCAGGAGGAAATAGATTAAAAACACATTTCTTTTGGTTTCCTCATTGGCCTCATTGAGTTCAGTGAACTTTGTGAACAAGGGTAATTCAATCAGTGAAAACCAGTCATTGGTTGAATTAATTATGTATGCTGGGTGCAGTGATGTAATATTCTGCAACTTTATTTTTACTTTGTACCTGCAGAAACTTTGAGTTTAAGTGTGTGATTTAGAAATTGTGGTACTGTTTTTTGTGACTTTATTTTTGATGCTGATTTGACAGAGAAACAATGAATAAATACAAAGCCTTATTAATAAAGAATTATTCATAAAAAAACTGAGAAATACCTTTATATCTCGCCCTTTGGTCATTTCCAACTGAATGTATAATGACATAAGAGCTTTGTTTCACATGGCTTGTTTCACACTTGATTCAGCTCGTTGGAATGGAACGAGGGGAGTGGAATAAGTGTGAACTCACAGCTCTCCAGCTGCATGGTGCAGGTCTGAACATCCATGGGGAAGTTCTTTAGATCCATGGGGCAGGACAGGATGAGCGTCAGCCTGAAATAGTGTACATATCAACATATTTAACAACGTACTGCTTATGTGTCTATCTAATTTTCTTTACATAGAGAGTTGTCAATGCCTGGAACAGCTTGCCAGGTCGGGTAGTAGAGACAGAAACACTTGGCTAAGATGGCTAGAAACACTAGGCTAGATGAACAGCCCGTTCTCGTCATTATGTATTCTTATGTTCTTATGATTAATAAGAGTAACAGTAATAATAGAAAAGGAGAGTCATGGCTCACAGCTAATAGTAGTGCAGGAAGAATTGCGAGAATTAAGAAATGAGAACATTTCTTTTCCAAAAGAGACCTGGCCAAGGTAGCAGCAGTTCAAGTACAAACACATACAATACAACAAAATAGCAACACATGTACATCCAACAAGAATATACAAAACAACCACTATTCAAGTCTATTGGAAAAACATGGCATCTCAAGAAAAACATTTGCATTCCTCTGTCACAATGATTCAATATCTCTATTGTAACTAGAATCGGAGGCAGAGGGAGCCAAACACAAATTAACATGCATCCCTCCAATCCATTTCAAATACAACAGCTGTGTAGTGTAATGGTAATGGTTAACTTATGGTTATGTTACTGAAACAGTTCAGGTTAAATGCCATACTCAAGTGTATAAAAAAAAAATATATATATATTAGCAGCATTGTCCTCAAGAGATCTGCATCTACGATTGAAATATATTCAGTCTTTCATGCACCAATTTCTCATTATTCCAGATTTTATCTGTTACTATGGGAGTCATTATGACCACACCCCTCTGGAGAAAAGACACTATCTATGTTCAGTTATGTGAGCTTGTGCTTGTGGAATAGTATTAGAATGCTGCTCAATGCTGTGCAGGTGATGGAATACTTTAACCAAATAATTGTATCATTTTAAAAGAGTTCCTGTATATGTAGCCATAAAAAAAGAAAATATCCATGTTCATATTCAGATATATAATTGAAATAGATTAAAACAGGTTAAAAGTAAAAAGCGAATTGTCCACCAAAATTATTCTGCAGTTCATGTAGAACTATTCAATCTAGAATGTAGCTTTAAATATTTTATCTTCCATGTGTATTCATTCAAAATGCATGTTATTGAACATTTGAATGTATGATCAGCAGCAGCACAGAACAGCTATTCCCTACAGCAGCCTTAATCTGGAAACTCATTGTCAAAATGATCATCTCAAAGAATTTGAACCAGTGCTGAAAACGAAAACTAACAAAATCAGTAAAGCTGCATGTTTAACACGGTTCAATGACGTTCAGGCTGAATTTGCTGTTTATGAAACGATAGTATACCAATGTACTATACATACCGTCAAAGCACAATGTTTGAACCATGCTGTTCTCAGGGCACACTGGCTTTTGACAGGACATGGATTTTAGTTTTTTCTATATGCTCTTCACAATCATTTATTTTGTTGTACAGCCCATAGCAAAGCTTTATAAAACTATAAGTTATTATTATGATTATTATTATTACATAACATAACATAACATAACATAACATAACATAACATAACATAAGGGGAAGACGAGAACAGGCCATTCAGCCGAACACTGCTCGTCCATTCCTACCACTAATCTGCTCACAATGCTTAGTTTACCCAAAGGCTAGAGTGTCTAACACTGGATCGAGCCTGGCCTTGAATACCCCTAGTGTCTCAGCCTCCACTACATGTCCAGGCAAGCTATTCCATGCATTGATCACTCTCTGTGTGAAAAAATATTTCCTAGTGTCCGTGTGAAATTTACCCTTTGTCAGTTTCCATTTATGCCCCCTCGTTCTGCTAACCGAACTCAACTTGAATAATTTCCTGAAGTTCACTTTGTAATTCCTTTAATAAATTTAAAAGCCTCAATCAAATCTCCCTAAGTCTCCTTTTACTAAGCTTGAACAGTCCAAGCATCTCTAGCCTTTCCTCATAACACTTGTCTTTTATGCCTGGAATCAGTCTGGTTGCCCGTCTTTGGACCTTTTCCAGCGCATCTATATCTTTTTGTAATGCGGTCCCCAGAACTGCACACAATATTCCAAGTGTGGCCTAACAAGGGCATTGTATAGGGTGCGTATGATCTCCTTCGATTTGTATTCAATACTCTTGGCTATGTATCCCAGCATCCTGTTGGCTTTTTTAACTGCTACCGCACATTGACCAGTCCCTGACAAGCTTTGATCAACTAGTACTCCTAGGTCTTTTTCTACGTGTGCACATTCTAGTTTTCTACCTCCCATAAAATAATCCTGTCCTATGTTTTTATTCCCCACATGTAGAACTTTACATTTAGTTGTATTAAATTTCATTTGCCAGGTTTCTGCCCATTTCTGGATTCTATTCAGATCGTCTTGGATTACTTTAGTAGATTCCTGACTATTTGCTAAGCCTCCCAATTTTGTATCATCTGCAAATTTAACTAATGTACTTTCAATATCCATATCAATGTCATTTATGTAAATGATAAAGAGCAGTGGTCCCAGCACCGATCCCTGCGGGACTCCACTTCCCACTATACCCTCCTCGGATAAGATTCAGCCTATTACTACCCTTTGTGTTCTATCCAGTAACCAGTTCCGAACCCACTCTAAAATGCCACCTGTAATTCCTACTGCTCTCATTTTGATAATGAGTTTGTCATGTGGCACCTTATCAAATGCCTTAGTTGTACTTGCCTCTTTGAAAAATGTTAGGCATTCAAACATTAGGCTAAATTTACAACTTTACCAATTTAAATTTACTCATCAACACATTGACTAGGCACATCTGAGGTGATTTATATTTATATGAACTGGCATATGACAGTTCTCATGGAAATAAACAGGGCACTTAGGGAGCTCTGTGTTTGTCTGTCTGTCTGTCATTGAGAGCTGCAGTCTGTGTGCTCAAAGAAGAGTGATACTGTAATATGTCCCCAATGAACCTTGCATTCTTTTAAAGCTTCCCTTTATTAAAACTACATAGGCGGAAGTTGGTACTTTTAACTGTGGTCATCTATCACATTTTTAAGACAAAAAATGTAATTACCTGAACCATATATTAATTCAGAAATCCTAAACAAATAGTATGGAGTTATTGGGGACATTTATGTGGATTAGAGAAAGCAACTGTTAGAAATTAACACAAATATATGCCAAATAAAAGACCCCAGTTGGTCGCTTAAGGGTTAAATATTATGGAAATAAATGCCATTGAACATTGACTCACACCCAAACTTGGGGGAGTTGGGATATTTCAATGCATATTCCTTTATATTGGTTATCCACTCCTAATTTTGTTTTGTCAATTTTTCAGATAATAGACTGAGTTTGAATTGCCTATTTATGTTTCCCAAATGTGAAGTTTTGCCTTTTCCACATTTGTAAAAATGGATTGGAGTATTCAAGGCTTCATGAACTAAATTAGCATTGTCATATGGCAAGCTTTTGGGAAATTATATCAGCTTATCAAGTAGCTGGTATGAATGGCCTCAGTGTATAAATAAGGATATTTGTCTGTACTTGCTTGACTTATAGTCACATGTCCTTGTTCCAATATTTTTGTATCAGGTGTTAATCAGCTTTATCTTCAAGTGCCAGTTGTTTGTTCACATCTTCCTAAAGTATAGTTATAATTGAAATCTGATCCCATGTTTCAATCCTGCATCAGAATTTACTGTAGCAAAATATGTGCAATACAACACCTGCAGTTATAGTCTTCCTTTTGTGTCCACAAGATTGCAGGTATGGTGGAGTGGAACTTGACTGCATCATGCATCATTTATAGGTGCTACACCTGTGGAGGCCTACCTGTACACGGAGCCATAAGAAAAACCAGGCCGTGTGTGTGACCAACCATATTCTAAGGTACTGTACCAACAGAACCAGGTTAAAAAAACACCTTTGCAAAAAAAACCCTCGCCAAAAAACGCTAACTCAAAATGCGGCCAACCTGATGCTGTAGAGCACGTTCCCGTCCTTGAAGATCCTCAGCAGCTTGTTGTCTGTGGTGACATCATGGAAGTTGGCGCCCTTCTCATTGGCAAAGAACATGTCGGGCTTCCAGATGGAGTCCAGCATGGATGGGTCCAGATCCAGAGAGTCATCTGGGTACTCGCGGTACGCCAGCCGTGGGTCGTTCCACTTCTGCCGCAGGAAGATGTTCACCCTGTAGTCCTGCGCAAACAGCGAGCGTTAGAAGCACAGCACTGCGATCATTTCAGGCGCCGCAACACAGCACATCCTACCCGAAAGAAAACATTTAGGCCTTCTGCCAGCCATTATTTTGTGCACACCCGAGTGGTCTCGGTGTGGCAAATGTGGGTCTTGTGGCCAAGATTTCAGAGATGCATGCTGAATTGGAGCACTGAATACATGTTGGAAAAATTAGAACCCAGTTTGAATTCATTGTTTATTCATAAAGTGTTTATTCATAAAGGCATCATCATGAATTTACCGCTTATTTCCTTAATTGATAGGACAGTTTAAAAATGTGACATTACATCAACAGGATGCTTAATACATCACTAGGTCTGGTTGCTTTTTGTTTGTTTGTTGCTCTTTCAGAAATAAAAAAACAACACACAGCCATTTATTAAACAATTCAAACTCTGTCCCGGATCCCGGATTGTTAAACCGCATTAAGGGCATTTTTTGAGAAGCAAGTCATGTTAATATTTAATACTAAATTCAGCCTGTGACGCTCCAGGAAAATACATGTGAATTAAAATTGTTCCTCGGGCTGCAAGTTTTGGAAAGAGCCAATTATAGCTCATGCAGACATGTCAGAAGGAAGGCCTGCCCTTGTTTGATCTCTATTTTGTGGGAGTGCTGGCTCGCTTACAGAAATGTGTCTTGTAGGCCTCCCGCGTGGTCCACTGGCCACGGAGACCGGGGTTCGATTCCCTGTGCCACCAGAGTCAGCTCTGGCCGGGAGTGCCACCAGGGGGCGGCGATTGGCTGTCCGCCCCAGGGAGGGGGGAGGTGAAGCTGACAGGACGTTCGCTGCGCATAAGAGTGGCCCTGTAGTACCGGGTTACGGTCGACGGCCTGGTGAGTGCCGTCTCGGAGGAGACGTTACTTCGCCTTCGTCACTACCGGTCGAAGGACTACGGCAGCGAACTCACATTACTAGGGGGGGATTGACGCAAAATAGCGGGTCTAATTGGCTACTAAAATGGGATAAAATCAGAAACAAAAAAACTAAACAAAACAAAAATGTGGCAAAGTATCTTTTTAAAGGGATGAGTTTTTTAATTTTACCCCTAATTTCTCACAATTTGGAGATGCCCAATTCGGTTTGTGTGTTAGTGCTAATTGCTGCAACTACCTCTGTCTATTTGCAGCCAAATACATTATGGTTTTACAATTGTCCGGGACAAGTAAAATGAGCAATCGGACAAGTGTCTTATTTTTTGGGGTTGTAGAACTTTTTGGAAAATAAAAAATATATGCAGTCTGACATGCTGGAAGCATCAGAACCAACTGTCAATGGACCAACACCGATATATTACTAAGTTATGTGACCACAACAGACTTTTATGTTCAGTTTAGGAAGCACTGCATGCTATCATTTTCTGTCAGCCCTCTGAGTGTCCCATTGTTTTAACAGCCCATAGTGTTGCAATGCGAGCTGCACACTATGGTTCTGCTTGATGCTACCCAGCTAGTTTAATAGGCAAAATATTATGTGAAGAGAAGCTAAAGAATGCTAATATAGCCAAATCAGGGCTCGAAGCTAAATACATTTTGGGACACTTATGAGTTTAATGTTTTTCTTTTATTAAGTTAAGTTAAAAATAAACATCCTTAAATTAAATTAAAGTTGAATGCAAACATTTGGGGGTTACATCAAATGAACATGATTTGCACCAAACCTCTATCAATCTGTTTTGTGTCAGAGCGGTAGGGATTTTAAGATTTATAACACACCTGCCCTGTCTACATTTTACATTTCCATTTTTGGAATTTAGCAGATAAACAGTTATGTCTACCTTATCTCATTCGAATTCTCAGGTAACAGTTAGGAAGTTAACATTATCTTAGCTAGCAATGATGTTACATATCCAAGCAGTGTGCATCACATCAACACGAGAAGAGCTATTATCATTAGTAAACAAATGCAATGATCTGCAGAACCAATAAGATTTTTTTTGTAGCTGAGATACAATGAGCTGGAAATCAAACATGACATAACATGAAGTTACCAAAGACTAACTAGCTAGCAGTTTTACAAGCAAAGATGGGTACATTAGTTAGCAGGCAACCTGGTGTAACTTTAGGTTGAGTGTTGAGTGATTATTCATGCTATTCTTGAAATAAGCTCGGTTCTTTGGATTTAGAAATAGAAATGATGCCCAGAATTTAAATTATTACTTGTGGAATATTACTCATTTATGTCAGAATATTCATGTTTCAAAAAATACTAGAAACAAAAATCTTGCTGGTCACTTCAATGACTTGCCTGGCTGGGCTAGTGTGTATCAGACACAATATATCAATATTAGATGGCCTAAGAACAGCCAAATTTCCCACTCAACACAGTCCATCCACATCAGTCTACAACAGTATATTTGCAGTTAAAACAAATTGTATATGGACATGAAATATTACTGACTCATCCTGTTGTCATACAATGACTATTCTCATACATTTCAACAATATCCCTTTTCAGTTAGCAAGGCTCATTGTGACAGCAAAAACGTTAAAAAAGTTTAATACATCAAGATTTCAGCCTGTCCCGACTGATTAACTAAACCTTCACACTATTAATTATGAAGGTTTTCAATAAAGCAACCAGGCTCGTGAGCGTTAGCTTCTCGAGCGGCAAGCTGCCCACAAACACATTAATTACATTAATCAACACGTTTCCTTCCCAGATGTGTCAAAATCAGTTAAGGTGAGTTATTTTCTGACATTCTGAGTGTCAGTTATTAACATAACAACCTAAGTTAACCCATTCATGGAGAGTGTGAAATGGGAGAACTGATGACATTGTGATTTCACCCTGCGAAACATGTGACTCCAGGGTAGGTCTTAATCCCTATCCGCTGGACCTACCCACAGACTCATGCTAAGGCAAGTGAGACAAGCCTTAATTATTCAGGGACACAGAGGCAGCCTGTAGGGTCTAAATGAATGGCCCTGTGTGATGGTCCTCACCTCACCACTGGTTTTTCACGCATTGAACCAAAGCTCTCCATAAGTATGCTGCATGTCACATAAGCTGACTTTTTTTTGGACAATATATAAAATTGAGGTAGGTTGGCACTTACCATGGTTGTCTCTGTGACCGAGCCAAAACTGTTGATAAAAATATTGCAAGTAACGTTTACAGGAGGACCTGTGGAACGCAATGAAAATGAGGTGATGCATGTTGAAAAGCAAAGCAAAGCAAAAAATAGTCATTTCTCACAATATGTGATATTATGTAGAGGTTGTTCTTCTATATTTAGCCCCTGGAGGTATTATAACATGGTAAAAGATCAATATATTTCATTTTAGTTCTGTTATTGCACTGCTATATCCGAATTATCTGTCACTACACAAACTATGAATTGTGATTAACCAGGGTAATAATGAAACTCATTAAGAATGCAACATATTTTCAATTAAATTCATAACAAGCAAATCAAGGTTCATCATTTGTTTGCATTTACAACTACTCAAAGCTGTTGCACAGCAATGAAGCCCTTCTTTTCAATAATTGTATTTAATATGCACCAGTTCATTGCATCACACACAATTGACAAAATGACTACATAATACGATGTTATCAATAATATGTTAAATAACCCAAATGGAACATATGAACATAATCATTTTTATGTTAATAACGGATATTAACTTAGTGGTATAGCTGAAAGCTAGGAGAGGGGTAACTCAACAAATGAGTCTAGTTGTGCACACCAGCCTCTTTCTCACCTAAACATTCCCCAGTACGTTAGCGTAGCATTGTGGCATTATAACAAGGGCTGATTTCTAATGACACTATTGATATATTTGATATATACATCTGGATTTTCTTAACAGACATCTTTATGGCAGGTTACCAGATTACATAATGTTTATCTACTAAACCTTTGGACCCATTTATTTGGCCATTTTCTTTTAAATGTGGAACAGTGGTGAATTCCCTTCCCAGAAGGGATGAAACTATGCCCCACTCAAAGATTTTATTGGTTAAACTTATTCAACTTTCCATACAGGAGTATTCAGGAGCAAACTGGCCTTTAGTACCCGCAGGAGCCCCTGAAGAAAGAAAGAAAGAAACAAGCACGCATACACAAACATGCACACACACACACACACACACAACACACACACACACACACACACACACACACATGCACACACACATACACAAATACATAAAATACATATAAATACATAAAAACTTGATAAATGAGGACATACTCACAAATGCAAAACACATGAACACACACACACACACACGCACAAAATCAAATGAGGAACATCATTTTCAAGTTTTGTTTGTTAAACTTCAAAATACTTTGAACAGTATACTGTGCTAATGTGAAATAGGCAGAATAAATATATAAATAAATAACACTCAGTGAGAAAGAGTGAATTCTAGTTGTGAATCCCACTCAATGTTGTTCAAGGAAACAAAATATTAAAAAGGTGGGGAGGCTAAGTGTCTAAAATCCACCCGGGGGCTCTGAAGTGCAAAGTTTGTGTAAACGGGCAGAGAGAGACAGAAACTTTGTCACCCTTTCAAACAGCTGCAGTCTCAGAAGCTAAGTGTGAGGTGAGCCTATGAGTTCACTGCTCTTGTTCTCTTTTAACTTCATAAATATTTTATCTGACACAATACAATATAATATATTACTCTTCAGCCACAATCTCTGTGTGAGTTCACAGCAGGATCAGTGGATTAATTAAATATGACTAGACAGAAGAAATTGACACTGCTACTATAGCATGACACTGCATAAAGGAGAAAAGATGCGTAACTATATATATTCTAGATTTCCTCTACTGGTATTTAGGCATTCACTAATTTGCGGACCCATACAATCTACTATAGCTAAACCTGATCAGCTGTGACAAGTGTGCCCATCAGTCACTGCTTGGTCATAGCCATTGCAAATGCAGGTTCTAGTTAGGCTTGTGATAGCTATAGGTACAGGTGATAGCTATCAAACGCTAACCAACCTTGCTCATCTTTCAAGAAGGAAAGATGCCATCTCAGCATCGGTGCTAATAAGCTGAGCCACTTTCAGCCCTTGCCATCTTGAAAACACCTCTCCAATGTTCACACATTTTCTACATCTGTCTAAGTACCCTTTGCTGTTAGATTCCATATCTAGCTAGTGTTACTCTGTCCTTTTTTTTCTTCTATCATAAACTAGATGGTGGACAGGAACAGCTAGCGCTGGAGGTCGGTGTGGCTAATGGCTGTATTGCAGTTTGTATGCCTTCCAGCGTGTTTGTTTAGGATGTTTCCCCGCCACTGAGCCATGACGTCAAATCGCTGAGCATACCTGTAATTAGCACCACTACACAGCACAGACTTCATATCAATGATGTGTCCTGACAATGGATAATAGCCCCTTGCTATGGTATTTGTCAATGAAAATATGTATGTATTACATGTGGTTTGATATGCTGACAAACCGGTATCCTTTGAGGATATTACATGCTGAAAAGGCTGTATTTTTCTCTGATCTGTTTATGGGGATGTTTATGGCAGTAGATTCCTTTGTGTCTCTTAATTCACTGGACCCAGAGAGTGTATAACTGTGTCTTGTGTGCTTCACTTCTCTGTCGTGAGCTTTGTGTCACAGTGAAAGAGGCCGTGCAGCACAACAGAGGAATGCTGATGTCACACTCACAGCCAAGCCAGAGGGAAATGTGTCCTTAATATGTACTACCACGGTCTCTCGTTTAAATAAAAAAGGTTTAGAAAAGCAAGGGCACAGTGACAGATTTGACAAAGTGTGATCCAGAAAGTCAACCTATTGACATTGGAAAGTACTGTATGTCAGTCTGAAAATATGGATTTCAGTCATTTTATACTACCTTATTGTTATTATTGTTATTATGTAGAACATGATTTTTCTGTAGTTTAATCTGCGGGAGTTCTAAAAATTTCCCTTTTGGAAATAAATTGTCAAAAACCCTCACAACACCACTTTATGGTTCTTTTGTAAATTGTTTCCTCTAAGACTGGGCCAATAGACAATACAATATCCAATTTTCTGCTTTCTCCACTAGACAGAAAAAAAACATGTTTTCGTAATGAGCTAAGCAAAGCAGTAACGTTCTGCAGATTGCATTTCAAGGCTCTGGGGCTCTTTAAATCCTTCTTCCTGAACAGGACTCCTTATCTTGATTTTCCTTAGGATAGAATCATTGGAAAAACACTGATTAGAAGATTAGTTTTCAGTCCCTCAAAGGATCTGGATGTGTTTATACAGTAAGGTGCAAATTAAATGAGGTCTTGAAAAGAACAGAGAAGGATTACAGTCATGTGAAGACTGTTTACCACATATTTATACCCCTTTGTATAACCAACATTCACATGCTGGATTAATTTGAAGGTGAAGTTGACTCTTCCTAAGAGCTGACAGATCTGCTAATGTGTAAAACAATTTTAGAGTGAAGGTACATTTGGAAGTTAGAGAACCAAAGTGCTAATCTAAATTTAATTGCCAAAGGCGATGTACGTCAACAGATGTGGTTCAAATTGTTGAAGCGATACGTCCCATCAATTTGACAGTTTGAGTTTTTTAGTGTTTAAAAAAAGGTTTTCAGGTTTATGATGACACTTTTGAGTAAAGTTTGTATACACTACCAGTCAAAAGTTTTAGAACACCCCCAATTTCCAGTTTTTACTGAAGTTTAAGCAGTTCAAGTCCAGTGAATAACCTGAAATGGTACAAAGGTAAGCGGTAAACAGCCAGAGGTTAAAGAAAACTACTCACTGGCAAAAAATGTACATTATTTTTCAGTTTTTGGTAACCTAAACTTAAAAAAAAAATGTTTTACCTCTTGTTTACCACTTACCTTTGTACCATTTCAGGTTATTCACTGGACTGCTTTCAGTAAAAACTGGAAAATGGGGGTGTTCTAAAACTTTTGACCGGTAGTGTATATGCATTGACTCAAAGTGATATATTGCTTCCTGTAAATGTACTGCTACATATACTGTACAGGTGCATGCAATATTAATCAAGGATTTAGCACTACCATTAGAATGAAAACTGTACCTTTGAAATTTGGCCTTATTCGTGCATCGTAGCCTGATGTTCTACCCATTAGTTTGTCCAAGAAGTCGGAAGGAGACATGGTCTGTGAGAAGCCTCTTTCTGAAGTCCTGGAGTCATTCTCCTTAGCCCCTACAAACCTGAAAGAGTCAGAGGAGGAAGTTAACATCACTCTACTGATCAACTTGAATAATTAATGCTATAAACCAGCCACA
This sequence comes from Aldrovandia affinis, assembly GCA_029706075.1. Lineage (NCBI taxonomy): Eukaryota > Metazoa > Chordata > Actinopteri > Notacanthiformes > Halosauridae > Aldrovandia > Aldrovandia affinis. The sequence goes on from JAINUG010000040.1 coordinate 198,883, forward strand.
TTCATTATAATTTTCTGTATAAATCCAACAAAACACAATGTACTGTGTAAAGTACACCCGCTGTATGTGCTGTGGAAATGGCAAGTGTCCAGACATTTTGGGAGGAAAAACATACAAACTACCTGTCCATGCAGCCTCATACCCTTTGCATCATAATGGTAAGACATAAACCTGTTGATGCGTAAGGTATGAGACCAGGCTATCTTTCAGTTTCAACGGCTTTCTATCTGTTGATATTCACATACTTGGGTGGGTGCTAAAAGGATATATCAGTCTCCACTTTGAGGGAAAAATTAACGCAAAGGCTGCCTTTGACACAAAACTGTCAGTTTTCAAGTTTGAGGGTCGGCTGTATTAGAAACCTGCTCTCATGCCCTTTGCGTCGGCAGGTTGACTTCTGACCATAGTGATGTGAAGGGATGAGATGATTGGTATATGATATTGATCTCCTACTCACACTTTTGATTCATATTCAAACTCACTCCAATTCCTTATAGGTCTTAAGGAGCAAACAGGGTAGCATTGAAAATGATCAACACTTCAGATGAATCGCATGGAATGAACTGTCTAAGCTTCATACAATAATAGTAATCTTCATCATCATCATACCCACAGATCCACATTTACATTTTAGGCATTTAGCAGATCCTCTTATCAAGAGTGACTTACACAGTTTACATTTCTTTACATACAATCCATTTATACAGCTGGAAATTTACTGAAGCAATTCAGGTTAAGTACCTTGCTCAAGGGTACAACAGCAGTGTCCCCACCTGGGATTGAACCTGCAACCTTTGCGTTACAAGCCCAGCTCCCTAACCATTGTGCTAGCACAGATCCCAAACATAAGAAAGGAATTTCAGACGAGATCATTGGCAAGCACCTATCACCTTTCGCGAATAATTCCTATAATGCGTTTCCATTTGAAACTCTGGTTACGGTGCTAGGCTATAATGCCAAAACATGGCAGGCGAGTCAATGATCAATTAAAACGAATTCAATACATGAGGGAAAATGAAGTATTGCCCCATATTTCCCACTGCATTAACTATTAATACTACTGCTACCATTACTATGAACTGAAAGCACCACTGCCACCATCACCATCACACTAATTACACTGTTTCTGTTCATATCACTATCTGTGGGCTGGCCCTACAAAAGATCTAATTAGCCTAACTTAACTGATTTAGTAGAACCACAGACAGAACAATTTTCATTTAAAAATGTGTTTATTTCATTGTATTATTATTATTATTAGTAGTATTTTTATCTGTGTTTAATTACCGCATTGTCCTTCTGCCACAAATAGATATGAATTTCCCCAGAAATACATTTATAGGAAATAGTAGTCACTTCAATTATTATTTATCTCAAGGCAATGACATTCCAGCCATACATGTAACAACACAATATTTACAGATGCAATACTTTGTATGTCTTTTTTTTAGGTATAGTCAAACAAACACAAACAAACAAATAATATGGAGAGGGTGGACCTCATACCAATAACTTTGATATATATCCAGCCAAAGGCAATTATATATAATTATGTATACTTAAAATATAATTGCATCCTTTCAAAGTTAAGGAGTAAGTAAAGTACAAAAAAACAAACAAAAAAAACCCCGACAACACAGCTGGAGTTCCACATACCTGACGTTGGTCTCTACGAAACAAGCGCATATGATTGTTAGGAATTTTACAAAGAGGCAAATCATTCCTCTTTATCTGTGTGGTTACTTTTCCACTGTTCAGCTTTCTTCCATGGACGGATGTTGGTCAAATGCAAGATCCACGAGACAATATTGTTGTCCTTCTAACCAAAGCGCAATTTGACGTTTTCGTGGGTAGCACAGAACACGCGGGACCATAGACTTAATTCAATTTTGTGGAACAGTGGTACCCACGCACAGTTTAGCAGGAGTGAAAAATTTCGACAAATATTAGGTATAAGACACCGAGCCATTACTTCCCAAAAAAGAATCCGTAGTTTATGGCTACACGTGATGAACTTGAAAATGTAATCAAAACGTAGAACTTACGTTCCATAAGCTTTTGTCATCTCAAGGGACATATATATATATTTTTATAATCAGTAGCTTTGTAAAGATGTGGAATATAACGACTGAGTCAACATGGTAACAAAGAGTATCTGCGATTGAAGAGAGGAGGGCGCGCTCCTTCCTTTCAGCTCTTAGACATCCAAGTTCCGCCGTGCGCAAGCGCATAGACAGCCGATGGACAGCCGACTTTTAACATTCCAATTAAACAGACAGGGAATTTTCTAAAAACTGGTTATTTCTGGATTTATACCGACCTACAGTACCTGCCCATTTTGCAGAGGGTCCGTCTGCATAGATACACCTGTTAACTTGAGAGGTGTCCCAAACGCACTTTAACTGTTAGTAATAGTGGTGAATCATTTTGCGTTTCTGTGGATTGAATATAAATGTACCTGTTTATGAGAACCTCTATACTCCACTATACGCTACACACTGGTAGAGTTTCATTTCATTTCATTTAATAATACTTGCGTTATAATGCTTTACAAGTGTATACTGTCGTTCCCTGGGGTGCAGTCTAAAGCAACTCGAACGCAGGTCATGTTGTTATAGTTGTAATAATAGAAATCATAAACTTATAATGTTGCTATTGTGTAGTGTAGCCTATATATTGATGTCATTGTTACATTTTCACAAACGAAAAAACGAAATTAAACTAGACATCCAACTTGGGGAGGAAATGGTAAGGGACATGCTCTTGTTGCAGGTTCAAAGGTTCAAATCGTAAATTCAGCCCTGCAGTTTTACTCTCGAGGACGGCTTTTGGCTGGAATTGCTTCAAGAAATGTCCAGCTGTGTAAATTAACATGCAAACATTCCAGTTACAACAATCGCTCTGGATAAGGTCGTCCGCTAAACAAATTCTGAGACAGAATTAAACTCAAAGGGAACAATCGAATCCTGTGTGCAATCAAGCAAATGTGGTGAGATAAAACAGCCTTTACAAATGCACATTCATCAAGGTGTGGAGAATGCAATTACACACTGGCTATATGAAGCACAGAAATACACACAGCTGAAAGACGCACATCAGCAGGAGTGAAGATTGTGATCATAGCTAATAGTGGTAGACTGTTTTCTTAGCGAATAAAAAATGTAATAGATAATAGAACGAACTAATTAAAGTATACAAAAACATAACAATGTATTCATTTAATATGGATGTCCATTGAAGCGTGAAACAGTGAGTCAATCTGCCTATAAACAACTAAATACAGCACATAAAAAGGGAAATATTTATTTCATACGTTTGATTAACTGATATGTTTTTATAGTCGTATCTGCAACTTGTACGTCTAATTACTTCTCCCTGTTGCGTAATTTGAGAGGTATGCACAAAATGCCAATCGCAAGATGCCCGCTGGGAATGTATTTGGAGCCCTGGTTGCCCGGGAAACAGGCATACTAACCACATGATTGAAAATGATGAATACTCATAGCCGAGTAGCAAAGCTGGAGATAAATGACAGATAGGGTCATGTTAGTGGGATGGCACATCCCACACAATGGGCTATGGATCCAAAAGGTTTCATTCTAACCTTGCCTTTTACACAAATCCCTTTAAACTCCTTATTTTATTTTATTTCATATTGATTGTCATTTAGTCTATGTGGAAAATATGTCTGCCGAGATCACCTTTTTCTAAAAAATTAAACATGAACTGAGACATAACTGCATGTCAGTGTTCTAGAAGTTCAGATATTTGTGTTAATCATTACCAGGCTTGGTGCAGCCTGAGGGCTTGACATGTCACTGAGGAAAACACTCTCAAAAGTGCATAATATTTTTTACTAGGTCCTCTCTTGTTCACCACAGATCCCCAAACATCTATCATAACAGATAGCTCACTGAGAGACCTTTTCCCTGGTACTCCACGAGGCTCATTGGTGAAATATTAGCATACATGATCCTCAAAGGCTTTGGAAAAATAATATTTTTATTTTGGTTTCCTGCATACTGAAGGCCCGAGCTCTTCTACACTAGTGAGCTGTCCCAGTGCTGAAACCACTGAGCTGTCCAGGTGCTGAAATGCAGCACATTCCCATTGGCCCATTGCTGGAATATGCATGCTTGTGATTGCATGCAACATATTACAAGAATGAAGAATATGAAGTTGTTGTTGTTTTGTTTAATTCCTTCATGGTCTCTGCTATTTACAGGGCTGGATGAAATCATTCTTTCATACAACACAAAGCCTCAGTGCTGTGACAAGCTTGGGCCAATACTTGACTGGAGTTAGTTTACTGGAGGTAGTGTGAATAAGAAAGCATCAGACACACTCTAGACTTACAGCACTGACAGTCTTGCTGGCGAGAGAAAGGTGGCAACAGGATTACGTTTGAGTTAATTTTGTTTATAAGAACACAGATATCCATGTTCAGTGTATTATATTATATAGAATGATCCTTTTCTCATAATTTTACAGTTTTTTTCCTGCCATCTGTTGACTTCCATTAACAGCAATGTCTACAAGGGGACCCTATATTCCAGTTAGGACCTAGGATTTAGTAAACATCAAAGGTAGGCAGGCAATGTGGAATTGTGGAGATATATGCACTTAATGCAACAAGTCATGGAAATATACACTGATCAGCCACAACATTAAAACCACTGACAGATGAAGTGAATAACATTGATCATCTCATTGCAATGGCACCTGTCAAGGGGTGGGATATATTAGGAAGCAAGTAAACAGTCAGTTCTTGAAGTTGATGTGTTGGAAGCAGGAAAAATGGGCAAGCGTAAGGATCTGAGCGACTTCGACAAGAGCCAAATTGTGATGGCTAGATGACGTCTAGCGTCTCCAAAACAGCAGGTCTTGTGGGGTGTTCCCGGTATGCAGTGGTTAGTACCTACCAAAAATGGTCCAAGGAAGGACAACCGGTGAACCGGCGACAGGGTCATGGGCGCCCAAGGCTCATTGATGCGCGTGGGGAGCGAAGGCTAGCCCGTCTGGTCCGATCCCACAGAAGAGCTACTGTAGCACAAATTGCTGAAAAAGTTAATGCTGGCTATGATAGAAAGGTGTCAGAACACACAGTGCATCACAGCTTGCTGCGTATGGGGCTGCATAGCCGCAGACCGGTCAGAGTGCCCATGCTGACCCCTGTCCACCGCTGAAAGCGCCTACAATGGGCACGTGAGCGTCAGAACTGGACCATGGAGCAATGGAAGAAGGTGGGCTGGTCTGATGAATCACGTTTTCCTTTACATCATGTGGATGGTCGGGTGCGTGTGCGTCGTTTACCTGGGGAAGAGATGGCACCAGGATGCACTATGGGTGGAGGCAGTGTGATGCTCTGGGCAATGTTCTGCTGGGAAACCTTGGGTCCTGGCATTCATGTGGTACTTTGACACGTACCACCTACCTAAACATTGTTGCAGACCAAGTATACCCCTTCATGTCAATGGTATTCCCTGATGGCAGTGGCCTCTTTCAGCAGAGTAATGCGCCACTGCCACACTGCAAAAATTGTTCAGGAATGGTTTGGGGAACATGACAAAGAGTTCAAGGTGTTGACTTGGCCTCCAAATTTCCCAGATCGCAATCCGATGGAGCATCTGTGGAGGCATCACCTCGCAATTTACAGGACTTAAAGGATCTGCTGCTAATGTCTTGGTGCCAGATACCACAGGACACCTTCAGAGGTCTTATGGAGTCCATGCCTCGATGGGTCAGAGCTGTTTTGGTGGCACAAGGGGGACCTACACAATATTAGGCAGGTGGTTTTAATGTTGTGGCTGATCGGTGTATACAGCTAACACAATTTCACAAATACAATCCTTATTTTCAGATTTGGTAGCCAATTACTCCCGCTATTCTTAGGTCAATCCCCTCCCTCATAGTTCGCTGCCATAGCCCTGTGACCGGCAGTGACAAAGGCTAAGCATTGTCTCCTCCGAGACGGCACTGCTTTTGACTGTAACTCCGGCACCCCAGAACCACTCCTGTGTGCAGCGAACAGTGTCGGCTTCCCTCCCCCCTCCCTGGGGCGGACAGCCAATTGCCGCCCCCGGTGGAATCGAACCCCGGTCGCTATGGCCAGTGTCAGACGTTGAAACCACTAGACCACGCGGGAGGTCCACAAATACAATCCTAAACAGAATTTAATGGTTAAGTAGTCATTTAAATACTGCAGCTGTGATGAATATATGGTGGCTTTCCTGCTGGCAATAACAAATGACCTGGCAACATCTGTCATCCATGATCTTGACTATTTTAGAAAGACATTTTGCAGCCCAAAGTGTTCTCAGGCACTGAAAATACAAAATACAAAGAGCTCTTTTCAAAATTAATCAATAAATGTGTTGCTGAAAGACTTTATCTTGATCAACTGGCAAGCTTCATTACATGTTCCTTTTCAGTTTTATCAGGAAGTACCGTAATACAGTTTAAAAAATGGGGGACCATACGACCCAGGGAACTATAGGCCTGTCAGTTTAACTTGCATCACATGTAAAATGCTGGAATGTATTATTAGGGATATAAAATAATAGTATTTTAAGGGAGAGCCAACATGGTTTTCTCAAAGGGAGGTCATGCCTAACAAACCTCCTGGACTTTTTTGAAGAGGCTACAAAGTGTGTTGACCTGAACCATGCTTATGATACAGTATTATATACTTGGACTTTCAGAAAGCATTTGACAAGGTACCACATGAGAGGCTCATTGCTAAAATTAATTCACTAGGAGTTGCAGGAGTAGTTTCAGAGTGGGTTCATAATTGGCTGCAAGGGCGAATACAAAGAGTAATGGTAGGTGGGGCCGTATCTGACCTCGGTGCTGTGGGCAGTGGTGTCCCGCAGGGATTGGTGCTAGGACCTCTGCTCTTCCTTATTTACATAAATGATCTTGACGTTAATAGCAAAATAGTTAAATTTGCAGATGATACTAAACTTGGGGGTTTGGCAAACAATTTGGAATCGACTAAAGTAATCCAAGATGATTTAAACAAAATCCAAAAATGGGCAGATACATGGCAGATGACATTCAGTATTGCTAAATGTAAAGTTATGCATGTGTAAAATAAAAACATTAGACAGGAGTATTTTATGGGAGGAGAAAAGTTAGTAGTAGACTTAGGAATTGTAGTTGATCAAAGCCTATCTGCATCAAAGCAGTGTGCTACAGCAGTGGAAAAAGCCAACAGGATGCTGGGATACATAGCAAAAAGTATTGAGTATAAATCAAAGGAGGTTATATTAATGTTATATAATGCCTTTGTCAGACCTCACTTAGAATTCTGTGTGCAGTTCTGGGTACTGCACTACAAGAAACATATAGAAGCTCTTGAAAAAGCATGAAAGGAAAAAGTTATGATGATAGACTTAAGGCACTCAATCTATTTAAGCTTAGCAAATGGAGACTTAGGGGGGATTTGATTGAGGTTTTTAAATTCCTAAAAGGGATTAACAAAGTGAATTACCAAAGATTTTTTAAGATAAATGGGGTCAGCAGAACAAAAGGTCACAGGTGGAAATTAGTTCAAGGCAAATTCCGCACAGATATTAGGACGTTTTTCTTTACACAGAGAGTTGTCAATGCCTGGAACAGCTTGCCAGGTCGGGTAGTAGAGGCAGAAACACTTGGGCTACTCAAGTCCAAGCTAGATGTAGTACTAGATACTCTTTAGATTAGGACATGACGAGCCTAGATGGGCTGAACGGCCCGTTCTCGTCATTATGTATTCTTATGTTCTTATGTTCTTAATAGACACGTTAGACCATAATAAATACCCAGCAGTTACAAGTAAGCTTATTGACTATAAAATCAAGAGTAAAACATTGTGCACAGCCCCAATAAGGCTCAATGAGGGGAGACAAGCTGTCCTAGCTGTTTTCACACGGAACATTGATATGGGACATCCATGATATCCAGAACATCATGTGGTTATATTGTATATAGTAGGTTATTGTGTATATTGTCATTACAGGTTGATTTGTTTCTCCTGTTTCTTATAACCCCAACCCCAGAAGAGATGCAGCATCTATTGAGATTCTATGTTCCACAGAGCCAGTTTGGTTAAAGAAAACTATGAAAAACCTGTGAATACTTCAACATCATTATACCACAGGTCAAATTGCACCCAGACTAGATTTATTATTGTTTTTAAGTTGATGACAAATAACAATCAAGCTCTGAGCTGTACCAAATTGTCATTAAATACAGAGTATTAATCTGCCAAATGTTTAATTAAGAAAATTAAAGTCATATATGAATAGAAAATGTTTTTTCTAGTTTCTCTTAATTAAAAACATTAGAACGTTATATGTGTGGGGTTTCATTTATTCTATATTATTTATTTAGTGGGTGTTAATATGCATTAATTTGCATTCTTATTGAAAAGTAGTAATATTTTTTATAATAATCAGAAAATGTTTTCTACTGTGGTTTAAACATTGATGAACCCTTTAACTGAAAGACCAAGCATATTTATTTTTCCATCATCTCAATCAAACATCAACCAATGGAAAATGTAGACCAAAGCATCTGTATTGTATCTGCATATCATCATAATACTAAACACGTACAATAGGAATAAAGAAGATATTTATTAACGACATATTATTTAATGCTACCACTCTCTGATTTCAGATTTAACAGCTTTTGAATCAATGATTCAAATGTTATCAATATTTAAAAATAGTAGTAGGCCTGTTATTTAATAGCAAATTGTAACTCTAATCTACTGCAATCACGTGGATATACAAAACAACAGCATAATGTTCTTAGGGAAACCCACTTTTTAAATTCAAAATACATAAAATTGTGTTGTGTAACACCAAAAGAAATGACTAATTTTCTCCTTTATCATCAATGAACCATTTTTAGAACATGGCTAGGCTGTAAACCATTTCCATGGCAACATCAAAACAACACACATTGATAAGGGGACTGGCAATCAGTTCATCTCTGATCAGAGATGAAGTTGTGTGTTCCAGTTTGTGCCCACAATTAAATAATGTGAAGATAAGCATGTGGTGAGATTCATAAAAGCAAAGCAATTTATTTATTTTAGGTTATAAAACAAATACATATTTACATTACTGAACTCAAAACAGTAGTTTGCTCATGCCTGTATGGTGGCTTCTTTAAACACTGAAAACTATGCGACACGGCCACCCCTGCTGCTCTCTCAGCTGCCTACACCTTGTCCCACACTCCACGACCCACAGGTAGAGGTGGAGGGATGGTATTGCTCCTCTTCCTCACTTCTCACCCTCCTCCTGCTTCAGTCCTTCGACTTCACCCTGGCTGAATCCCCATCCACCCACAAGGATGGATGTAACCAACTGGACCTCCCATCTTCTTCACTTGCCGCTGGAACTGTGCATCACCCAACATTCACCTGGCTGAATCTCCTAACCAACTGGACATGTGTCTGACCATTGCTTTCATGTGTCTTTCTGTCTTTCTCCCTCCCCCTCCCCTCTGTGCCTTAGAAACTGAAGATTGAATTTTGGAAAGGAAAAATGCAGACTTAGCAGAGGAGAGGTTAGAGGAGAAGGAAGCCAGGAGTGTGTGGAAATCAGTCAGAGCTACAGGGGATTTGGATTTTCTCCATTTCCTTTCTGCCGCTCGCAGTTTCAGCCAGTTAGCCCGAATGGAATCGGTTAGCCAGGGGGCGGGGGGTCGGAGGTGCGCAGGTTTAGTGGATAGAGGACAGAGTGAGTCAAAGGAGGAGGAGAGAGAGGAAAGTAGGGTGGACAATGCCTCCTCAGCAGGTAGGTGAGAGAAGGCATCAGTAGGGGGAAGAGAAGATAGAACAGTAGCTGACAGGGCAGCGGGGGAGAGCGGAGGTTGCGACGGACAAGGACAGTGGGAGCAGGTGAGGATGGTTTACCCTCGTAAACTCTACTCTACGTTTTCCTCTCTGCTTACCCCTCCTCCTCCCCACCCCCTCCTCTCTAACCGCGGATGACTTCGCATCCTTCTTTCACGAGAAGGTCAATGACATTCACAACTCCTTCCCCCCAACCTCTCCCTCACCCATCTCACTACCTAAACCTCTCACCCCTCTGTCCTCCTTCTCACCCCTCCTTGACTCAGACATCCTTCACCTTGTCCTCTCCCACCGTCCCACCACCTGCCCTCTTGATCCCATTCCTTCCCCCCTCTTCCAGTCCATTGCTATGGACATCCTTCCCTTTGTCTCCAATGTCATTAACTCCTCTCTTTCTTCTGGCTCTGTCCCCTCTTCCCTCAAATGCGCTCATGTTGTCCCCCTCCTCAAAAAACCCTCTCTGAATCCTGCTGTCATTTCAAACTACCAACCTGTCTCTCTCCTCCCATTCCTTTCCAAAACGTTAGAGCGGGCTGTCTATAACCAACTGTCTGCCCATCTCTTACAGAATGACCTGCTTGATCCCAACCAATCTGGGTTCAGAGCAGGCCACTCCACAGAGACTGCTCTCCTTGCAGTCACTGAGGCTCTTCACGTGGCTAAGTCCCAATCCCTTAGCTCCGTCCTCCTCCTCCTCGACCTGTCAGTAGCATTCGACACCGTGGACCACCAGATCCTGCTCTCATCTCTCGTCGAGATGGGAATCTCTGGATCTGCATTGACATGGTTCGAGTCCTACCTGGCTGACCGGTCCTACCAGGTGGCCTGGAGAGGATCCCTCTCCTCTCCCCACACCCTCTCTACCGGAGTCCCACAGGGCTCGTGCTAGGCCCAGTCCTATTTTGTATACCAAGTCACTTGGCTCTGTTATTTCTGCTCATGGTTTTTCCTATCACTGTTATGCTGATGACACTCAACTCTTTCTCTCCTTCTCTCCATCTGATACCCAGGTCCTGGCACGGATCTCTCCATGCCTGCCTGACATCTCCGCATGGATGTCCACCCACCACCTGAAGCTGAATCTGGGGAAGACTGAGCTGCTCTTCCTCCCAGCGAAGGGCTCCGCGATGATTGATGCGTCAATCACCGTGGAAGGCTCCATAGTGTCTCCGTCCCAGTCTGCCAGGAGTCTTGGAGTAACCCTGGACAACCAGCTGTGCTTCTCGAGCCATATTGCAGCGATTACTCAGACCTGCCGATTCTCCGTCCACAACATCCGGAGGATCCGACCGTTCCTCACCCAAGAGGCCACTCAACTCCTAGTCCAGGCCCTGGTGATCTCACGTCTGGACTACTGCAATTCCTTGCTGGCAGGCCTTCCGGCCTGTGCCATCAAGCCACTGCAACTAGTCCAGAACGCTGCCGCTCGTCTGGTGTTCAACCAAGTGTCCAAGTTTCACTATGGAATGAAGGTGATCACTCAGAATGGCTTCGTATTTATTGGTGTTTGCCTGGCCCTCTAAGGGTTTGAGTGGACCTAAACCATGCCAGGAAAATGCACCCAACAGCACAACAGATCCTCCGGAATCCTTCACTGTGGGAAATAAGCACTTGGGCCTGTAGGTTTGCAACTGCAACTGCACTTGTCTGCTTGTTGCTTGACCAAATTTGCATTTTTAGGTGTAATAAGTGATTTATGCCCTGCAACCCAACCATAGTATCCTTGTTTTCTTTATTTTGGGAGTTACCTGTAGGTACTTGTGTTAGGTCATTCTACTGCCAGTTCAGTTTAAGGCACACCTTGGAAGTTTTCTATTTGCTATATTAAAAATGAATATATAGGAAAGGACTGTACAAAGCAAACCTCAATCATCAGAAACATGAAATAAACAGAGGAAGGCTTTGCTTGAAGCTGCCTGGCTACTTTTGTGGCTTCAGGAAGTCTCACAAGAACTAACTGCTCAGAAAGTACAGGGACACTGACCTTCAAAGTGACTTTTACCAACAAAGTGCTATGGTCCTTGTTAAATAGTTGTATCATATTGAATATGCTGGTACGAATAGGCTGCACACATTACGTATAGGTTTAAAAAAAAAACACATTTAACTGTTATTTATGAATATAATGTGTACTTTCAAAATAGTATCCATATTTGGTGCAGAGTAAAATTTTAAGTCAGTCTTGTGTTCCTTGAATGAACAACATTTCAAACACAGTTTGAGTTATTTTCTTGCTCCATAACCTGAAATCTGTATGTTTCGGTCATGCTTGTTAGCGTGTACTACCTATACTGCACCTTTCTTGTTGTGGTCATTTGTCATTTTGAATTTGTTATTCAAACTGTGCAATTCTTTCATAAATTATATTGTTATCCATCTGTTGGCAACTTGAACATGAAACATAGACTGTTCTTCTGCTGTACACACCCTTGGCTCTCACATTTACCTTGAGGTTTGGGTTTAATTAGAGAGACAGAAATACAGTGACCTGTTGGCAACTTGACAAGACATGGTGTGACTGTTCTTCTATCATTCTAATTAAACCAAACCCTCAAAGTAAACCATGAATCAATAGCACCAGGAAATGTGGGAGCCAAGGCTATGCATGGAAGAGCTGGCTTCATGCAACAGCCTTATGGGAAGGTATAGTATTGAAAGACTGTCTGTAGCTGATTTTTTTTCAAAATATATATGTAAAACAATGTATTCCCTTTACATTACACAGTACACTCCAGCATTATTTTATTCAATGCAATCAACTCAATATTATGAAAAAGAATTTCAGACCACTTATTCAAAATGTGCTCATTAAAGTGCTTAATTTGGGGGCTTGGGAGAACCCTAGGAGTCCTGAATGATTCATGGGGAGTGCTGGCACCGCTTGGTTAATCTTTCTGCAGGCTCCAGTCTCATATCTCAGGAATAAATGCGAGGCTAGTGAGTTGGTCACCTGCCAACACGTTCATTCAATATAATCAATATGGTAATTTCAGTTTAAACAAGTGTTTCTTTTTTAATCTCTTTATTTTTCATTTTATTTTGAGCACCACAATTCAATTAAACCCAGCAGTATATTAAGGAAATTAAAGAAATCCCTGCACCTGATGAACCTTACATTATTTATTTGTTTGCTTGCATCAATCTGAACTGTGTTTCATATTGGTCACTATTGATTTACATCTACAGAAGACCCATTTTCCAGCCCCTCCACCACAAATCTGTGTAAGGCAGTTTGAGGACTTCACTCAAACTGATATTTCTGGACATGAGAGCATGCTCCACCCTGACCAGCCTATTACACACGCTGCAGATGCTCTCCATTGAAAGCACACCAAATGCATCAAGAGCATATCTGAGGGGATTTGTAAATTATTTACTCTCTGTACATTTGCTTCTCTCAGGTTAAATAAAGAAGCAGGCTGTTTTGTGCAAGAGGCTGACCCCTGCACTTTCATACCAACTGCTGCAAAGCATGAGTGTACTCAGACTCGTACGTACGTACTTTCCGAACCTTCCTCCAGAGAAACATCGCAGAATTTCACTCCCATTTAGCAGTATACAAAACACATTGTGTAACCATAAATTAGCAATCATAAGAGAAAAAACTAATACTGTGTAAAGTTTTGAATCTCTATGTAACAAAAGTCTTTATACCTGCGTTTTACTCTCAATATGAGGCTGGAGGAGTGATTTCTCTACATGTTTTGTTTCACATTGGAAAGCAGATTTGCTTAAGGCTAAATCAGAATGCGCAAGATACTGAGGAGGCTCTCGATGCACCCGTAACAAACCCCATGTCAGGCTCTAGGATTCAGACTGCGCGATGAAAGACATGCACCTTCATTTCAAAGTGCCCAGAGGAATCAGGGATGTCAAGTACCAACACACCATATTCCAAATATCTGAAGACCTAATAGTGCCTTTGAATACATGCTCAAGGACAAAAAAACACTAAAACTTCCACACAATCTGAATATTTTTGTGTTAAATTATCTTTCACTGAAAAGTAATGTAATTGGCCCTGAGCAATAGGATATAATGCCCACCAGGTTATTTTATGATAGGTTTATTTTGAATGTTAAACAGCGAGGGTTGAACCTAAACTTGCAATGCTCCATGTAAATGTCTGTTCAGATAAGACTCTGTCAGATAAGTGTGACTGACTTTCAGGGCCGTGATAAAAAGCACTTGTCACAGACAGTTTTTACACCTTCGATGTTAAGCTCAGCCCAAAAGCTGTGATATTGAAATGTGCTGTTGTCTGCTTTAACCTACAATACTCCATCGACTTTAACAGCAGAAAGAAAAGCAATAGGATCACAGCTGTTCTCTGGTGCACTGTTCCCTTCTGCGGATCACCTTCGGCACAAGGAAGAATCCATCAAAGATCAGACTAGAGGAGACACAAGGCAAAGGGAGTCTACATTGCACTTGTTTCATCTCATGCAGATCTTTCTCCATTGAGTTTTTTTTAGAAAAGTAATTGAGAAACCCAGGGACCTTTCGGTTCTAATCTGTGCCTCTTCCTGTTTCTTACCACAGGAGCTAAATTGATTTTTGTTTTTAATACATGCTGAGGGACTTCAGTGGAATGGCTACTGAAGGGACCGTCAAGGGAGCTTAGCTCCTGCATAACAACATTGATGGTGACATGTGTTAGAAGTCAAGGGTAAATTATCCAAAATTAACCTGTCTGATCAAAGAGGCAAAAGTCACTGTTGTGACAAGATGTATTTTCATCAGTGAGACAAACATTTTCAGATGGCTTCTAAAGAAACGCCATTCTGTCAAACTACTACAGGCTCCAAAGGGTGTGAATCGTACCCAGAAAACAATGCCCTGGCTGTCAGAGACTGAGCGTCTGGACTTGAGACTAGCACGCGAGTAACTCAGTGACATTCCGATATTATTCCACATATTACATCAGGACACAGAATATCACATTCTGTAAACTCCCCTTGCTTTACACCCCCAGCCCTCCAACATTCAATTTTTGGTTTCAATTCATTTAAATTCCAAAAGAAGCAACTTTGCATGCTTGGAGAAATCAGTCTCTGCATACAACCAACATATTGTGGAAGATAATAATGTTTTTTTACCCACATTATTATTTAGGGGGTAGATGGGCATATCTGACAACAGACAGACAATTTCCCTGGTAAATTATTCAATTATTATAAAATTTTAATAGCAATCAAATCATGTACAGTCAGGTCCATAAGTATTTGGACAGTAACACAATTTTCATCATTTTGTCTCTGTACACCAGCACAATGGATTTGAAATGAAACAATCAAGATGTGCTTTAAGTGTAGACTTTCAGCTTTTATTTAAGGGTTTTGTCAAAAATATTGTATGAACCGTGTAGGAATTACAACCATTTTTATACATAGCCCCCCCAATTTTAAAGGCTCAAAAGTAATTGGACAAACTAACATAATCATAAATTAAATTGTCATTTTTAATACTTGGTTGCAAATCCTTTGCAGTCAATGACTGCCTTAAGTCTGGAACCCATAGACATCACCAGACGCTGGGTTTCTTCCCTGGTGATGCTCTGCCAGGCCTTTACTGCTGCTGCCCGCTTGTTCTTGGGGCGTTTTGCCTTCAGTTTTTCCTTCAGCAAGTGAAATGCATGCTCAATTGGATTCAGGTCAGGTGATTGACTTGGCCATTGCAGAACATTCTACTTCTTCCTGTTTTTGAGGCTTACCAATGGTTTACATCTTGTGGTAAACCCTCTGTATTTACTCTGGTGAGGTCTTCTCTTGATTGTTGACTTTGACACAGATACGCCTACCTCCTGGAGGGTGTTCTTGATCTGGCCAACTGAAATAATTATTCTGTCATCCACCACAGTTGTTTTCCGTGGTCTTCCAGGCCTTTTGGTGTTCCTGAGCTCACCAGTGAGTTCTTTCTTTTTAAGAATGTACCAAATAGTTGATTTGGCCACACCTAATGTTTTTGCTATCTCTCTGATGGGATTGTTTTCAGAGTAATGATGGCTTGCTTCACTGGCAGTGACAGCTCTTTGGACTTCATATTGAGAGTTAACAGCAACAGATTCCAAATGCAAATGCCACACTTGAAATCAACTCTAGACCTTTCATCTGCTTACTTGTAAATGAAATAATGAGAGAATAGCACACACAGCTGAGCAGCCAATTGTCCAATTACTTTTGGTCCCTTAAAAAGGGGGGGACCACATATAAAAAGTGCTGCAATTCCTACACCGTTCACATTTTCATCTCCAATATGCTGTAGTAGACAGCTAAAATAGCAATAACTTTGTCAATGTCCAAATATTTATGGACCTGACTGTATATACAAAAGTCCAAAGCTGAGTTGTGAAGGAGCAAGATCAAATAAATGTAAGGATTCCACTTCCGAGGAACAAGAGACACAATCTTCAACATCAAACGTATACCTTTTGTTCAATAGTTCACTTATAGTATAGTATAGTATAGTATAGTATAGTATAGTATAGTATAGTATAGCATAGTATAGTATATAGATATATTGATGTAATTATTCTGTAGACAACAGACATTTCTGAAACACTATACTGTCGGAACACGTGCCTTGTCTCTAATATAGACATAGTTTGAGAGTATCGCCCACATGAGGTGCTCAGTAGCCCACAGTTATGACACTTTAACGGCTGAAACCGTGTGATTACAAATGAGCATACACTGCCGTGGGAATCGGGTTTTATACAACAAAAATACAAATAATAACGTTTGTTTGTGGTTAATTCTGTTTCGTTTTTGTAAGTCCAACAATATATTTATAATGTTGAATGAAAATCTCCTCCAGGTGGCAGTACGATTACATGACATAAATAACGGTGGGCGCCTCGTGCGAGTGATGTTTATTGAGAAATTAAATGGATTCAGCTGCAAATAAGGACGCACTCCCGTTGATTCGTTAATGACGTTTTTAAACAATGTCACTATGCTTGTTTCGTTACGTACCAACCAACATCTGTCATCTGTTGCGCTTGGAGGTATGCTTTGCTGTGATGACGGCGCAGATTCGCTAGCTGACACGCGTAGGGGCTGCCAGATAAATCTCGTTAGTAAGTTGCAGGATTCAACGTTTCATGACAGCGACCGAAACCCATGTTTAAATAGATATGCATGGGGCTTACTAACATACTGTAACTACGAAGGTAATTGATCTATTGCTGATTCTCACATAAGTTAAATTAGTTGACGTCTGACGAAATAAGAGGCGATAAACGCATTATGGACATATTACGTGTCTCCAGTATACAAATCAATCATTGTTTTTTTTTTTTTTTTTTTTGCTTTCTGTCTCTATATTGTCACTTTTACATTGGCAGTTCAATCTAGTAACAGCGTTTTGTTTCATAATATCAACCACACTAGAATACGTTACACACTTGACAGTTTGGGCCTCAAATATTAATTCATCCTATACTTTCCCACAAAACATGTCTGTTTTCATCACAGAAAATGGCATGTTTTGATTGATTGATTTACAAAATGATGCCTAATATGCTGCAGTTGTAAAAGCAAATACTGATATTTCACCATTTAAGTTTGGGAGCTGGAGTCAATGGGAGTGTGTCTATGTTCCCACAGCCCTATGTCCCACAGCCCCAGCCCTATGTTCCCCAGCCCTATGTTCCCCCAGCCCTATGTCCCCACAGCCCTATGTTCCTAAATATGTATAATGTTCCTTGTTCTTAAATAAAGACAACTCTCTGAAACCAAGATGATCACTATTACTGCAGAAATACGAATGGGGGGGACACGGGTTAAGGGGGGGCAACAACACATTATGTGCATTGGGAAATGGCCATACCTGTGCTGTGGGGATGTAGGCCTGAGGGAACATAGGGCTGGGGGAACATAGGGCCTACTTTTGATGGGGGAAACATTTATTAGAAAGATTTCTTAGAAATCGGGGAACATAGGGATGTGGGAACATAGGGATGACCCCGAGTCGATATGTATAGTGGACTACTTGGGTTTAATTGATGGTAGATGTTTTAGATGATACGGCAGGGATTTAGTGAGTGGACATTGGTTAGCATGCCAAATCATGCCATTTATTTAACCAGAGGGTCTTTGTTTCAAATCTGATAATGTGATACCATAAAATGATTATGCAGGGGTAATATTAGTCCATAAGGTGAAGTCCATCAGGGTAAGAGTTTCTCATCTGTGAAATTTGCTGAAAGGGAATCCAAACAGGATAGAGATATTGGTTTCAAAAGCCAGTGGGTACCCAGTGCTGGAAGCACTGCTGGAAACCATACCTGCATTTACTCTGCTACACGTAGACTGGCACATGGGGTGAGGATGCTGCCACAGGGAGAGAGAGGTGGAGGCCAGACGTCTCTGGGCACAAAGCTGCTCCTCTGTGTGCAGAGTGGACCAGCAGGTGGAGCAACGTGGAGATGACAGAGGAAGAGAAAGGCATCGATACTTTTTAGTGAGAGGTAACTCCCAGGAGGATTGATGTGTCAAACAGACTAATTCCTTGCCGTCTGTATGGCTAGCTCTGTACTGCGTGCCATGTAATATATAACTGTGCTAACTGCACAGTGTGTATCTGCTGTACCAAGTACACTCAAACAGCTGCACGGACACAGTGCTATTTGAAGAGCTCTTGTAGAGATTGTATAGAAATGTAAACTTCATGTTGTGTTTTGAGCTTTCAATTCACAGTGCAGCATTGCTGGACAAAGCAGTTATTATTGGAAAAAAAGAGAGAATACTATTTTTATTTTTTTTGTTACTTAAATTATTTCAGTCAGCACCCAAATCAACTTGGACGGTTCATGTAAAGAGTACTTTAGCATAAGGCTAACGTTAAAGAGAGTTAGACTGCCTATGGTTATTAGCTATACAGTGCCCTGTCATACGAAGGTTAATTATGAAACTTCTCCTGAAACATTTTGTGGAATTCTGCTCTTTTAATTGGCTTTGGTGCCTCTGTGAGGGGTTCTCACCAATAATTCATATACTTCTTTTTGGCTTGTTATGTGATTCTACGAGTGGATTCAGAGAAATATGTAAGTAATATATGTACGACTGCAAGAACAATGTATGTGACCTTTGTGTCAGTGTGTCCACGTGGACTGTTATTTTGTGATAAAGGTACGAGTGAATAAGTGAGTGGACGTCAATGAAAGGAAGGGTCACCTGCCTGTTTGTATGGCTGATAGTGGGGGCCAAATCTTCTGCTCCTTACTGATAACCTTGCTATACAGCAGCAACAATCATTGTATGGGGAAATAAGATCACACAAACCTGTGTGATTTGAGTTTGGTCACATTCAGGAATGTTTTGTGATATTGTTTAGCTAAATGTTCTTCAGTCAATAATGTCCTGAAAGCAAATGCATTAAAACCAAGTGCTTATGTACAAAACATGCAGGAATTTGACTTTTTCAGTTAAGTTAACTGCTGTTGCCTAGCAGCATGCTAAAATTGACAGAAAGAACAAAAGATCTGAGGCCTCATGTTTTCATTTTTTTGTTTCCATAGAGCCCACAATCTGCCATATTCTACAATGCAATTTTTGAAATTATATTAAACTGTGGGGATTTTGTGGGGCACATCTTTGGAACTGCAGATATAGCAAAAGGAAATTACTGTACAATTTTACAATTATAGTTACAGAATAGTTACATCTCAGATTTTGGTAGTAAGAAATATGACCATGAGGTTTTCACTCCAGCTGTGACAGAAATGATAGAAACATTTAACTAAGTAAATTGCACTTGATTAGACTCAATTTGGGCTCAGTTTAAACTTTACCATTACGTGCAGTGCTCAGGACTTTCTTGAATGGTTTTGACACCCTAATTCTCATTCCGAAGGGTATCATATGATTGGGGTGAAGCATATAGACCAATAGAATCAGAATAGTATTTTCGATCAACCTCACAGTTACAGGGCTCTAACAACAAAGCTTGTTGATGGATAACCATGCTGAAGAAATTCATTCATCATCCAGAATAGACCAGAAACTATTTTAGGCTAGATTTAATTTATGGTTGATAATCCTGAAAAACACCATTCAACAAGTGAACACATAAGAAGCATTCATTGACCGTATTCACTTGTGTTTTTGGGAAGAGAAAGGGGGCAAAGGGTATTGCATCTTTTGGAAACCAAGCGGGCAGACAGCCTCTTAGTCTTGTTCCTTCACATACCTCTTTATCTGTTGCCTGGAGATGGAGCGGTTGTGTAAAGGGAGGGTTTCTACTTCTCCGCCTCTGGTTGTGAGATACATTCTCTTGAACCCGGGCCAGCTGGAGGGGCCTCGTTTAGTGTGGTCCAAGTCTTGAGAGAGACCAATTCGGTCTGCTTCTGTGCATATTCTCCCCACGGATGACACCTTGCGACATATGGCAACTGTTTAATGAATTGTGAAGATAGTAAGTATACCATAAAAACATTCTGGATAAAGAAAGCCTGTGTTAGAATTTGTCTTAGAATTTGTCATTTTCGACTAAAGGACACTCTTCACATAGAACGACAGCATTGAGCCTGTTTTTTTTTGCTCATTAATTGCTCAAAACTGGAAGTTGAAAGGCACAAAAGAAAGACAGGCAAGGCTTTTCCAGACACACTCGGCACTGAATAAATGACTCTTTTATGCTGCATTTCATCCGATGTCAGCTTGAGAGATTGGTAGAGTTCTGCTGACCCAATTAACTCATACAGTGAGTGTCCCCACAGTCACATGGACCTGGCCAGTTGCTCTTTGTCCTGCACTGAGAATGAGGGCTGTGTGAATCTCTGATTTGGGGTGCCCCATGTGTGTCCCTCCTCCCCCGGTCCCATGAAAAAAAAAAAAAAAAAAAAAAAAAAATATATGGCAACAGATGTGATGGGAATTGTGTTGCCATCACATTCTTATAGTCTGTCTTTCTCTCTTTCCGTCTGCCATTTTTAAGATTTTCTTCAGTTTTGGCTCCTTTTATGATTTAGATTTTGTTTTTCCATGTGCACATTCCTGGATTAATCTAGTTTGGCAACATGTTGTTATAAGCTATTTGAAGCCTATGTTTTTTTTTGCTAACGTGCTTCTCTTTATCTGGAATTGTGTGAAGTGGAAACTACTTACACTGTAGTCCCTTTTTAAGGATCTGAAACTTCCTTTTAAAAGTTATTCAAAGAAAAAGGAACCTCATACAATATCATGTTATGTTTTAGTCAGAAATGAGAGATTGAAAACTAATTCAACGTTAACGTTTAACTGAACTATGCTCATTGATGTCTTGTAATTCCATATGATCAGAGCATCCACACACACAGAACGTGGCAATAAAGGATCCATGAATTCATTCATTTGTTCCTTCATTCATTCACAAATCAAAAAGTGAACCAAAATGCTACCTTTCTTCCATCTAGCAGTATTTTACTGAAAGACTGAGTTGTATGCGCCTTATCATACCACTTTTTTTCAGTAATACTTAAAGGTTATAAAATGCAAACTATACACACGTACTTAATAAGTACTGCTCACACCTCTCCCTGTGGGAAATATTATTAGTGGCTTTGTGCTGTATGGCTGTGTTTTACTGAGATATGTTTTGTCTGTACTCGCAATAATACACTTTCATCCTTTTTTATCAGTCTGTAAGAGTGTTTTCTGTAGATTGAGACTATGTAGTAAATGGATGTAGATATGGCCTCCTTCACGTCTTCTTGCAGCAGGACCTTCAGCATGCCTTATCCCTGCGGACAGAAGTTTGATGAATTACAGGGGTTACGTACAGCACTTCCTCTGACCTCTTGGAGAAGGTGATTGACCCTTCAGAACCGTCTGTTTTGACATTTAGGTACAGTCCTGGATGCACAAAATGTACCTAAGAGGACTGGAGTCAGTCCCTGCTCTGTAGAAGTCATTATAGTCAGCTTCCAAAAAAATGCATGCAGCATATTGCCCTCCTTAATTCCCCACAAACTGAATGCAGCAGCATCCAGTGGTGAAATTGATTTGCAATCTCAGAGGGAATCTGATCACATGTTTAAACAAAGATTGCACTTGTTTTGGTGTCAATATAGATATTTGAAAAGTACTGTAATCTGAGTTTATTTATTTGTACTAGGACTGCATTGTAATTAAAACTAAAAAAGGACAGAGTTGTTCTCCCTCCATATTGTCCCAGCACAGATTAGCATTATCAAAGTGTTAGAAATGTTTCCCTCCGGCAGAGAAACACCAGCAAAATGGATATGGAGGTGACTGCACAGAGTTTCTCATAACTCGTCTCCCTTGGAGAGTGCAACACAGGGGAGACTCAAAACCGTAGATGTTCTGTAGGAAAGGAACTTCCGAAGTCCACGATATGGAGACCTTCCCTGAATTAGCCAAAATACAAGCCCCTCATTCCCTAATTAACCAGCCCCTATTGTATCTGCCTCAGTCCATATCTACACGTGGCTGAGGTGTTTGGGGAGAAGGACCAGTGTCAGGCTCCTAGCTTTAAAGTGGATATTCTAAGTCTAATGTAACTCATTTCATAAGAAAGCACTAACTGGCTTTCTCTGTGTATGGTTTCACGAAGAAATAAAATTGTACCACCTTTACATTCTGCAAAATGTCTGTAAAATATTATAAAGAATGTTGATGGTTTCAAGTAAAGCTTGTATGTTATCATTTTCAAAGTATTATGATGAAGTTCCTTTGAATGTCCTTTGTTAATGCATATCCTACTTTGAGTTCTGACACTTAAAAATGAAGAAATTGCACTCCCACTAATCACAATTATCATACCTATTAAAAGTTTAGTATTTATTGACACTTACTTTGAACTTAATATATATGATGTTCAAGACATTACAATCTCTAATATGTTGTATTGAATTATTGTCGTTTCCGCAAGATGACAATGCAGTCTGTAGGGCCTACACTGAATTGGCACTGAATTCTTATTAGCACTACACAGTGTTCACCATATACTATGTGGTGTTGATGTGGATAATATGAAAGCCAGGCCCTCATCAGAACTCACATACAGTATTATATTTAGCCCATAAATGTCAAACTGTTACCAGTGCACATGGTGGCTAATTGTAGGTACAGCTTTGCACCATAATCATCTCTGTGGTGTTCATCTCTCCCCCTTTGACAACATGCCACTAGTCTGAAGGTGCTGGGAAAACATGACATTAATCAGAGAGGATGCTGGGAAGAAGTCTACTTCTTTTTGGAAATTGCTAGTTTGTTGCTACACAGGTGGAGGCTCAGAACATATGGCAAACATATGTAATTAAGTCTAAGCAGATATGACTTGTGGTTAATGGTGACTCATGTTTTCTTCTGTGCATGCCAAAATCATGGAAGGACTGTTCTGTAGAATCGAACAATATCATTTCTAAAATGGGTAATTGATTAACACACACACAGGCACACACACACATACACTGACACACACACACACACACACACACACACACACACACACACACACACACACACACACACACACACACACACACACACACACAGACACAAACATGTATACATTGGCTGGACATATATACATGGCAGTAGTTGAAGTATTTCCACTTCATGTCTCACAAAACACAACAGCTGCAAATAAAGTTGATCTCAGGAAGAGCTGTAATTTAAATGGTGATGGATTCCAACAACAGAATACACCCGACACCACAAAGGCCTGTGTGAGTCATCGGTTTGCTTGACAGTTATCCAACTTTCAAGATTGTTAACAAAATGCACTCACTACAATCTTAGGCTCAGATTACAACTAACATCTAAGCATTTTGATCTGAACTTTGGGTGATTCAATTGAGTAAGGCTTGTTTTTCTTATAACTTTATCAACTTTTGGAGTTCAGTGAGACACACAAAAAAGTAACACGTGCTTAACTTTTTCCACAAAGATAAAGGCAAAGCGCTTGGCAGTTATATCAAATAGAGACTGCAGTATTCCCATTTTAATGTAAGCTCAGAGTGTTCTTGAATTTTTGTAGAACAAAAACTCATTTCAAGCAGCAAATTGTTTTACCACCATAAAAATCCAGTCTTTGTGTGAGGTGACTGTACAGACGATTGGCACGTCTTCTTGTGCCAGACAGTGCCCTTCTGTGTGTGCCAGGTACAGGCTCCGCTTCGCCTGGCATTTCTCTGAGGCCCTGTAACCATGGAGGTCATGTCGCTGGCTGCTAGAGGTTTAAGAGGTTTTATTTGCAATTTAAAACTTTCAAATGACCTCATCCCTTTGACTCTCCCTTCTGAAGCCTCAGCTCTCTTAAATGAACAAATGAGGGAAGCTAGAGTTGTAAATGAGAAGCCAGAGGCTAAAAGAGAGAGAAACTAGCAGCAGGGAAAAGGGTGTTAAGCATTCCATGTATGGTAGGAGAAATGACAACAGACTTTCACACACAGGAGAAAGACCTTTTGACAAATGCTTTCTACAAAATGTTGAGTGAAATTTTTGGAGAACTGATATTTTTTTCAGTGAACTGTTGAAAAAAGTGTATATATTTTGTACTGAGATAAATCTATGGGCTAACTCACCAATAGAGAGGCCCTTTGTTTGCTTCCCTTTGCATGGACCACCTACTTAGTGAACAAGAACTCTGTCTCGATGGCAACTTGGGCTTTGGCCGTTTGCTTTCAGACACTGTGGTGCTCAGCATACCAATTCGTATGGAAGAGGTTTGTGGAGGCCATTTGAGAATGCTTTATTAACGTTGTTGGTGAACTTCCACAGTCTTGAAAATGGTGACTAAAATGCTTCAGTAAAAATGAACGCATGCAGCTGTTCTTCTACTTTGTTGGAGTATTAGGTTTAAAATCTATTGGTTTATGTCAAATATTTTATGGGAACTGTATAGATTGGATATGGAGAAAGTAAGCAATGTTTTGGGAGAACTACTTGGTAATAAAGTTTCTTCTGTGAAATGCAAATTGGATATTATTAAATAGATGTGTTTTAAAAAATAAATAAATCATGGTTTGCAGTCTAACACCTATATATATATATATATATATATACCTACACAATATATATATATACTATATAAATACACAACAGTGTATATTAATGTGTATCAACAAGAAACTTTCTTACTATATCCCTCTAAAAAAGAAAAAGTTGGGCTCTCCCGGGGCCCCACGTGCCAGCTTATAGATTCGCCTTTGGAAGTCCCAGTAGTGCTCTTGAGTTGGACTGATTAAACACGAGTGTTTCCATCTCAACAGAGACAAAGTTATTCTCAGAGTTTCAAATTGACTCCTCAGTTGAGCTTCTTTTGCTGTTTTTGCTGTTTGCCGATTGTAGTAATACAACTCACTTTAATTTTCATTCAAACTGGGCTCACAGAATTTGCCTTGCACCAAGTGCTAGAACAAGTGCACAGGCCTGTCTTTTGGAAAGGGAGGAATCCACATTTTGTCACAGTTGAGGCAGTGCCAGGGTAATGGGACACTCCCTTTGAAATGAATGAATGGTTGGATGGATTCATATGTAAATATATAATTTCTTCATCAGACTGCCAATCAAATATCAGTGAATTAATGACTATGGTGCATTTTGAAGACACTGGTATCTATTAAAATGATCATTAATTCTTGAAGACATCATTAGATAATTACAGATGCTGTCATTGCAGTTGGGTACCCTCCCTCAACAGGTGGTGCAGGGGCTGTTGCCAGGGGCAGCAGCAGCTGGCCCATGACTACAGTTGTGACTGTAGTGATCTTGTGAACAGCTCATAGAGCTGTGCGGACATCAAATGAGAAAGCCGTCCTATTCTTTAATCCCATGATGTTGTACTGCTGCAGATTTGCTCAGGTGTTGTGCTTAACTTTAATTTACATAAGCTTTAATTCACATATTTTTGACTGTTGCATTTTTTCCTGTGTGTCTGAGCGGTGCACTAACAAGAGATGAGAAATCCTGATGTATTTGCTAATTTCTCCGACCCAGTCTGGAATTAAATATTTGATAGGCTTGGCTCATGTCCATGAATCTCACATTTACTA
Source organism: Aldrovandia affinis (assembly GCA_029706075.1). Taxonomy (NCBI): domain Eukaryota; kingdom Metazoa; phylum Chordata; class Actinopteri; order Notacanthiformes; family Halosauridae; genus Aldrovandia; species Aldrovandia affinis. Next base: position 224,733 of record JAINUG010000040.1, read on the forward strand.
AATGCAAATGTATGGAACATTTATTGAATGCATGGATCATTTAAGAAATTCAATATTTATTATGTTTGAAAATGCATCAAATTTTTGGTAGATGTGTGAAACATTTAAGTACATGTTTGAAATGTAATTAAACATTAAATAAATCTATGGCATATTTGTTCATGTGTTAAATATTAACTTCTATTAATTACTAAACTTGGTTTGAACTAGACTTAATTAAATGTTTTAAATGTTTGAATATAGTTGAAATACTTACTAAATGTTAAAAAACACTAAAGACAACACTCGATGACACTACAAGTTTTTGTCTTAAATTACATTTTGGATTAAAAAAATATATAATTTAAAACCTAAATTATTAAAACATAAATATTGCTAATAAGCTGTGGGAAAATACCTGCTAAAGTCTATACATTCATTCATTCATTCATTATCAAACCCGCTTATTCCTGGTCAGCGTTGCGGGGGGCTGGAGCCTATCCAAGCATGCATTAGGCGAGAGGCAAGAATACACCCTGGACAGGTTGCCAATCCATCACAGGATAAGTCTATACATTATATGTTTAATTTAGCACCCCATAGCTGTACACCTAATAATCAGCCAAAATATCACTCACTTGATGGCCAGCGTCTGTGTTTTGTTAGAGAATAATGATGCATGATTAGAGCATAGTGCAGACATTGACAGGTAACAATATAAAACAAGATCAAGAAAGCCATAAATAACCCATAGTATATCAGGGGGAGCAGGTCAAACAGCAAAGGCAAATGAGAATAAAACTAACATCTTAATTACAATTGTGGGATAGTAATCCACACAAGATTTTTTTTTATTCAGCAGTAATAGACTATCCTTTAAATTAGCCTAGGGAAGTTATATAAAATCAGTGTGAAGGAATCCTGGACCATGAGTGTGTAGTCATAGATTATTGGGACACATTCTTGAATTGGCTTTTCAGCATGAGATAATACTGTTTTAGAATTCCATGCTAGAGTACGTCCATATTTTCCTGTTATTTGAGTAATATGCTTGTGGAAAAGTTGGATGATTGGAAATTGATACAGTGCTAGTACTGTGTGTAGTTGTTTTTGTGCAGAATTGGGTTGTCCAGAAGTGAAATAAGGACTCAAATTTGAGGAAGCATGTAATTCAAACAAATTCTCTGTGGCCCAAAGACCAGGGAGTCCTGGGGGACACCCTGATTTATAAAATGCCCTGGCATATGTCGGCCTGCTTAGAGAGATAATTATTGTCTATTACTTCGGTAAGACCAAAGACAACAAACACACATTGCAGATGACACCAAGGAAGCAGCCAAATGTGATCAAGCAGGATTCCACGGTGGACTCTGTCAAACACAGCACCAACATCTACAGTACGATAAGGGCCCCTACTGTCTGCAACATAAGTCGTTTATTTACAACTTTTGTCTGAGCAATGTTATGCGGAAGCTCTACTTGACCATGGCATGGAGGAACCCATTCAATGTGGCCACTTGGCGGTCAATGAAAAGACCAGAACAAGAGAGAGGGCTTCTGAATCCCTGGATACTGGTTACCAATGCACTGGATCAATGGTGAATGATGGGGGCTCTCTGGGCAACGGCCCCTCTGCTCTGCATCCTGTGAGGGGGGGCTGGAGTGGTGGAATATTACCCTGGTCCTATTTGCTGCTGGGAAGGTTGGCTATCTATTACACTCTTGGAAAGCAATTGGGGCAGTTCAAATAAACCAGTCAATGTTACAGCAGAATGTTTTCAGAACCTTTGCAGTATGTTGCTATGCCAGTCCTGATATATGGTTCAGTAGGTGTTATGTAGGCTCAGCAGTTGTGAATGTATATTTCTTGTGAATTAACGTGCGTGCACACACAGGCACACACACACAACAAGGACAAGATTTAAATGTTTGACATCTTACATGATTGTTAACTTACTAAACCCTTATCAAGCGTAGGCTAATATTTAAATGACTTGTATATAATCATGGTGAACTTGTTTTTAATTAATGTTGTAGACAAGTTTACTTGGGTGTGTATAAAAAACATTCACCCTATTCTGTCCTCAGTGAAAGCAATTCGAGGGGCCGAATGCAATACCCCATCAAGATAAATCCCTAACGGTGACGTCACGCACTCCGTCTCGAAGCGGGACGCGGTGCAGTGTCTTTGCAGACCAGTTCAGCGTTCGCTGTGCATCTCCGGACTCAACATCCCCGTTAACTCAACTTTTTACACATTTCCAAACTTCTGAAGTTCTGTGAAGGCGACAAAATGGGTATGCTACAATTATGATTTTGCATAAACGTTTATATTCCATTGACCATGTTAAAGTTTAAGACATATTCCGTGCTTTTGTCACGATGTTTTGTTGGACAGTGTTCAGTGTTGAACAGGGCTTTTTTAAAAACTTATAACATTGGGCGTTTCAAAAGCTATTTTTCTAACGTTTATATTTTTATCTGGCCCTTTTCGATTTGAATTGGCTTCAGGAACAAATTAATTCATCGGGTGAGGCGATTAGTGATAAAACCGAAAGGATTTCCCTACTGTCAGACGGAGTTCTCTATGTTAATTTGCTCGCTGGTTGTAGTTGGCCGCTCTCAATCTGACGACTCTCTGCGCTTTTTTGTTTTCCCCAACCGCTCGTTAATGACATCGATCGACCTTACTGTTCCATAGAAAATAGATCTCTCGCGAACTATGCACACACGCTTTACAATAATATATTCATTTATATATATTTACAGCAATGAAATCAAAATCTTGAATTTGAAGAATACACTTAATTCCGAATGTTAGCATTCGTTCTGGGGTTGTTTTCGTTCCTATTTTGCAATAGCCCATTTGTAGTTAAAAAAAAGTCAGTCTGTCCGTGCAAGGAATGATAGAATCCTAGTTTCGACTGTATATAAATTTAGTTCTTAGTTCTGGATAACGGAAATTCCACCGCTGCTGTGTCCCAGCTGTTTCTTTAAAAATAATGAATTTAGCTGTATTTCCCCTCTGCTTGTGGGACGCTCATTACCATTACTCATGCGAGCTCTCACCCCTAAAAGGCACACGCATGTTGGAAAACCATGTATGTTTTATCAGAGGAATTAAAGGACAATATGACATGTACATTAATGCTTTACAGCACAGAGAAAGGTACAACAGGTTTCACTGCCACTTTCCTAGGCTGTAACAAAGCATGAGGACGTTCTAATTCTAATGCGGTTCTAAATTATTCAGTTAGTGTATTCAATACCTCGAGAAAGCAGTCTTGGCCACAGTGTGGGCACTTTATGGTTAATATGGGAAAAATAAAGTGTGGTGCTAAAAGGCCTCTGGGTATCTCTTTTTGAGATGTAGCCTATGTGAGAGGGCAAGATTTCTTTCAGGAAATGGTCATTGTTAAGGGTCTGGTTGGGTAGAATAGTTATTATAAATGTGTGGACCTTGATTCTGTTCTTGGGCTGTGTGTCATGTGTGGGCTGTGCATCACCATTCCAAAAGGGAATTACTTGGTAGCGGATAAAAAAGAGCAACTTGCTTTGTGTAGTTTGATATTACAGTTAAATGCAGTTTAAATTAGAGGAGAATAATTAATTTGCCACTTCTTTGTATGATCAATGGGATTTATCTTTCAAATTTTCTGAATCCCAAACATTTACATTTACATTTACGGCATTTAGCAAACACTCTTATTCAGAGCGACTTACAAAACGTAGGTTTATGTATGGTAAGATTATTCAAAGCTAGTGCAAGACATCAGTGTAGTAACACTACAATAGACATAATTGTTGGCAGCTGCACATTGTACCTGCAACACAGGGAAAGGTAAACACAGTTAATTTATAGAGTGAGTGGTAGTGGAGTCTGAAGAGGTGGGTTTTTAGTCTCTTGTGGAAGATGGCCAGTGATTCTGCGGTCCTGACCGAGTGCGAAAGATCATTCCACAACTGGGGGGTCAGGACAGAGAAGAGGCGAGACAGCGAGGAATGGCTGCCGGGCGCCCAAAGGGATGGAACAGTTAGTTTGCCAGAGGAGGCAGAGCGGAGGGGTAGGGGTCTAGCTGGAGTGTATGGTGTGATGTGTTTCTGGAGGTAGGAGGGAGTGGCTCCCCTTGTGGCATGATTTGCCAGCACCAGTGATTCAAATTAGTTTCATGCTGCTATAGGGAGCCAGTGAAGTGTGGTGACTAGTGGAAAAATATATACTATATATACAAGCAAAATAATATGTAAAAAATATTTAGGGCATGTAAGCCTACAATAAAAATCTGATATAATCATAATCATATGAAATCCTAGGGTAAATGATCTTGTCCTACTGGAGATATTTAGGAGCACATTTAGTAATCGCTAACCTGTTTATCCCATTTTAAAAAATGTATCCCTAATGATCACTGGGTACTGCACAGTCCTCTAGCTTGAAATGAGTGATGCAATTTAAAATGTGAAGTGACATTCCTGGTAGCACTCCTAGTGTAGCATCCAGTCATTTCAAATGAGTGACTGTTAGTTATGATACAATGAGACCTTGAAAAAGATTGTATTAATTTGCCAATAAAATAGTGTTGGAATGATACAGAATTTGCAGAGCTACCTGCGCCTGGATAGTGGCCTTGGCCTTGGAGTGTAGAAAAGCATTTGATTAGTTAATCCTGTCTCTCGTCAGAGAGCTGAGCTCTGTGGGTGCAAAGGTCAATTATCTCTTGGACCATAGTGGATACAGCACATTAGTGGTAGTAGACCTGATGCCTATTGGTTAGCTAAGTCAGCTTGCGTGGCAGAGTTCAGTTTGTATGTGGATTTGCTACAGATGGTGTCATCATCCCCACAGAGTCATATCAAGTCTGATCAGTCTCCTGGCTGAGGGACCTCGGACTCTTCTTCAATGATCCAATCCTTTCTATTGATATAGCTTTGTGCTACAGTATGTGTTTGTAAAGGTTGCATGTTTGATTCCTGTTCTGACTACACCAGTTACACAGGTCCAGTAGACAACATTGCAATGTCCCAGTTCACCCGATTGTCCTTGAGGGCTGTTTTAGCCCATCAGCGCTTTTCCTTCTTCTTGTGGAGGGTATCCTGGCAGCCAGTCTGCTTGCTAACATTTAGTGTTAGCGTGGGAGGCAGAGTGAAAGCCTGTATTTGAAAGTGTGAATTATTCCCTTATCCTGCTCTGAGTCCAGACTGGACCCATTCGCCAAGTATTGGCCATCTTTCTACCCCAAACCCTGTACCCAACCCTCTATCCCAACCCCATCTGTCTACCCCCAACCCCAAGGAGGCTTTGGAGGAATAAGGCACCTTTTCTGGGAACCTCCATCTCTTCTTAAAGACTCTCATTGGATCTACGGGCGGTGGGATGCTGCAGACCAGATGGGATGTGGACATTTGATAAATATAAAGGAAGATCACCTTGCTTTACATCCCTGGGTGGATCTCCCAGTTATGATTATTATCTGATGTCAGTAATGATCGTATTGCAGAGAGGTCAAATCTGCAATGACAACAGAAACGTGAACATACTTTCCCTGGTCCAAGAGAAATGTGAATAAGTGGGCTGAAAGGTAAAGTATAGCTTTCATTAATACCTCTCAAAGACCCCCAACATCTAGCTTTGTAACCTTGAAGATGCATTCATTGGTCCTGTTCCTTCACAAGATTACAGGAGCAGTTAATATTGTATGGAAGAAAGAGTAGTGACTGGCCAACCTTTTTCATAGACATTCATTGTAAGGATATTGATACAATCCTTTGTTCTTTTCTGTGAATTTATTGTGAAGTGATTATGGTCATTTACTACACACACTATGCACCTCTAAAAGCCAATTCTATGATAAACATTACATTTACGTTTTTGTATATAAACAAATTATTACTGAGGAGACTTCTACAGTACCACATATTACAGTTCTGATATATTAAAAACAAAACAAGGCAACCAAATACACCTTGCATTAGTTGGTCAAAGTTTGGACTCTGTTCTTTCTCAAAGGAAATCACTCATCCATTATTGGTATGCTTCAAATATTTGCCATCTATTGGTAGATGTCATAAACATCTGGACAGCACTTTCTAGTAAGTGTCTAGCCGTCTTATAATGAAGACTTATGGTAAGCACTGTTGCTGATCCAGGAAGTGATGTCACTGAGGTGCACACATACATAAACAAGGCTTGCTATAAAATGAACAGGTGGGCCATATGCTGGATTTGGGCCAGATAAGAATTGGATTAAGGGATATTTTAACACTGCTCCCAGATCAGTTTCCTTAGTGCATGCCCAAGTACAAATTCTTTATCGAACTAGTCACAAACTTAAATTATAGAGAACCTGAACCTTATGACTTACTAAAACAGCAATAAATGTGATTCTGATATCAGTAATTTCTCAGATGTGTAGATGAGGTTTATTCCTTATATAAACTATAAAGGCAGCATTAAACAGAATATTTAATAAATCATTCACATGTTTTTCATATTGTCATTATATTGAGATGAAAATGGATCTTTCTCTTCCATGTCATGGTACTACACATTAGATTACATCGGACTCATTGGAGCGAGCCCTTAGACCTGCCCCCTTATTTTCTCTAATAATATATGCCATTAGTTAGATAATATATAGTTAAAAGTATCATACAATGATATTGCTTCGTGCAAGTCTTCCTTGCCATTTTCAGTTGGAAATTATATTTTCGCATTCTGTTTCAAATTAGGTGAGGAATTTGTTTGTGCGTGTGTTGGTTTAGGGCTGGTCACCAGATCCGAGAATAGACTGAATGTCTTGAAGCTTAGTTTCACAGCAACTTTTTCTTTTTTTATATTTCCTCTCTGAGTTTTCCATAGCTGTGAGAAGCTACTTTTACTTTTAAAATCCACACTAGATTTGTATGTGTGAAACTCTCGGTCTTGCTCTCTTAGAGTCTTCTCAGGATATAATAAACGGGAGAGGGTTTCATGGGTTCCTCTCCTATGGTGGTGACATTCTAACTCAAAGGAACAGGTGACTGGTCTGGGAATGTGCTGAAGACCACTGTCCATGTCACTTTATCTTCCCCTAGTTCTGGCAAGATTAGGGTGGGAGTCACATGACTCTCACCTGCCCACTCATAGCCGCTGTTGCTCATAGCCTCATAGCCTCTGTTGCTAGGCGGTGCCCCTGCTGAAGCATAACTCAGGAGGTCTCTGTGGTGATGACTACCATGATGGATCGCTGAATGGTCAGGGTTAAAAATGAGGGTGGGTTTCAATGGGCTGGGCCCTCACAAAGACAAGAGCTCTGTTTTCCATTAATCATAACAAATTACATTTACATTTTCTGCAATTCAATTTGTATATTTATAAGGGGAAAGTTTGCCTTCAAATTAGGTTAAAAATCATGTTAAAATTAACCTAAAACGTGCTATGCCTACTAGTTTACGTTTGTAAAATGCTGAATTTTAAACAAAACAATAGAATAAATCTTGTTTTTTCAGCTTTTTCAGGGCATTGATAGCAGTGAAGTAAGTGGTATCAGCTAGAGCAGGGGCATTGCAAATCAAACGGATACATTTACAAGCCTTTTCATTTCTGGAGACAATTGCATCACATGGGCCTTTACCATATGGGGCTGTCTTGTGACTGCTTGAGTTAATGGTAATCTAATAGAGGGAATTATGACTAAATGGTGAATAAGCTGTCTCTGTCCACTCAGAGACCAGGCCTCAATAACCTCTATGGAACCCAATAGAGGGAGACCTTTTTTTCTGATAGGAAATTGAAGCCCTTCTGCAACAAACACTGTTCTGTTTAAAGTATTCTGCAAGAAAACTGACTGGCTGGTTCTGAGGAAAAGGTGATTAGGGTTAGAAAACCTTTAGACAACCTATCTTGATGAGTAATGGTTTATGCTTGAGCTGGTCTTGATGGACCCCTTGTGTCAAATGTTGTTTTGCATCCCTGCACGTAAAGCTGCAGGTATGCGCCAGTGTTGGAGAGTGCAGATCTACAGAACTCTCCTTTCTCTATCTTTGATTAACATTCTACACCTGTGGCAGGAACTTTATTCATGAAAAAATATATATCTTACAATGGTGACTGTTGAAAAGTTAAAAATTAGACCTAGCACTGTGGATTGTAATTTCTTTTCAGGTACTGAATCCACAGCCCTTGCAGGGACATCTGGAAAACATCAGATTGTTTTCCTTACACACATTGTGGGTGAACGAGAGACAGAAATTTCCAGAAGACAGTAAGTCAAACTCAACATACTGTCAATAGACCTCTCTGTCAATGACAGGAAATGACATCACGTTTTTCCTGCTCTGGGTTTGGTTAAGGTGCTCTTGTTAAACAATGGGTCTCAGCTGTGTGCACAGCTGCTGCAGAGTTAAACTCTGATAGAAAAGAGAAGGAAAATATGAGGGATGAGTTGTTTTTGTGGAAAATGTTGCTTTGGGATCTTTAAGTATCCTTGGCCTTTGGTTCAGTCTCTTGTTAATGGAAATCCCTCTCTTGTCCTGGAGATACTTTCGTACATAGTTGTGTTTCAATGATGACAAGCTTTTAACAGATTTGTCAAATGGAAAGCCTCAGATTCAAGGCTTCATGTGATTATCTTTCCCATGGTCCTTTGTGTAATTACAGTGTGTGTAGAAACAAGCTGACACAGCGTCTTGTGGGTGGTTTTCTCAGTCTCCCCAGAAGTGCTGTTTAACTTTAAAGCCATACTTAACATGATGTGTATTTACCACAACCCCACCTAATGAACATGCACATTGTTTAATAGGATACGAGTGTTTGTTTTTGTAAATTATGAATTTCTGGACAATCTTCATTTGGGTCAAGGATCTGAAAGAAGACGTTTTTGCATCAAATTGGGTCAAACCTCTCTGAATAGTGTGAAGAAAGTGAAAAATAACTTCAGTCTCATCTCCTTGACTCTTTTCTCCCCACTTATGCTTTCTTCTGTCCTTTCCTCTCCCATTTTCTCCTTTTTTATCATCAACCCTTCACTTCCCTCCCATCTCATCCAGGGCAGTTCTGTTCATTTGGGAGGCTTAATAAGTCCTCTGCTGACAAAGAGAGACTTTGTTTATTGTGATATGAAATGATAGGAATGGAGCTCCCTGAGCGGGTGTGCTTGCTGAAGCATGGCCCATTCCCACTCTCAATCGGAGCCCATTAGAAGTCACACTGTGTGTGTGTGTATGTGTGTGTATTTGAGGGAGGGGAGGTCATCCTCGTTAGTGGTTTGTTAATGAGCACGCAGGTTTTCCATAAAATGAAAACTGAATGTAAATGTCCAACAAACATAAACAAAGTAGAGGTGATTGTTGTGATTATTTATATTGGGCCAAACAAGTTTTCTACAAATTTCTTTTGGTTTAGGTTGTATCAAGTGAGGAATTTCCAAGAGTTGCAGTATGTTAAGGTTTCTGTAGACTGTAGGTTGAAAAAGAGAGTTGCTGAATTGATTGTTGGGGTGAAACAATCCATCTCTTTATTTTAACACCAATTTCTATCCCCTATATTCCGCTAATTAGGAATTTCCACCAGTTGTAGTAGGCATGTCCCAACAGTGTAGCATTAGTATTTCCTCTGCTCTCTGTTGCTGAGAGCGAAAGGCCTTACTGGTCAGGGTGAGGTCAAACATCAGCTCGCAACACAGTGCGGAACATGCAGCGAGGAACCAGAGCCCTTTTGCATCATGCTTCCTGGAGAGCTTGACTTCTTAATTCTGCTGGGACCAAGTTACTCACACATACAAAGCGTACACTCTCTATGCATCTGTAAAACCACAAAACCTAAAAATGGCCTGCATACCAAATTCCTGATATCAAAATGATACCCGGTTAACTAGACTTTCACCAACATATTTCACACAAATTAAGCAAGCACCGTTCCAAAGCAATGCTACTCATATTTTCCTACATTTGTTCAAGTAACTTGGGCCGTGGGCCAAACATGTCTTTGCAAGGGAGCCAGGTGCCGCGAAAGTGCTGATGCACATTCAGGGAGCAAGAAGCTCTGCCGCACTCCCAATCAAATCACACAACACGGGATGCACATTTTCCATGACACTGAAACCTCATTTACTGGTTAATGCGACCCATGTGTAGGATGCATGAGGACTTTATTGATGAGAAAAATCAATGTGTTTTTTTCTCGATTGACCCACTTAGCAGCTGAACAGGCCCAAACAAGCATGAGATTAAGGCACACACACACACACACATGCACACACACACACACATATACACACACACACACACACACACACACACACACACACACACACACACACACACACACACACATACGCGCACACACACACACACACACACACACACACACACACACACACACACACACACACACACACATTTATGCACACAGTCATGCTCCCTTCAGTATGGAGTTAACTGGGCCAGTGGGATTATAACGTATAACTGAACAGAACAAAATAGAACAGAACAGAATAGAGAATATATATTTTGTGCTCAGAAAGATGGTGATGAGCCAGTAAACACAGCGCAACGAGCGACATTTCACCAAAAGCTGTATCCCTTTGTGCGACTGCGATCGTTGAACCTGGAACCTCTCCAGAACTGTTTGTTTCTCTGAGAATCCCAGAAGTGGATCTTGGCATGAAGTGGAGGCAATCTCAGCAGCACATTCTTAACAGATCTCTTTCAAGAACTTTTTTTTTTTGCAAATGGAAACTTATTGGCTCTTACATTTTGATAAAAATAAAAAAAACCCAATGCATTTGTTTCAGGACTTTGTTTCCAAGCTTCCAAATCCTGGGAGAATTCTATGAAATAGAACTCCTAATGTAATCTTATATATCAATTTTACATATATTATATGACATAAAAGCTGGAGTAAAGTTTAAAGCCTTGACTCAAGAACCAGGTTTATTATAGTTCAGTTATGATGATACAAGTTTCGGATGCTAAAAATATTTGATATAAGGAAATGTGACTGCATGTGGCCCAGTGTGCATGATGGCGTAATCCAAACCACACTGTGTAGAAAATAAATAAATAAATTTGTAGATAATGGTTGGCATGGCATTTACATTTAAAGTGTTATACAGTTTTTATCACCAAATTAGAATGCTTGTTTTTTGGAACACTCCTTTTTTGGAAACAAAATGAATGGGGAAAGGTTTGTGTGTTGGTAAAGGTACACCTCTGTACAGCCATGCTGGGAACTGGGAGCCATTAAATCACAAAAAGCCATTACTAAGAGGTGTTATGTAGAGCCAAAATGGCAGCAACCAGCATCTCACTGAAGAGCTGTTATGGCAACCACATTACTCCCTCCCATTCCAACCACATTCACATTCCCACACTGAGCACTAGTGGTTCAAACCCATTGTGTGCAGCTATCTAGGTTATGTTAGTCAGTTGAACAGCTTATGTTAGTTCTTGTAAAGATGTCCCTCTATGTATATATCTATGTACATAATGTATCTAAAGAAAAGTAGTGACGAAACCCACCCAAATGACATCTAATATCGATTTGATCCATTGCCACCGTTTAGTAAATCAGACGTAGATATTGCGACCTTGTAGCGACTGCTTTGGCATTCGAAAATCCACCGCAATCCTTTCGTAAATCTGGCCCTGAGTGTGCCCCACACTGAAATATCCCAGCATTTTTTGCATGCCCCTCTGTGTCCGCTTTGGGTCTCATTCGAACTGAACTGTGATCATTACTCCGAAATTTCAGTCCCCAGAACCCTGAGCGTTCCTGTTTAGTCACAGGCTTGACTTGCTTTGCTTTCCACAGATGTTTACAGTTCAAGACTGGTCTGGAACCCTCTCCCTGCATATGCTGAGGAATTGTAAAAAGCAAAAAGAATGAGAGGGTGAGAGTCTGAAGAGGAGGGTGGGCGGTGTGGGGTGGGGGGTGGGCAGGGGGCAGTTGGTGGGCGAGTAAAATCTGAGGGGTCTGTTATAGCCATTGGGAAGACTTCCACGACAGCAGGGAGAAGGAATTGAGGCTGAGGTTAAAAGGGAGGGTGTAGGACTGGGCTCTTGGCAAAGTGCCCAGGACCATATTCAATACTTCACAGAAAGCTCTTTGTGCTGAGCCCCTTTAATACCACTCCTAAACAAAAAAACAAAAACAAAGGCGTCTGAGGTTCTCCAGCTCGCAGCTGTGAACGGCGTTAACTGCGTGAAGAATTTGGCTGAATTGCCGTAGACATTTCGCTGGTGTCCACAATGGGACGCTCTGGATTTATTAAGTAGGGCTACCAACGCAGGCTGAAGTAACCCTGACAGGGTTTAGACCTCTTTTTCGTCAGAGCTAATGGAAATCAAACCCAATCCAGAAATATACTATGGCTTTAAACACTCACTCTCACACACACACACACACACACACACACACACACACACACACACACACACACACACACACACACACACACACAGCATTAACATATTAGTGTATGAGAGAAGGTCTAAGATTGGCTGCGTTTTAAGTCTCAAGTCAAGCAACGCCCATTGGTTCTGTAAAACTGAAATAATCTATCACATTTTCAGAACTGAAAGGCTCATTAAGGGTAACTATTATGTAATAATATTTGTTCCGTTTCATCAAGCAGGTGAGTTATTGTCAGCCCTGAATGCTGTAGTTGCATGTTGAATTTTATAGAGTATCTATGACACATTGCTACCATTGTGTCTTGTTATGAATATTATAAGCGTATCCCAGGGGTTGTCTTATAATGTGTTCATGACTCATATTTACTCAGATCACTGTGACTCAAATGCATGTGACTCACAGTGGAGTTTGTTTCACGAGACATTGGTCATGTTGGACATAGTTCAGCTTTGTATCTGTCACTCTTCTGCTCTGCAAGACAATTTTGTCCCACCAGTAGTTTATCAGTAATTCCTAGTTAAAGCTGCATTGTGTTCATCTCACTCATACTTTGAGGCATTGATATGCAAAGAGGAGAATGTGCCAAGCAGATGAACGGCTCTGGAATAGTTGAGCTTTCTCCAGGGTAGAAGGACAGCTGCGTTCCCCATAGCTCGTGTGTCGGGGGAGGGGATTTCAGAGAGTTCTTGGGAACTGAGGAAATGGATTAAACAATGAAGACAAAATATTCCTTGTTCCGCTTGGGGACTTATGAAAGTATGAGCCATTTTGACACAGTCAGTGGTCAGTCAGACAGGCTGAGGTGACACAAATGGTAGAAAGGTGCTGTTGTTTATCACAGGAATATTGTGTTGCTGTCAATGATAACCGCTCTGATGACAGAGAATGCAAAACAAAATGACTTGTCAGGTGTAAAGCAATAGCTTCTGTCACTCTTCTTCAGCAGCCATGTAGCTCGAGCACAAATGTGCTGGAACATATTTTGGTTGGTCTGTTTACAAGCCTAATCTTTCAAATTCAGGACATTTGTAGGGAGCATGGGAATTCAAGGCAGTATGGTAAATATCTCTGCTGGCTTAAGTGTTTATTGATGATTGTTTATGAGGCCGTGAATGGGGGGCTTGGATAATTCAGCGCTTATGAGACGGATTGTAAAAGTAAAGCTTGGGGAACGGCGGGACTCAGAGGAGGTTCACATCTGAAAACCAACCTTAAGGCTTGACCCCACGACCCCTGGCAATATAACATAATGAGTAAAGGCCTTGCTCTACTGTAGTATTTATGACACTGAGGGGTCTCATACAGCGTTTTAACATTTGACCTCTGTGGGGGGGAAAAAAAATACAATCAAGTAGTGACAGCCGACAGCTGGGAAGAAAAACTGAAGGGTGAAGGAGAACATGTGGCGGCCAAAGAGCCCTGAGTTTCGGGGTTCAGTGCCGTTCGCACAGGTTTGGGGACCAATTAGGGGAAAAGGGTTTATTTTACTTTGATGCAAATCACGGGCCTCGTTCGCCAGATGTGCAACACGAGCGCTTCCTCTCCCACTGGCCCGTTGCTGCTTCACGGCCGGTGTGGGACTTAATGGCTTCCTCCACGCAGGCCAGCTGCAGCCTATCCGACACGCTGGCTCTGTGAGCTTTCACGTTTGTGAATGGATGTATGATTGGAATGTCTTGGTCAGGTTCACACTACCCAGTGTGAAATTGAAAGTGCCCTGTGCTAGGAGTTGGACTGGAGTGCACCAACTCTGAATATTCTTAGTGGGAGTCATGCTATATAGATGCATATAGAGCTAGCTTTAACCACCCCACTGAAGGCCCTATAGCATAAAGTCATTTTGTATTAATACATCTGAACCAATTAGTACGATCGTGTCAAACAGGGTGGACATATCCAATCTACCTGTACGATCTTGATGGTAGATTTCTTATCATTTCACATGTTTTAGTCAGTGCTACAATAAAAATCTGAGGAATCAAAGACACATGTTAAAATGTGAGCGCTGTAGAATACAGGATGAAATGTGTGTTTTATCCAATTTACATAGTTTTTTGTTGTATTCTATTACTTTCATAGATTAATCTGTAGAACCTTGCTTAAACCAAATTTCATGAGACATTTACTGTATGGTTACTCTAGCTGCTACAGTAAATGTGAAGCATGAAAACTGACAAGCCATAACAGCCAATACAATTAGACCATATCACATAGAGATGGAAGGACCAAAACAAGAGGCAAAAGGTTTTTTTATTTCAAAGTAATCAAGAAAATTTGAATGCCCTGAATGTTTCCTGGGATAGTTTGGATAAGCTGACAATTTGTTATGTGTTGTTTTCTGTGGACTACTATTAGCATTAAAAATAAACAAATAAAAAGGTTTTTATTAATATGAATAATGTTTTAAACCATTTAAAAGTATTGCTTTCATCAGTACATTAATACTGGCATTCGTCATAAACTAGATTAGTTAGCAATTTTTGAGGACAGACTGCATTGCAATATATTTTTTTAATTGCAGGACATAGGAAAGGAAAAAAATTCAAGTTGAACATGGCTTCAGGACATATTAAAGCATGCACTGTCAGACGTAGCAAGGCAGTGAGGCTAATTTTACAAACATGGACTGGGTTAAATTCAGTTTTCTGGACTGGCAACCACATGACATTGCATTTTTAATGGCCTCTCTGATGAACGAGATCTGAGTTCTTTGTAAAACTGCTCAATTACAGTGGGTATGAAATAGATCACTTTCAAGTTCGCTTTCTGTTGTGCATGTGCAGGTACTATGGGCGGTGGAGTTGGGAGGAGCATTGCTTCTGTTGTGAGCTGTTTGGGGGATGTGCAGTGAAAGCAAGAGCAAGCTTACTGTGGGAAAGGGTTAAATATAGCCGTAGAGACATGACGTTGTAAGTGGGTCATCTATACAGATGGATCCTGGATCTCACTGGATGCATTAGCAGCACGTAAAGCAGGCGTGCTTCTTGCAAGTAGTATATGCTTTTCTTTGCTGTGTGTTTTATGTACCGTTTTCAACCCTTGTGGTCTCTACCCATAAAGAGAACCCTTGCATAGCTGGTATACATGTCTATGTTTACACTCTGTCATATTTACTCATATAATTGTATTCATATCATTTATGAATCATATTTTTCCCTCTGTTACTTCATCTGTATGGGTTTCCAAGTCCATTAGAATAAAAATGGTTTGGTGGAATCCTATGCTCAGGACATGTTCACTGCTAATTCTCTCTGGGGGGATTTATGTGTGGGGTATCATTAAGGGCTTAATCTAGGGCTTGATAATTATGGCTCTTATACTCCCATAAAGGCATTCAGGGGACCATGTGGAGAACTAATTATATGAGGGGGATGTCCAAATTTATGTGGGACTAGCTGCTCATGGTGCAGTAGCACCCAGGACTTTGATCACACCGAACAGTGAAACGCATTTTGAAACAAAAGGGCTAAGATCAGGTTGACAGCTCTTCTACTTCACAGCCTCTGAGATGCATTCCCACATGTAACCTGTAATGGATCCCCCAGCTGGGTGACAGGGTGGTGCGGTGTGAAGTGTTGTGGCTATTAAGATGGGTGACAGGGTGGTGCAGTGTGAAGTATTGTGGCTGTTAAGCTTGGGATTTAAGTGGAATAAAGTAGGGTAAACTGGGTGGGGTCAAAGGTCAGATGATGTGCAGCATGTGGTCAGAAGACAAAGGACCCAACAAAGACAGCCCCCAGCAGCTGCAGGGGGTCATGGGAAGTTCAGGGATTAGCCAGAAGCTTGTCTGGAGGTTTGTGTGTGTGAGCTGTTATTTTAATGTTTGTTATTTGTGTGTGTGTACGCATATATATACATTGCATTGCAAAATGACATTACTTTTTTCATTTGTTTGGCAGTTGCCTTCATTCAGGCGGACTTACACAGTTTACATTTTCTATATTATCCATTTGTAAAGCTCAATTTTACCTGTATACATTTAGATGAAGCACCTGGCAGAGATGTAACCTGTGATCTTTTGGCCACACGCCCAGTTCCTTAATCACTACAGTGTGTCAAACTGACAGCAAGACTTGGAAAGGCACAAAGTCTGATTAACCACTGTTAGACTCATTAGAGACTGTTCATTTTCATTATTCTCTCTTCTACAACTTAGTTATTTCTCATCTTTTTCCACCATGCTATGCTATATATGCTATAGTTCTATATTTAAAGAATACTGTTCATTAAATGAGGGCCTTTGTCAAACAGGTGATGTTGTTGTTAGCTGTGTCCACTGTCCAAGGAAAGTCCAACATCTGTGGTCATCTGGGTCAACAGGTTATGGGCATCACAACTCACCCTGGAAATCTCACAGAAATGTAAGATAGTGATCACTGAACGATTAACTGCAGTTGGAATCTCGACATGCTTATACAGGGTAAATAACAAGACAACAAGGTTGCTTCTTGTGCTCATCCACAGTAATAATGAATGCAAATTGAGGCAGCTGTTTGTGCTAATGAATATTCATGAGTGTAACACAGTTAATTTCTCAGGCCTGAGGTCATATGACTTGATGTTTACGTCTCTAATTTAACCACGGGCAAGGGCAGCTGTGTAATTATTTGCACTTGGTAAAGATAGGAAAGCAAATAGAAATGTGGATATAATTAACATCAGAAATATTTAACACTATAATTATGCACCTTTAAGAATTATTCAGCATGCTTTAAGAAAATACAAATCCACAAACTGTCATTGGTATTGGAGGCTTGAGAATGCTGCACATCAGCCCGTTCTATGTTCATTGCTGTACACTGTATAGGATCAAACTAGACTTCTTTTCGGTTTTTCAAAGATTCCATGCCATTAGTTGCATACTGGAACCATGCCAAATCTGTGATTCACATCACAGTACTGTACAATCATAAACAAGGCCTGACAAGGCACAATGTCACATGCAACAAAGTTTTAATGTTAATATGGATTTTAGTCAGCCATATGCCTCCACAAATACAAAAGGCTTCTAATGATGGGTAATGGACTACAAAGATTATAGTGTGTTGCAGTTTCTATTTATGCTTCAGTCCATCATGAAATGGTCCAAGCTGGGTATATCACAATTATGATGATGATGTTTATTATTATGGTTATTATTATGATGATGATGATTATTATTATTACTAATATTATTAGTAGTAGTGGTATTATTATTGTTGTGTGATTTTAAAGAATGCTCTCTTGCCGAATCTTCCGAGATTTTCATCTCCTTTCATTATGCATATAGTGTAGTCACATGGTAGGGGAGTGTTCTGCCATCAGCCTTCCCTTTGATTAAATCTGCCATGCTGCCTATCTCTGCAGGTTTAATATAATGTAGTATATCTCCATATTACAGGGTGGGTTGGGTAGTGGCGGTAGTGGTCCAGCGTTTGGACGGGTGGGATATACTAGACAATTGACTAAGCACAAACGTTGTATTCATGCATTCGTTGTGGGATCACTATAACACTTAATTCACAATTAGAACAGCATCTTGATCCATCACCCAGCATTGGCTATACATTCCTGAGCGCCAGAAAATCTGAATAATGAATGTGAGCACATAAACCTGGAAGTGGACACAAAAGTGGACAAAAAAAAAATTCCCATGGAAAAAATTAGTCTGACAGTGAGTTTGTTTACAGTCTCTTGGAGAAAAAACATTACTTTTTAAATTGATGTATCCATAATTCATATTTAGTATCATTGTGGCATAAAAATTATTCCACATTCTTATTTTGGAAGCAATTAACTGCGCGTTGAATGTTTCAGCAATGTGGACAAGGATAATGTTATCTCCACTATTTCACTGGAACTCCACAAATACTGAGGATTGTTTTTCCTTTGGAAGAGAATGTATTAACATAATGCACATATTAGCAATGGGATATAAACCCACCATGTATTTATGTGTTATGCACTTAAATTTGCTTCCAAATACAAAAGGCTTTGTGAGCCGCATTCACTTAATTGAATCTTGTACATTAAGTTATAATTGCCTGTGTTTGGTGTACAGTGCAGGTTTTCCAGTTAATTTAGGTGATCAATAATTGTTATTGTCTTACATTTATGTTCACATAATTACCGTATTTAAATGAAGTCTGTTAAAGAAGTTGTAAAAAATGAAGTAATTATGAGTTTGGACAGATGCATGTCTTTCTGAATTCCTAGTGACTAAAGAAGTCTGGGTTGCCTTAAAAATGAGCTTCTTCCAGACTGAAGACAAGTAGTTTAACAATTTGTCCTCTTCCGACTTTTAAAGACTCCAGTGAAGAATGGCAAGACTCACATGAATTTTAGGAAAGGAGCCATGAACGGGAAACAGCTGCTGGCCCACTGGATCGACACATGACCCAGTGTCAGAGTATATCCTTGGCCTGGTCTTGGACTCCTGGTGGTAGTATTCAGGTTGTGGCACCTAAGGCTTTGTTTATGTGTCTGCTCACATGCTCACATGTGTCTGCTCTTAAATAGCAATATAGAACAGTTTAGGCTTGTTGAGCTATGCTAAACTAGAATAGGATACAACATTTAGGTGCAAATGGGAAATTCTGAATGGAATACTGTGGTAGACAATGATCACACAATGATCATGCCATTGTCACATGTGGTTAACTGATTTCACATCATATCAAATCCTACGTAATAGACTGGGGCCCAAATTTGAGCCCTTTAAAAGTCCGGCAGATTACTGAAACAACTATTTAAAAAAATAAAGTTCTTATTTCATAAGAGTGTACATTTTGGTTTGTAACACGGAAATTGTCAGGGATCTGCTAGAGGTCTGAGATGGAGGGCTTGACCCTTATGTGTTTTAAATTACTGTACAAAAGTAGAAAGCTTGCAGTGTACACAACAAATCCCAAACAGCGATATTCCAACTGGGTTTGTTTTATAATAGAAGCAGCAGCATTTTGTTGCAGTCTTCATTCGTGGTTATGAAATTATGTATATTGCAATAGCACTAGTATACATAGCGACCACCATGGAAACCATTTGGGCTTGTTGATCCCTAAGTCCGTCTGTTCTGATGGACACCGCATCTGATGGACACTGAAATAAACATATATACAAAAAGGAACATATTATCATGCTGATTGAAGCGGTTGCACGTTCATTGTTTCCAGATGCCAATAACTTTCCTCCTGACATGCAACTATACGATGCTTACTCCAGAAATGAAAGGATTTCGCAGTTTCATATGGTATCAGCTCTTTAGTAAAACCATGTGTTGTCATATTGGAGTAGGGATAGCTCAAATGATGATGGAATGGTTTTATGATTATATTATCCTTCTTCTGTGAACCCATTCTGGCCATGACTGCTGTTACATCTCATACATCACTCTGAAACTCTCTGATACTGCCATGTTTAGTGTATTGGATCAGTGAGTGGAAATCATGAGTAACAAGCTGGAATCAACTTCCTTCAAAAACAAACAATGCACGTTTATAATATCTCATACATTTAGATTGATGTATATTTGATATATATATATATAATATATCTCTCAAAGAAGAATGTATGCTTTCCCATGAGTACTGTAAGATTCCAAACTTTTCCCAAATAAATTGTGTTCTGGCATCATTCTTGCAGCTGAACAGCAAAAACAAAAATGAACCAGGCTATATATATATATATATATATATACCATTTAGCAGCATATATCCAAAGCGACTTACAGTAGTGAATGCATACATTTTTCAGTATATGTGGCCCCAATGGGAATCAAACCCACAACCTAAGCGTTGTCAGCGCCATGCTCTACCTACTGAGCCACACAGAACCACACATGTTCACTCAAGACTCATTTGATTTCTGTGACATTGTTGTCCCCTTGAGATGCTAACACGAGGAATTAAGATGTTTTGGGGGAAAGTGTTAGTTTGCTTTCCTTACACATTCAGTCACAGTTGACATTATAGCTTGTGTTGACATATGGAGCATGGCTCAATCATGCTATTGAATTATAAGCGAGTGCATGGATCTCTGATGTTTATTGATTGTTTTATTAAATATTATATTAGTGGCTGTCAGTTATTTTGCATTCCTTGTTAAAAATTGTGAAGACCAGTTAAGACTTTGTAAAGTGGACAACCGAATGTATTTGTCATGTCCATCTGATAAATGCTTTGGTCCTTTTCTAAGTGAAAGGGAAGTACAGCGGTTTAATGAAATCTTAGTCTGTGTTTGTTTTGGGCTTTAAATAAATGGCTGGCTGTTTATTTATGTTTTTGTGCTCACCCCATTACCTACAGTTCTGCAAATGTAAAAGAGCCATAATGGCCTCATCATTGTGAGTCAGGCCATTGTCGGAACCCTTTCCCCTTGTTTAAAAGTAATGCATGAGGACAGCAATTCTGGTTCGGTTCTTTAATGAATATTTACTGTAGCTTTTGAGTAATAAAAAAGCAGGAATTTCCTACAGTGAGGAAATAGTTTTGAGGGTTACAGATTGTGGAACGTTGAATTGTATTTAAAAAATATGTCACAGGCTTGGGCAAATGGACACATTCTAAGGGATGATTTGTGATTGTTAAAGACTCTAACAGAAGTCCTCTGGACTGTGAAATCTGAAATACTGTATATGCAATTGTCATTATTTTGATGGCAGATTTTGTCCATCATTGTACACATTGGCTATCCTTTTGTGGGGCAAAAAGGCCTTCCAGTCCTTGAACTCAATCGAGTCTGTCCTTGCCTGTCAGTCAGCCAGAAACCTTTCCTCGGAAGCAATCTGCTATAACTCTGTGAGGATGAGCAGCCGCAATGGGTCTGAGACAGCTGTTTATGTGCTCAAAGCCAACACAAGAGCAATATTGTATTTTTCTTGCTGTATTTGCAGTTTCAGGAGTGACCTTTTGCAATCGTCTGCTTACGGGCTGTTTACATTCTTCCAATCAAATGTTTTTGGGTTCTCTATGTAGACTTAACTAGTTGATTTCAGATTGTACATTTTCATTATTTTGATATCTTAGTGAATATTTCTATGAAACAATTTACAGTATTGTCTTTAATTGACAGTGGGCTTATGTGGAGCTAATTAGCAGCATAAATCATGACATTTTTGGTTTTTCTGGCTGATTTTCACAAACCCAATACAATAATTAAATGTATATGTCCTAGTTTAACATATAGTTCATTGTGGAATTGTGGAATACTTTCACTCAAAATAAATGTTGGCCTTGTTTAAAGTGGCTTGATACTTATTATTGTCACAATTAAAAGAAATACTAGCAGTCCATGGTTTGTTTTCTTTGCATGCATGCATGTACCTTATTGTATTAATGTTCTTGTAAGAAGATACGATTTCTGTTCATTTGAGAGGCACATTAGATGTTTGCCATTATATCTTTTGACTCATCCAGAATGAACCCAATCACAGGGATTTCACAATCACATCTATATCATATAATCCATAACTGCTCACAATCACGTCCTATATCTTTCCCAATTGAATGTTACGCAAAAGGACATTGTATGCGTATTCCATTAATTTAAGCCCTACATTTGCCATCTTGTTCTTTGCTCACTTTTTAAAGAGTGCTATTAGCTATTAAATGTTAAACGCATTTTATTATTTATGTTGGTTGCATTTGTAATGTAATGTGTTAATGTTTAATGCTTACTAAAAAAAAAAGTGCAGGGCAGCAAAATTAGCAACATTTTCATTTCCGCTTGTATCCAGCTTGGAAAAAAATTACTGACTTTTTCACTAACTTTCTCATGCACTAAAATCAGTGAGTGAGAGAGCAGGAGCTTGGCACTATGTGCAAGAATTAAATTCCCAATAGACTCAAAAGAGTAACGTTGAGGTTATTGTATTTTGGAGCAAATGAAAAACTCCTACACTTTAACAGTCCAGCTGTGAATATATTCTGCTCTCGATTTCATCATATTCTTAAGAGATGGAAAGTTAGCGTGGAGAACACAAGGTTGACAGGGATGGAAAGGGTCATGTGGCTGATTGGATGCTGGTTGGATCCCGCACAGCAGATTAGTGCACTACTGAAAGCAGCTGTCTGCTGTGTCTTGTAATCAATGGTCGGATTCATGTTGGATCTAATAGTGCTGAAGTGTGCATTTTCTGCCTGAACAGGATTTCCCAGGACATGCACAGATTCCGTCTAGCCCTTTCTCCTCCTGTGAGAACAGCTGCTTTCTACAAAAACCTGTAGTAACCTCACAGATCCAGTTCACTGATATAAAACAGCAGGACCAGGCTTCGAGGTGTCATTCAGGGTGATTTCAGTGTGGGAATTGATGATCATTTTTGTATCCTCCCCAAAAAAGGGATTGTGAATACACTTTTGCTCATCTCCATGAATATGCTTGCGGCTTTTCAATGAGTTGATTTATTTTAAATTGAAATCATTTTGAATTAAAAATGATTGGTTTCTGATTGATTCCAATGAAAAATATTTTTTAAACAAATTAATTTCTGAATAAATTGATGGTTTTTAAATGGAATCTCTTTAGTCGAACATCTTCCTTTAGATAGCTCAGTTCCTCTTTGGGAAAACATGCTAGGCTTGAGTCTGAACAGGTAAATTATGTCATTGTTCTTTTGTTGTGGATATGGCTCTGTATACAAGTGTTTGTTACGACACCGGAAAAGATTACCCTTAGAGTCCATGAAGCCAACCCTCAAAAGCAAGCAAGCTCTTATTCCTGTCTGGATTATCCAGCAGTAAATGAACAAATCTGCAAAAAATGTTATCCCCACGCCTGTATGACAGCCATGGGGTTTCCTGCATTTGACTGATGCCAGAGACAACTGTGGAGGAGCAGCTCATGGCAAGCAAGGGAAACACATTTTCAGATTGAAGCAGGGGACCTCAACCTCAGCAGTTCCAGTCTTCTGAACAATTATTGTGTTCCCTGTAGCCAGTGACTTTCTTCATGGTGATTAATGATCATAATTAATATGTCTTCATAGAATTATAGCATGACAATTTCTTGCAGGATGGTTGACAGCAGAGTGCACATTAAAAAAACTGTCTGATAACAGGTTTCATCCTGTGGCCCATGTCTGCCTCATGACTTTCACATGTTAGTTTATGTGAAAAAATAGGTTGGGAAGACAGAAAGAAAGCTAGGTCCAACACAACACGCATTAGTGCTGGAGATGCTTCCACAACATGTTCCATCCAAAGCCTTAATTATTTTATTTGATTTAATAATAATAATGGAGTCAAGGAGTAGTGGTCCCTGTGTGCTGCATCTCAGGATTCAGAGAGTTCTACAGGAACTCCCAGGAACAGGGTTAGACCCCTGTCCCAATGTTTCCCAGGAGGAGTGGGGCTGCCCGGCCCCCTGTCAGGGGCGAGACCTGAATTGTGATGGAGCCCAGGAGAATGCAAGGGCCTGTATTGTGGGCTGGCCATTATTGCCCTGAGATCAGGCCTGAATAGCCCCCCTGAGCGCTCGCTCACCCGTGAAGACCCCGTATGGGGGGAGTTCTCATGAACCCCACGCTGAGTCTCACCCCCTCCCCGGCATGTTAATAACACGGAAAAGAATAACCCGTCGTCGTGCCAGGAACCTCCCCTGGACTCCAGCTCCTTCTGCCGCTCAAGTCGTACTCTGCTTTTGTCAAAAAGGTCAGACGTATTAACCGCATTCAGAACCCCTTAACCCAGGGACACACACACAGCATAAAGCAGCGATAGAAGAACCACACTCGAGGATGCTAATGCTACCACACTGAATCTAACCACTATACTGAATATGCATATCCCATAATATGCATATCCCATTTCTGTCCCCTGCAGTGTGCTATCTCAGGAACTGACATTTCTTTGATACACTTTCTGCAAGGCATCAATAATGGTGAGGAAGTAGGGAAAGGGGCCAGACAAACACAGCCGCCCGCACTGTCTCAGATAGCACTCCCTGGGGACCAGACTGCTCGCAAGGCTTTTGTGTGCAGTCTCAAAATGAAACTCTCCTCTGGCAATCACCACATCTACTGTCAAAGAGCAGGAAAAGGGCAGTTTATAGACTACTTCCTCTCTGGATCCCCACTGTAGATATGGCTCTCGGTCCAGTGGGAAAAGCATGGCGGTGTGCCGTGGGGAAATGCACCATAAAACGCGGGTGAAAAATGTTACATACAGGATATACTTTTCCGTCCATAAATGTATCCCATTGTCCCTCATGAGGTGTAATGGGAGCTGCTTTAACTTCAGCATTGATGGTTCTCTCGTGTAAACAAGGGACGATGCTAGTTTTGCCTCCCGTGCTGTGGGAACTGCTCCACTTGACATGTGTTTGCAATTGTTTGCATCTTCGAAAAAACAACTTTATTGTGGAGCTCAGTTTCCTGGTTCCTGGGTTGCCCACAGTAATTAGGACATGGTTTTCATTTGAAGTTCCTTGTTGCACTGAGCAATAAATGAGGTAGTAACTGTTACAGCGCTGATGGGAATTAATTGAAAGGAAGTTGGACTGCGAGACTCACGGGGAACCTTCTCATCCGTGTATCACATGGCGCACATCCACCGAGTTAAATGTAGCAGCAACGTGATCATGCCATGGAACATAAAGTGCACCAAAAGCAGAACTTTGTGCTTTTTTGTGTTGTGCAACGTTGTGTAAAAGTCATCATAATGTCACTCCACCACGTTTTAAAGTCTGAGAAAACACCCCCTGTTTCCATTCTCATGATGTCACATGGGCGTACAGTGTCCAGAATGTTGCCAAGAGTACACTATTGTGTGAGTGTCTCATATTGCTACATATACATTTTCACATCATTATATTTGACATTATATGGCCCCGGTGCAGCTTCAGCCGTCAGTGTTTTCCTGTGGGCACAGAACCGGCTCGGTTCCTAAGGGCACAGAACCAGCCCAGTTCCTCTGGTGAAGAGTTTTTGCCCCCCCCCCAGAACGTTCATTGCTTTGTTGAAGCCATATTATTTTAGTACCACCGATCAATTCAACACATGGACATTTTTAAGCTACCTTATGAAAATATATCAAGTGATTTTTAAAACTTTTCAATAAAGCAGGACCACATGGTGAGACATGAAAACATACGCTGCCCATATTTCATATAGACAATAGAGTTATTACAGGCAATGCCACTGGTGTTTTAGAACATTACCTTTTATGTAAGAAACATGTAAGAAACATAAAAGGACATATTGCTGTTGTTCATTCATTTCTCTTCCACTTTCTATCTGTTTGCTTCCCAACATATTTACACCTCTCTTGTTGTGATATTGGAATGGAGAAAGTATGGGGGGAAAAAGGGATTTGTTTATTCAAATGGTGTTCAAAGTGACATGACCCGATGCCATGTGAATTGGAATGAATGCCCTTCTCTGCATTCAGATGGTGATTCCTTAGTTTTGAATGAGTCGTTGACTATGGAAATGTGAGGTGGACGTGTTTTTTTCTCTGCGTCCTTGTCAGCACAAAATGAAATAGTTTTGTAAGGTTTTCTTTTGAGAGAGAGAGAAAAACCTCTGGCTCATTGTAAAGTTACTCTTGCGGACCCTCTAGACCCTACCCCCTCTTAATTATTATTATTTTTTTCCTTTCTGTGGTTTCAGATCTGTGAGAAGCCCCCTTCCACTGAAACTCCACAGTCATTAGCATGCTGCGTGATGCCTCTGTCCTGATCCAGTCAAAGAAATAGACCTCATACTCATCTCTATTTCTTTCTCTCTTTCTGCCTCTGTCCCTCTGTCCCTCTGTCCCTCTGTCCCTCTGTCCCTCTCTCTCTCTCTCTCTCTCTCTCTCTCTCTCTCTCTCTCTCTCTCTCTCTCTCTCTCTCTCTCTCTCTCTCTCTCTCACTCTGTGACTCCAGTCTCCAGTGAAGGGCAAGATCCCCCTTCCCCCTTGTTTTCCTCTCTGGGGGCAGTTAGCAGATGGAGGGGAGACGGTGGTCGGAGGGAGGTTGTTAATGTATGCCGCGGGAGCAGAGGGCATATGGTGCGAATCAGACCGGGGAGCGTCCCCTCTCCCCATCCCCATCCCCCTCTCCCCTCTCCCCTCTCTCTTCTCTCCATCTCCCTCTCCCCTCTCCCCATCCCCCTTTCCCTCCTCCCCATCCTCCTCTCCCCTCTCCCCTCTCCCCATCCCCCTCCTCGTCTGTGATTCGATGGGAAAGAGAGGCAGGGGATTGTGCAATGACATGCATTCTCCCCCAGCACAGAGGGGTATAGTGGGGGCTTTTATCTGTACCCTGCCCCAGTAAGAGGAGGGGGGCTCTTTCTCCTCCATACATAGCCCCTCTGTGAAGTAATGACTCCATTCCACTGTGGCAGCCCTTAATTGGTATTCATTCGGATACTCCACGCCAAAGAAGTCTTCAATGAGAGGGGGTTAAAATGGAGTGAGTGTATGTGTGTGTGTTGTGTGTGTGTGTGTGTGTGTGTGTGTGTGTGGGTGTGCATGTGTGAGTGCATGTGTGTGTGTCTGGGTGTCTGTGCGTTTGTGTGTGTGTGTCTGTGTGTGCATGTGTGTGCTCGTGTGCGTGTGTCTGGGTGTGTGTGCGTGTGCATTTTTTTTTGGGGGGGGGATCAATTACATTTTATTCCCACTGCATCCTGATTCCCTAAACAGACAAAAAAACACACAGACTGTGTGTCAAACTGGGACTGCAAGTGACGTATGGCCAGAGCGTTAGCTGCAGAATTGTCTGTGGACCTCTAAGCTGAGGAAAATCCGATCGGACAAGACCTTTGCATCTTGGAAACGGATTGCGATATTCAGAGGAGCTGCACGCCACTCAATCAGGGGAGAGAGAGAGAGAGGGGGGTGAGAGAGCAAGAGAGAAAGAGCGCGCACGTGAGAGAGAGAGAGAGAGAGAGAGTGAGAGAGAGCGAAATAGAGCATAGAGAAAAGTATTTGTAAAAAGGGGAAGCATTTTTGGTGGATTGGGTCAAGCCAGCCATGGAAACTACACCAGAAGAGAACCAAGAGCCGAACCAAGACACAAAAGGTATCAATAAACTTGAACAAAGGGTCAGTTTAGTGCGTTCCACAGCGCTGTTTACGGGGGGGTTTTAACCTACTTGCGACTGCTTTTCGTTCATGCAACACAAAGCTGGGGTAGTCTACGTTCTGTAGGGGGATTCATTCAAGCAGCAACAGAAAATTAACGTTCTGATGTTACTGTTTCATTTTTAATTCACTCAGAGTCAGAAGGAGCATTTGCTTTGTTTCATGAGGCATGATGAATGTCAAATTGTTCGGCATTAAGGTACAGTAACGGGCGATGAAATCCTTGTTGCCGTGCATTATAAAGCAACAGACAAAAGCAGTCAGCGCAATGCTTGAGGTATTTGAAGTATTCAGCCTTTGAATTTGATGGAAATATTGCATTTAAATGAGTGCATATTGGGGCTACAATTAATTGCATTCCGTTTATTCTCCTGGTGACTGTTCATGACAGTGGTTGTACAATGGGTCTGGATCTATACGTGTGTGTGAAGATTAATGCTGCGTTGTCGCCATTGATGTCAGCACTGTAATTGAGCAAGATATTTATGTGAGGTCATTAGCAGGAGTGTATTTATTGCTCCCGTGCCGGAATTCAGAGAGCCAGGTTGAAAGCCATGGCTGACTGGTTGTTTTGTTGTTACGGTGTAGATTTTTTTTTTTAAAGCCTCATTTGGGGAGAGCTCAGTACAATGACAAGTCCATCATCGTCCCACCACACAGCAGGCCGTGATTAATCGCTCCACCGTGACAGGCTGTCATCTGCGGATTGCAGGATGACACACATTTTTATACACACACACACACACACACACACACACACACACACACACAGACACACACAGCACCATGTCCTGAAAATCCAGCTACCCGTTTCCTGATTGGAGATTTTCTTTCTTACTTTTTTCATTGATGGTCACACAATTAAACACCGTAGCAAATGCTCATATTTTATATGTAGGTTTTTCTTTTGATGAAAGGAAATGCATGTTTTAGTTTTTCTTAACAAAAGGTGTACTGCAGGTGTGAAGTTTATTTATGCCCGAGTGCTGGAAGATGTGTATGATTTTGTAGCTTGTCATTTTGCATTCAGGAAAAAGGAAAGCTGTAATAGACACATTCTTGGAGTATGCTTCACAGCTGTTTCAAAAGATGGAGCCAAGCATTGGTAGTATGCATCAGCATCATACATGATAGATCACCTGTTATCTTGAGTCATATGTCCCCCTCTAAACCATTATTTCTTCTTTACTCTGGTGAAAATCACAGTCTTGAATATCAGCTTGGCTTTTTAGGTTGAGAGATCTCAGTGTAGGCTTAGCTGCAGACTATTGCATGTGTTCCACAACAGAGATTGCTTTGGACTGATATGTATTTGCTCCTTAAAATGTCTCAGAGGTCATCGCTGTGTCCCACCGAGGCCTCTCACCTGCTCCCACGCCCCGCCGCCCCCACACAGAGTCCTCGGGGGCGGACCGTTACCCCACTGCTTCCCAATATTAATCCTCTCCCCATGTGGAGAAAATCGGGGAGGAAATGAGAAAGTCTTCCTCAAATAGTGTGCCCCAAATTAAAAACAACAATATTTAAGAGTTATAGACAAACAGAAAACATCTGCTAATAAGGGCAGATCGTAGATTTCAGATTCATTGTGAGTGCTATTCTTAGCTTTGTATGGGCTGTGAGATTGTTTTCTTGTAGGGGGTGGGTGAAGTAGTCCATTGGTGAGGATGAGTGTAAGGCCCCCCCCAGGTTGTGGCCATGTGTCCTCTTTGCAAAACTAGCAGGGGGTTGTGGAGGGGGGGCGGGTGTTTATATGACAGAACCCCAGTGCAGTTAATTAGGAAGTTATGCACGAGCAGAAATATCTCACAGAGATGTGCAGCAGCAGAAGACATGCTCAGTGACAATCTAATGAGGAAATAATTATTTTCTGTTCAGCCAGTGCTGCTATGCGGTATTATGGTGTCATTATTTTTACTGATGCGTTCACTCGGACCTCCTCCTCCATTTTCCAACATTTTCAACATTAATTACAACTTTTTTTGCAAACATTAACACTGAAATCTGATTGGGAAACTTAGTAAGACAAAAAAAACAATTTGTGCTCCCATCCAAATACCAAGCACTCTGTGTCACCTGAAACTGCTCATGTAATCCATCAGAGGGAATGTAAACTAAAAATATTATACAGCTGCTGCACCAGGTGTACTCCTGAGGGACAGTGGCAAGGAGCAGTGGGGAAATCAAACTTATATTATTAGGCCTAAAGACAGTATATTCACCATCCTGATATTCATTCATTAAGAATGGGTGACCAATACTGCATGGAATATGAAGAAATTAATTTCAGCCCATTTTGATATTTTTACTAATTGAAGGGGTATATTTGACCCTAATCAGTTTTTGTGGGCATGCACTTTGATCTCTCCTGCAAAAGCAGCTGCTTCTCAGTTGCTCTTTGCTGTGACACACCTTTTCTTTGTATATTAACAAACAAAAACCACAAGCACAGAAGTGCACTTACATAAGTAATGAGTGAAGTACTCTGGGTAATCTGCTGTACGGCAGAGATTTCCTGACTGAAGAGAGAGTAAAAAAGAATACAAAAATAGGTACACACATCCCCGAAGTATCTCTCAGGACCAAAGAAAGGAAACTTGTTACATAAGCGCCTTGTTATCTCCATCTCCTCAGCTGAGTAGCTCGGAAGGGTTGTATCTCAGCCAATGAGGAGCAGGCGGAGCTCGCAGTGTGAAACTGTTATGAGCACGCTGGCATTTATCTCTCAGAAGCAAGGCCTTAAGGGAAACAGGGGCAATGCGGGTGGGTGGCAGAGGGTGAGGCAGTGCAGCGTGGAGTGTTAGTTCTGCCCCGATGGACGTGCCAGTGTCTCACAGCGCGGGGTGTGTCAGTGAAGCTGGGGTTTATGACCATCACACTTCTCAGGTGCGGTTTGTTTGTCAGAGACCTGCACTCACTGCTGTTTGAAGCATACGGAGCGAAGAAAGATACGCTTATAATTCCTCAACACATACAGTGAAGTGTTTTATGAGGATATCTCATCCGTGAAAGATTTGTGCCAAATACAGTGAACTGTTGTCTGTGTGATGCTTCTCATTTTTATTTATGTCACATGCAGTTGATTTTGTCATGAAACAAGGCAGCGTCATTTTTATTGAATTCTAGTTTAATATTTTTATGATTTTCTTATGATTTTCTCCTCATCTGGGTTGCCATCCGGGTATTTATTGCAGATGAATATTATTTTTTCCTGCCATGTGATGCCCCCCTGAGCAGGGAAGGAAGGCATAATTAATAAATATATCAACAGAAAGCCAGTGAAGGGTGAAGGCTCTTGCCCATCTGCACCATGGCTCTTTGTGACAGTGAAATGCATGCTGGGAGACAGGATGGTGCTCTGTGGTTGGGCTGCCCTGTGGTCGAGTCAGAACAAGAGGCCCGGAAATGGCGGGCCTTGGCCTTGCCTTGCGCTGAAAGGCTTTTGCCATGGAGACCTCCATCACGATAAACAGGCTGTGGCTGCACACTAGGTCTTTGTGAGCTCTATTTACTGCGTTCCATACTTTCGTTTTCTTATTTATGTGCTTCTATGGGTCCATATTTTACGTTATTATAGCTGACTTTTTATTGCTGAGTGAGTCTGGCCTTGGCACCATGTTCTTGCAGCTGGTCACAGTTATTCTGATGTCCAGCATCAAATTCTCTCTCTCTCTCTCTCTCTCTCTCTCTCTCTCTCTGTTTTTTTGTGGGAAAACCTTGTCAAACAGAGCGGTTTATCTACTGAGGATAGATAGCATGTGAAAGTCATCAAACAGAAAGTGTCCAATGTGATTTTCATTTGGAGTAGTTTACTCACAACCTTCTGACAGCCTCCGTCTTATTTGTGTGTGTGTGTGTGTGTGTATGTGTGTGTGTGCATGTGTGTGTGTATGTGTGTGTGTGCGTGCGTGTGTGCATGTGCCTGTGTGTGTGTGTGTGTGTGTGTGTTTGTGCCTGCGTGCGTGTGTATGTGTCTCGGGATCAGAAAAGATTGGCGAGGTTGGCCGGTGAGGTCAGTGTGAATCCCCACCCATCTCCTTTACTTTCATTTCCACTCCCTGCATCATACCTGTGTTTTCACTCAGAAATACATTTTCCTACAAATGCGGTCAGCTGTACTGGGAGAGAGTGGCAGGTTGGCACAACAGGCCTTGTTTCCGACTCATGCCCAGTCCCTGGACCTGGTCCATTTCCCACTGACATGCAATCTGTGCATTACACACCCCTCTTGAAGAAACCCTCTTTCCCTGCCAGACTATTTTCAATTGCTCAGACCTAGTGATGGAGTCTCAGAATAATACAGTTGGGTTTATTTTATTTCATTCTCACTTCCTTACTCACATCATGCTTTGCTCTAGGGTGCTTTTTGAAAGAATATTATATTTGAGTTTTGGTGATACCTAGTTTGTGATAGAGCATGATTCATTAATTTGATGACACTGAGATCATGTGATCACCCTCCATCATGGCTGGAAAAAGCTTTGAGGTTTCTTGGGCAAACCGTGTCAATATGCCTAACATGGGCTCCTACAATTGATTTACTGTTTTAAGATGATTTGAGTGAGTATTACCTCCATCCAGTGACATCTCCTCCAGAATCATTACAGTCAGCTGGGTAGGCAGGTCTGAGAGTATAATTGCCTCTCTGTTTTGTATTCCCCAGTGTGGTGTCCGGATGCAAATAGACAGACAGTAACAATTACATTTTTATCTGGGAGAGATTGCTCTAACAGCATATCACTGGGATTAAATTACAGCCTCTCACACTGGGGGTACCTCAAATCCTCCAGCCAATATGGTCTGTGGGGCCTTTGCTGAGCGGAATGAATTCCAGCACAGCAGCAGTAACTCATAGCAGTAGCACAAGTAGCCCACCTGAGATCATGAGGAGAGATATGTGGCTACAGCATGCAAAAAAATGAAATACTGCCAAAGATCAAAACCACAGCCATCACAGCAGTGAGATGCCTTCTCTGTAGATCCATCAGATATTGTACTGATGATGAATGTGGACAGCGACTCGCCGATCCCTGAAAGGAGCTGTGTTTTAGGGCAGTATTCCCCCATCCATATGATGAATGGATGAAGCACGCGAGCGGGCCAGTCATAACACCGGCGTTTGGTAGAGTGGCGCTCAGCGGACCAGCGAAGCTTCTAACACAGTGGCCCCAGCCGGCCCTCCCCAGCTGAGAAAACACACTGCGCAGATTTATAGCGCCGCTCGATCGAAGGCATTGCACTGGGCGCAGGCGTTTGGGCTGGAGAGAAAAGGGGAAAACTGTTTGCTCGTGCAGTGTGTCTGGACGACAGCTTTTTTTCACGGCGCACGTCTGTACAATCCGTCCCAAGGTGTGACCAAAACAAAACGCTGACGCTAGGAGGAGAGCCGGAGTCCAGATGCCAGCAGAGCTACGGAGTTTAACCCAAATTTCACAGGATGGGCCACTGATCCAAATGGACATGCGGCCAAAGGCAGGCCATTACTCTGTGGTCAAATAATCAGCTGGCAGAAGCATTGATCAGAATGGGGGGGAGGCGGGGGGCTTATAAGCTGTTGCACGAATGGTTCTGATAGCATTTTTCTCATTGGACACAGTCACAGCACCCAGGCAGATGTTGACATTGCAATTTAACCTTCGTGCTGCTCTGACACGAATTAGGATAACCAGGGCAAGTCAGGTTTGCTGAACCGACTATGAACTAAAAGGGACCATGGTGTGACATGGAGGTGAATGAGTTCAAAATTAAATGTCACTGTCATCACAAAATGTATAATCCACTACTTAATATTAATGGCAATGGAAATACTAAATTGGTTATGCTATACATCAATATTAAACATACTTTTTAGGTTTTACCTTGAAAAATTGAATATTCTACCACATTCTGCCATCATATACTGCAATCCATACTGTCACTGTCAGCCACCCTTTTACAAAAAACAGTGCAGAATATTGCATTCAAAGAAATACATTTATTTTTATTCGCGTTATTGCCATGACTGCACTCAAATCAGTGGCATTTTGTTGCTGAGAATTCAAATGGCAGCAGGTAGTAGTATGATAACAGATGACAAAATGGAAAAATCTGTGATTTGTGATTTAGCTTCATATCTAAACTGCTTGAATTAATCACTAAAGGTTTGGGACTAGGCACACTGCACTCAAACGAGCCCTTATTCTGAAGTATTTGTGTGAGCGTGTTTACAGATTTCTTTGCTTAACAAATGAGGTTTGAGGTGTGCTTGAATCCCTGTCCTGCACTGATACCATTGAGCAGTGGGAGAAGACATTTTGAACCATGGCTGTGCTCAGTGTCCTGTCAAATAATGTTCTCCTCTTAGCTTGTCCGCCACGCCGCATGTCGTGTCTGTGTGTGAAATGTGGGGCAAGAGAAGCAGTCAGCCGCGGGCATGCTCACTCGGTTGTGGGTAACTTGCTGCCATAGCAACTGCCGTTCACCAGCCTTTGGGACTTTTATTTTTTATGTTTTAAGCAGTCTATGCTTCACTAAGGAGAGGGATGAATTTACTGACAGCAGAATATTTGAAATATTGGTGGTTAAGTTTATATATATGTATGTACATACTATAAGATTAACATGGACAGTTCATAATGTGTATGTGCGTCTGTGTGTGTTTATGTGTGTGAGACCATGCCTGGCTTTATAAGCAAACAAAGATTATGTCACTAAGATTAGGATTAGTCACTAGTAGTCTATTTCCCCATTGTTTAGGATCTTTTAGCACTGTAATGTCATGGCCTCTTACTTTTATAGGTTCTGCAAGGATACAAATGCGTCTAATGCACCTAAACTGGAGTGTTGTGAGAAAGCTCCTGTCTCGGGTTTAGAGCTAGCAACTGCTCCACACTGCTGTCCTCACCCAGGAATTATCCACCCCCTCCCTCCCCTTCCTCCCCTCTCCATGATTGCTGTGTAGTTTGGATCTGGCAGGCTTCATTTCTTTCAGTGGAAAGACTTTTGAGTGGAAGGAATGGCTATTACTTAATTTCAGAATGAAAATCCATCTGCAGGACTCGTGGAGTGGAGAACATCAAGGGAGGTTGTTACAGATTATTCTGGATTCACGCTACTGGCGGTGCCCCTGACTGGGTTCCACTCCTGATCATAATTTTAGGCAGCTTGGAAAATCATAACAGTCATTACTGCTGTATGACGTCTCCCATTTACAAAGGCGTAATGCATAAGGGGCTCTGTATTTATATTTCATGAAAGAGCTCTTTAACTCCAGATTGACAGCAGTGGAGATGAATTGGCCCCTCTGCGTCATCTAATTCTGTCATAATCAATTGCCATTGATTTCCTTAATTCCTTGGCTGGATTTCACTGGCGTGTCTGCTTTCCATTAGCGTAGTTATATTCTGCTGATGACTGGCCAGCCCAGGCAGGCATTACCACTGATATCTAAACAGGCCCGCAGGGAAAAACAGGAGGGAAAGGTCCTAGGAAACCTGACTGACTTTAGAACTTCTCAGGCCTGTTAAACTTACACTACCCTAAAACATTTAGTAATGCCGTAGTATTACTAGGATGCTACAATTACATATAATAACAGAGCAAATGCTGTAATAAACTCATTACAGAAAAAAGAGCAATGTAAACAAACAGATTATTCTCAAGTAGTACAAGTAGTCCTGTTAAACATGAATATAATCATGATTTAGCTCAATGAATTGATTTGGATATATTCCAATAGGGTTTGTATGTAAGAACCAATTAAGAATTCAATTATAAATGTTTTACTGTATAATTTGGACCTAAAGGCAGCTGTTCACTCTCTTTTTCATTTTTGATTGAAAACCTTTTTTGGTTTTGAGCAGAATTACCCATTTCCATTTCCAAGTACAGTCAGAGTGGCATGCGATTTCATCTTGTAAAATCTGATGAATAATTCACAGTGCTATGTGTGCAGTTATGAAACAGCATACTCGAGTGCTTCATCTCCTAGCCCACTTTAGCTGCTTCTTAATCATAGCTCTTGGTGTGATGGATCCATGCGTATCAGCAAACCTACTGTTGGCACCAAAACCTATCGGGATAAAGCACAAATCTGGGTTTATCCACTTCAGATTACTGTTTTTCTGTATTATACAACATTCAAGTTTTCATACTACTTTAATCATCTCCAGTTGTAAAAAATTATGAAAGCCTTTCTGGTTTGTGGGACTACGATGTAACATGAACGATGACACTTTGCACATTTTTGTGAGAATTGCACAGAAAAAGCTTCTGTTAACAGAACTTTTGTTGTGCCCTCAGAGAAAAGTATGATCCTAACTCTAATCCTAACCCTAACCCTAACCCAAACCCTGACCCTGACCCTGACCCTAATCCAAACCCAAACTCAAACCCAAACCCAAACCCAAACTTAAACCCTAACCTTAACCCAAACCCTAATCCTAACCCTCAGAGAAAAGTTAATTTAATTATCAAGTGTGAGTAACAATTGGCAAGGGTTGCCGTGTAAAGCTTCAAATAATGCATCCAACTGGCTGTCTTGTTCCAAAGTATTTTATGAGTCTGTTTATAAAATAATTTCTCAAATAATTTGCCATCTTCTAGATATATTTTAGTTTTATCTTTCTACTCTCTCTCAGGGCAATTACTTTATTAAAATAATTTTATTTTTGAATCGTGCTTTATGAAGAAATGTTTACAGGTGATTTTTATGACAAAAACAATATATATATATAAATATATATATATATATATAGACAGAAGAAATACTAAAAAACAACAAATGTACAGTCTAATTTTTATGTGTGAGGGTAATAGAACCCAGCCAGTGGATTCTGTAGAGTGAAACTCCCTCTAAAATGTTCCCCCGCACTGTAGAGAGGATTGTGGTGTAATGTTTTAGGCTGGCCTGAGATATCCCTGGCACTGTGGTACAGATGGCCATCTGCTGCTTAGCTAAACTTCCCCCCCCTCTTGTTCATTTTGCAGGTTGCTTTGAATGCTGCATCAAGTGTTTGGGTGGGGTCCCCTACGCCTCGCTGGTGGCTACCATCCTCTGTTTCTCAGGTGTGGCGCTCTTCTGCGGGTGTGGCCATGTGGCACTCACTGGCACGGTCACCATCCTGGAAAACCACTTCTCCAAGATCACCACTGACCACGCCATGCTAACTGATGTGTAAGTCGTTGGGTTTCAGTGTTTCCTCATCAGTATTTCTTTGCACTGTACTTTGACCGTGCATAACAAATGGTATTTTATTATAATTTTTAGTTTTCGTTTTTTTTATTGCTTCTATTGTCTCTGTTTTACATCCATTTCTCTGCAGAAGATACAATGACACTGAACGTGCAACTATTTTCTTTAGTGTCTAACTATACACATACATTAAAGATCCAAAATTTTGGCATTCATATACTGATGAGTTTGGAGTTAATTGGGCACATAGCTAGTTTTATGCATAGGGACTTTGGAATTAACTAATCTATTACCAAGTAAATATTACCAAGTAGATACATGGCAAAGTTAACAGCAATAAAGTAATGCTTATTTACATTATGAGTCAGGTCATCTGTACTTGGATATTGGGCTGAATCTTAGTGAATCTGACTCAATGTTGGCTGTATCTCAGTGAATCTGCCTCAATGTTAGCTGTATTTCAGTGAATCAGATTCAATGTTGGCATTATCTCAGTGAATCTGACTCAATGTTGGCTGCATCTCAGTGAATCTGATTCAATGTTGGCTGTATCTCAGTGAATCTGCCTCAATGTTAGCTGTATTTCAGTGAATCAGATTCAATGTTGGCTGTATCTCAGTGAATCTGATTCAATGTTGGTCTGTATCTCAGTGAATCTGACTCAATGCTGGATGAATCTCAGTGAATCTGACTCAATGCTAGCTGATCCCGTTGTGTCGGTTACTCCATCATTGCCCACTTGGGCGTTGAAGTCTCCCAGTAGAACTATGGAGTCACCACGTGGTGCTTTTTCGAGCATTCCACCTACTGTCTCCAAGAAAGCAGTTGTACTCTGAACTGCTGTTTGGTGTGTATGCACACACAACAGTCAGAGTCCTCCCTGCGACTCAAAGTCATATTGAGGTAACCCCTCATTCACCAGGACAAACTCCAACTGAGTGGTGCCTAGTTGGGGGCTGGTGAGCATCACCACCCCCGCCAGGCGCCTCTCCCCCTGTGCGACGCCAGAGTAGGAGAGAGTCCAACCCCTATCAAGGAGTTTGGTTCCAGAATCGATGCTGTGCGTAGAGGTGAGCCAACTATGTCTACCTCTCAACCTCCTGCACAAGCTCTGGCTCCTTTCCCCCAGCGAGGTGACATTCCACATTCCAAGAGTCAGTTTCTGTTGCCAAGGTCCCGCACACCTAGACTCTGCCTCTGTCTGTCTGCTGCCTAATAGGCATTGCACCGGACCCCTATGATTTGCCTTGCAGGTGGTGGGCCCACAGGGCAGTAGCCCCATGTCACTTCTTTGGGCTGTGCCTGACTGAGCTACGTGGGTCACCCGGTCACCAGGTGCTCATCTGCAAGCTCCACTCCCAGGCCTAGCCTCCAGAAGTGGGCTCCGGTCTCCCTGTTCTGGGCGAGGTTTTTTGCTGGTTTTTATCAGAACTGGTCACATTTATTTCAGGCTGTGGGAGGGCTAAATGCTAAATACCTGAATATTCATTATTCATTGTCCACACCTCTGTCAGATGGGCCATCTCTCTCTCAAAGGCCATCAGAGTAAGCAAGTCAGTGAGCCATGCAGAAGACAGAAAAAAAATATGCTTTTTTCATTTTGGAAGATTTATTGAAAACAGCACACAAACTACAGTATATACAGGGGAATGCCACATATTACAAGTCATACAGCCTAACAATAATGCACATAAGACACATACCTTTGTGTAGGAGTCCTGCGTGGCTTTTTTGGTGGAGGAGTAGGTGCTTTGTCTTCCATTATGTCCTCTGCCATTAACCCAAGATCTAATGGTAACCAGGTGGGAAATGAACACCTGCCATCCGTCAAATGTGGGTACATTTTGGCATTGGTGGGTCAATTTGTCAATCCTACCAACCAAAGTGGCAGGTAATGCTACGCGATTTCTTCCTAAAAACATTATAGTCTAGTTTACCAAAGCTTCCGGAACCCCATTAATGAGTCAACGTTTTGAGATTCACTCTTATTTCATTGGACATCCCTGTGACAGTTGTCGTTTGACCATATCCTCAGGACTGGTAGTGAAACTCTTAAGTATTGTGCTTCCATGTGTTTAAATGTAAGCATTGATATTTTCATAAATACTTGTAGAATTTGTGATTCCAGATCAGGTTTTCCAATCAATCAATCTTTATTTTTGTATAGTGCAAGTTACAAGTTGTCACACAGTGTTTCATGGGCTACTTCTACAGTAATTTCTTTTTTGTAAAGGATTTAAACAGTTGTTTGTGTTCATTACAGACATTAATGGGGACATGTAGAGTAATAAACAAAAAATACTTAACATCTGATTAATTCCTTGCAAAGTGCTTTGGGGTTAGGTAGACTCTAGGTCTAAGTGTGTTTGTGTATTTTCTCTCTGTGCAGAATACAGCTGATGCAGTATATTATCTGTGGAATCGCCTCCTTCTTCTTCTTGTATGGCATTATCCTGCTGGCTGAGGGCTTCTACACCACCAGTGCTGTCAAGGAGCTTCACAGCGAGTTTAAGACCACCGTCTGTGGACGCTGTATCAGTGGAATGGTATGTCACACACACACAGACGCACGCACACACAAATCATAATGGTGGAGAGTGTCAAACATGGCAGACAGGTGACATTTTCAGATGATTTTGTCCTGTACCCTGATTAGGTGAATTGTCGTGGCTGTCTATCTATTTGATTTTATCCCATTTCATTACCTCTAGTTAGCATTACATCCTATGTAATCAATGTGGAAAATAAAGATGATGATAAATGCTGATGATGATGATGATGATGATGTTGATGATGAATAAATCTGTCTGTGACACAATCAGTTTGTGTTCCTGACCTACATCCTGGGCGTGGCCTGGCTTGGTGTATTTGGCTTCTCCGCTGTGCCCGTCTTCCTCTTCTACAACATGTGGTCCACCTGCGTGGCCATGAGGTCACCAGTGGCCAACATCACCTCTGTGGACTCCATCTGCGTAGACGTCCGTCAGTACGGTGAGAGCACAGTACAGTTTCACAATCATGATCTCAGCCGTTTCTGGGCTTTAACAGCATCGGCTCAGCTGCAGTACGCCGATCGAACTCATAGCAGAAATGTCTCAGTTGATATTAGGGGGGGTCATTGAGTTAGTAATCATAATTATAATTATTAAGATTCAGATTGAGCCTCAGCCTATAACAGGCTCCAACTCTATAGATTATATCAGCTAAACAAATTACTCTGGCTTCCAGCATTTCCCTCAGAGCCTTCTTTAGTACTGTTCTCATTAGAGCGGAGGGGGATTCTGCCCATGTAGCACTGCACAGAAATATCAAAATGGAAGGACTCAAGACTTCTGGGTGCTCCTGTTAACAAACTGTTCTAGTGTATGGATGAGTCCCACGGTCTGCATCCTGTTAAGGCACTGTTCTACTGTGTGGATGAGCCCCATGGTCTGCATGCTGTTAAGGCACTGTCCTAGTGTGTGGATGAGCCCCACAGTCTGCATCCTGTAAAGACACTGTTCTAGTGTGTGGATGAGCCCCATGGTCTGCATCCTGTTAAGGCACTGTTCCAGTGTGTGGATGAGCCCCACGGTCTGTATCCTGTTAAGGCATTGTTCTAGTGTGTAGATGAGCCCCACAGTCTGCATCCTGTTAAGGCACTGTTCTAGTGTTTGCATGAGCCTCATGGTCTGCATCCTGTTAAGGCACTGTTCTAGTGTGTGGATGAGCCCCATGGTCTGCATGCTGTAAGGCATTGTTCTAGTGTGTGCATGAGCCCCATGGTCTGCATGCTGTTAAGGCACTGTTCTAGTGTGTGGATGAGCCCCGCGGTCTGCATCCTGTTAAGGCACTGTTCTAGTGTGTGGATGAGCCCCACGGTCTGGTATTGACTGTGCCAGTGCCGTGACAGGGCCCATAATTGGCCTCACCCAGGGAGGGAGGGATTCTGTATCGTCCCACACCAGCAACCCCCACTGGTCAATGGGACGCCCATAGTCTGCTGGTACAAAGCTGCGCACAAAGTGTCTTCCTCCAAATCACGATTGGGAATTCCAAATTCTGAGAAATGAAAAAAATAAAATAATAATAATTGAATTGAATTAAATTTCACAGATTCAACTCCCTCCATTGTCTGCATTCAACACCTTTCTATCATACCAATAAGATGTAATGACTTGGAGTGTCCTCTGTGCTCTGTGGAATGACAGATTTGATCAAATGAATTCCCTCATTATGAATTTCATAGGTGTTTCCAAAGTGGCAATTGCCAACTTGCAAAGATCCAGGTAGTAACTGTATAATTTTCTGTGTCAATAAAGATAATTATTTTCTGCACTTTAAACTTTTGCCATCTAACCTGCAGCAATGGCAGCATTTGAAGACTCTACTAAAAACAATACTCTTTTGTTTACATGCTTAATGTGAATGAAACCAGAAAAACAAAGCAGACCTAATTTCTGGGCCTTTGTGACATGCAGGCATTATCCCCTGGAATGCTACACCAGGGAAAGCCTGCGGATCTACGCTGGGTGACATCTGTAACACCAGCGAGGTGAGGACTAACATCGTACCCTTACTGTCCCCTCGCCCCGATTGTTCTTACTACAGGCACAAGATGCATTTCCATTACATCAATTAGTAATAGTACAGTAGTATATTGATAGTACATTTCCATTAAAACACAAATAAATCATATACAGTACCTGTCAAAAGTTTGAGTACACCTTTCATCTGGACTATGGCTAAGCGGGCACTCCTTCATTCTTGAGCAAGATAACGACCCGAAACACACCTTGAAGTTGTGGAAGATCTGGTGAAGGGGGAATGTGAAGGACAACTCAAACTAAGGACCTGGCCTGCCCAGGAACTTGTATGCGATGAACTGTACAGAACAGTCAAAGCAAAGCAACCCACAAGTGCCTCTGGGAATTGCTGCAGGAGAGCTGGGAAGACATATCGGGTGATTTCCTGCTGAAACTTATTAACCGAATGGCCTGTGTTTGTGAGGCTGTTATCACAGCAAAGCTGGCTATTTTGAGGAATCCAAGATTCCATTTTCAATAAAATTTTATTGAACATTGCTTTGATGTTCATTTTCTTTATTGTTACATAAACATGTGTTTTTTGTCATTTTCAAGTATTTAAATAAACTTATATGGTGTAAAACACTGTCAATTATGAGATAAACCTAGTTTCCAGCAGGTGTACTCAAACTTTTGACTGGTACTGTATACATGCTGGCATTGGATTGATGTGTTATGAACTGATTGATTCTGTCAGCTATATAATGGAAAACCCAAAATATAACATACAGCTACAGTCTATAGTAGGCTACTGTAGACATCAAACAACTGTAAAGTGCTATACTGACTAATATGACACT
Source organism: Aldrovandia affinis (assembly GCA_029706075.1). Taxonomy (NCBI): domain Eukaryota; kingdom Metazoa; phylum Chordata; class Actinopteri; order Notacanthiformes; family Halosauridae; genus Aldrovandia; species Aldrovandia affinis. Next base: position 266,684 of record JAINUG010000040.1, read on the forward strand.
CTTCCTTTTCCAGTTTTACCTGTCGTACCACCTGTACATTGTAGCATGCGCCGGTGCGGGCGCCACTGTTATTGCGCTGGTAAGTGTACATTTCTCATCCTCTGTAACTGATCCATCACCGTGGGGTGGGTTGGGCCCATGCCATGATCCATCATTGTGGGGTGGGTAGGGCCCATGCCATGACAACCTGTTGGTGTAGAGTGCAGTGGCCCTTCCTTGTTCCTGAATTAATTTCCCAAATGCAGCTGACTGAACCACTATGGAAGACAATAAATGTTAGTTTTTTTACCATTTTCAATTCTGTGTGCAAGACCGATATTTGTGCTAAGGAGGAGGCAGAGTGGAGGTGTGCTGGACTGTAATCAGGGTATACCTGTGCTAATGGTGCCAAGGTGCCCAATGTGGGAGCACTAAAATGAGTGATGACAGAGGCCACACAATTTATCACTGTAATTCCATAATGCCATCTAACAACTGCCATCTTAGAGCCTCAAGCCCAATGACAGAAAAGACAGTATTAAATTGCTATTATTTCACAAAATGTATTATGTAATTAGCGGTTACACTGGGAATAAAATGCAGTGTATTTGCATATTCAGTCTAGAGTGCAGAAACTGTAAAAATTATGGAGAATTAATTGGTTCCAGTAGCAGTGCCCATTAAAATTGTTGGAAATGTGCGTTTCAGGAATTTGTCATTTATATTTAAATTCAAAATGCATTAAGACTAAGCAAGATACATTATTAGAACAACAAAAAGTTGCCAACAAAGATACCAAAAAAATAAATATATCATATATATACAGTATATGGTCAAAAACACTTATATAGAGGAACGGAAAAAAACAGATCAATGATAGCATAGAATTTAGAGAATTGTTGCCATGGCACCAGTTGCCATGGCATCATGGCCGTTGAGGCCTCTCGGTCGGTCGAGTGTTGTCTCACCCTCCTGTGTTCTGTTCTCTTCCACCAGCTGATCTACATGATGGCTACCACTTATAACTATGCCGTTTTGAAGTTTAAGAGTCGGGAAGACTGCTGCACTAAGTTTTAACTTGCATTAAGAGCACACTGCAGTCTGGAGCTGATTAGAGAGAACAGCCACTGGCAACATGGACTAAAAACACAAAATAGAAAAAAAAAACTTTCATTCTCTTTGACTTTTTAATGTGTAAATAGCAGATTGTTTGAATCCAGGGACAGGCCCATTTGGATGATATTCATAAAGGTATGGCACCTGGGTTGGGTTTGTATCTGTACAGCCTCTAATGCGGGACCTCTTCTGTCATTCTTATTAACTGAGAAAACTACAGGGGTGCCACATCTCTCGTCAAAGCCTAGTTTACATGTGACAGAACAGCCGTCACATAATGTAAACACATTTTACGTCTGAGCACACATATCAGTGATCTTCTAATTCCCACAGGTTGTGCCATTTTACACGTTTGTGTAACACAATTTCATACAAATCTCTTAATTCTGCAAGACGGATACATCATGTTTTCCATGATGTAGACGGTTGTCAGCACTCCAATCTCCTGCCTCGAGCCAGGTCCCATACCTTAAACCACTGAGCACCACTTGTCGTTGGTGTGACGACTTAGATGAGCGTTGAGCAATAGCACTAGAGATAATTGTACAGGGAGGCAGCAAGCGTTCATGAAGGATTTGTCCACAGCCGGAATTGTATTTTCGCTTGATGTCTGTAGCTTCAGATTATGACTCCATATATATTTTTAAAGAATTATTACTGTTTTAGAATGTAATTTCTTTTTTAATGAGATGTGCCTTTATAGTTTAAACTGACCGTAGGAAACATCTTTTTTTTAGTCATACAAAAGTTTCAGTAAAAATGCTTGCCACTATTGTTTTGTTTAACACTGAGCCTGCATGCCTGTATTTTGTTCTGTCATTTCTTAATGGTTAATTGTACTTCGCATTTCATTACATTTTTTTCTTCAGATTTTGAATACTGTAGTTATTATTCTCCCTTTCTATACAAAATAAAGATGCTTTGTGTACAAAAAATATCACCCGCGGTCTTTTCCTTATCAAATACGTTTAAATAAAGCTTTAAAGGGAAAAAGGACTTAAAAAATATTCTTAATGAAGAATTGCCGCATTGGGTATTCATTCAGAACTGTAGTGGTCTTCTCATTCCTTTGTGAATATACTAACAGCCATTGGTATAAAGGACACTAAGATTTCACTCATCCCACCCTACCCTCAATCCCCACCTCCCTTTAGTTCCCTTATATCACAATAATAATAATAATAATAATAATAATAATAATAATAGTAATATGTCGACAGCATAACTTGTGTGTGACATAGCTCTACTTGTTTAGCCTGCTTTGCATCCTGACCTGCTCACTGGCCATCCACCTCACCCTTCTCTTCCAGATCCACTTCCTCATGATTCTGTCAGCCAATTGGGCCTACCTAAAGGATGCCAGTCACATGCATGCGTACCAAGACATCAAAACCAAGGAAGAGCAGGAGCTGCAAGACATCCAGTCCCGCTCCAAGGAATGTCTCAGTTCCTACTCATAAGGATTAAACTGCCAACGCTCCGCCCTTCCCGGCCAGACCAAGAGAACACGCAGCTATGATAACCTGCCAGTCGCTCTCACTCAGCACAGCACTAACATGGCCCCTAACCAACTAATAATGCGCCATTGTTGCTTTCTGCACTAACTGTCCGGGGAGTTTGTAGGAACCTTTTGTGCGTGTGTGTGTGTGTGTGTGTGTGTGTGTGTGTGTGTGTGTGTGTGTGTGTGTGTGTGTGTGTATGTGTGTGTGAGTGTTTGTTTGTTCACACACACACACATATATTATATTTACACACAGACACACACACACCTTTTTCTTCAAAGTTTGTCATTGAAATTTTGAATATGATCTTTTTAATGATCTTATTTCTTTCTGTAGCCCTTTTGTTCCTAACCAGTGATTGCTGGTAATGCTTGAAACATTGCACTATTTTAAAACAAGAAAAAGAAAAGCACTATCAGATCAGTTTTAGAGCGATCTGTCATGTTTTTGCCAGTATGCTGCCTGCTAAATAACATGAGAAAACATTGTCAACATAAGAGAGTCCCTGCTCTTATACTTTACAGTACAGCATAACTCGCCTTACAAAACCACAGACCTAGAACAAAATATGGTAAAACAAATTGTGCAATGGGTTGTATCTACTTGCATGATAGTTTTTTTGTATGTATGGTCTTGACTGTTAACAGAAAGAACAGTGGTGAAATGTGAAGGTGCAGCATTCCTTTTTGGAAAATGAAATATGCATGTGCTGCTTTCTGGGAATTGTAGTTCATTCTTTATTTTTTTCCTGGTCATCAGCTCCAGCAATAACAGGTTTTTTGTTTGTTTGTTTGACATGTAAATTTCCTTTGTGGGGACAGATAGAAGCACTGATTTTTATCTTCTCATAATTCTAATGACCAATTTTCCATTTAAATAAAATAATAATTATACAATAATAATAATAATTAGTGATGCAGTACTGATGCCCTAAAGGAAAGCTACCTCAGGTATTACATTTTCATTCCGTTAATGAGATTGTTTTTATTTTGTGTCATTTCAAAAAACACATGAACAACTATACAAGGTCATTCAAATTGCTCAGAACACGACTTTGATCCCATTGATCAAAATGAAAAGTGCACAGTACAAAGCAATTTGAGTATAGTTTAATTTTCCACACTGTACAAACTTCCAAAGTGAGTTAACCAACAAGTATGGTACTCTCTGACGAATCTCTCATCAAAGAATGAAGGCTCCAAATGGGAAAGCTTTTCAAAGGATTTTACCTTCTATATTTTCCTCTCAGAATATAACCAATCTGAGTGTTAATATTTTAGTTATGGTTTTAATAATATAGCAATATCATATTTCAAAATAAAGTGTGAAAAAGAAGGAGGAAAAAAACAACATTTACATTGGATATAAGCTTGTTTTGTTTTTGCTTAATGCTGGGACAGTTCTGAAAAATGTTTGCTCATCTATGATGTATTCTTTACCCCAGTCTGTTCAAAATACTCACTTCTAGATGGTTCTACTGTATGCAGTCATTACATGTCACTGCCAAATCACTGCAAGATATTACATAGCCTGATATACATTTTACCTGGTTAAGAAGAAAATGATTAAGATGCATTCTTCAATTTTGATTTAATGTACTGTGCTTTGTTGCCATGGCAGATTATATGATTATACAGATTCTATGTTTTCGAGATGTCAGTGCGAGTGAATGTCCACTCTCCTACGGCCAGGCGGAGGTCTGTCACATGACCCCAGACAGGAAGTGTAACTATGAAAAATATCTATATGTGTACAATGTAAAAATATGATAAGCCAGGAATATTTTTTTCTTTCTGTCTTTTTTTGTGTTTTGTTTATTATTATTATTATTATTACTATTATTATTATTATTATTATTATTGGTTTAACCACTAAAAAAAGTTACAAAATAAAAAAATAAAAAAATTGTTATTTCCAAATCTCTGAAACTGTATTTTGATATTGTTTCCATGTGCAAAGGTTAAAATACTGACAAGAATTACTGATGTACTATCTGTTTTCGGTTCAGTAGAAGAAATGTACATGGGTATCTTGGTGTATATTCATTATTGCATGAATGAAAGATAACTGTTTCTGCAGTAATACAGGTGATGTGTAGTCATTTGTACTGACAAAATATGGTAGGCAGTGTTTGCCCATTTCCTTTTTTTCTAACTGAAAAAATCCATGTTATGTTGATGGTATAGTAGCTGTAGTTGTTTCATAGTACATTTTTTAAGTCAAAAGTTATACAAATCCTGTATAGTACCATTTTTGTAACCTAATAGTAAATCAATATTTTCTATGAGTGCCAAGGGTGCTTCCTTTGTTGTTTTATTCACCTAGTTATTAAACATTTGTAGATAAAACACTTTTCCTTAGTGCAGTAATTTCTATGTTGACATCTATGGATTAGCACAGTTTAACACATCACAGCTTCATGTGGAAGAAAGTGAAACTTTGACACCATTGCTTTCCCCAAATCCTTTGTGTTTTCAATACTAACTAGGCATGCTAAGGTATGCTTTCTTCCCTGTAGACAATTAACCAGTGACTTTAACAGGTCACATTTTGTATTTATAAGAAAATATCTGAAAAGAAATATCTGAACAATTATCTGAAAAGTCTCCCCAGCCTGCATTTTATTTTTTGAAAAAAAAATTGCAATCACTTAGCACTATTCTTTATCAAAACTGTTTCCATCCATTCAGTAATTGGGAAGAATTTTTGTGCGAAACAACCTCAAGACACTGTGGCCTTCTGGTAGATGAGTTAGTGTCAATGGAGAGCTTTCAGTACATTATTACATATACCATGTGGTTAAAAACAAAACAGAACTAATTAGTATTTAATAACATCAAAACTTTGTATGATATTAGGATACCCTTTGACACTCCAGCAACAAGCCTGGTAACTGTGTTTTTATGAAAATGAAAATAAATAACTGAATTCTATTTAAAATGCAATGCATTTTATTTGTTATGGCAACAGATGTAAAATGTATGGTGTACATGGCGTAGGGTCTCACAGAAATTTCACAGGACTGTGAACACTTTTAGCCAAGGTTTTGAAAACACATCTCATGTTCATATGCATGGTTATAGATCAGTCAGACATTAGGGAAATATGTCAACCTGTGATATTAAACATTTCACCATGGATACAATTTGATTACAAAAAACATGAATAGTTCAGCCACATTAAATTATTGAGCATTAACCCACACCTTTCAATACCTAATCATAGAGAACATAAAAATTAAGCAAGCTTCTTCCTAGTCAGTGAGTTTCACCAGAAAGTATTCTTCAATGTGAGAAGGCATTAATAGTTAAAGACAAATAAAGACGCAAGCACATATTATAGATGGTAGTCATACAGTCAGGTGAGTGGAAACAATAGTCCCCTGGTTGTTCTTGCTTTTGGCTCTGCAACATCAACTGAACTTGTTCCACCTTCACCAGCACAGTACATTAACATAATATACAGCTGATATCCTGATGAGTTTAGAATCTCACGAACATGTGTGCTGTTCCGGGTGCCTGTTTACATTCAGACTATATGACCCGTTTACATATTATAAACTTCTATGTCTTTCTTGTGTACTTTTGTGCAGCTGTGCATCTCAAACCATTTCCCATTCCTCACATACTGTAGCTCCTAAATCCATCGCTTTCTTTGGCATCTCCCACCATTCTCTTCTTCTTCTGTCTGAATGGTTCCCCTGGGAAAAGCAAGAAAAATGCAAAGCACACAGCATCAGGACCTTCATTTAAACAGGTATCTAATCTTTCATTCAGAAATGTCACGTGTGTGCTAGGACATATCATTACTGGACACTGATTGCCTTATTATTGACTTATTGGCATTTAGCAGACGATGTTACCCAGAGCAACTTACATTTACTTCACATACAATCCATTTATAGAGCAAGATATTTACTGAAGCAAGTCAGGTTGAGCACCTTTCTCAAAGCAAATGTAGTTATAGGGACAGGGACATGGGTAGGAGTGGGTATTGTTCAGGGAGGGGCACATTGGCAGATTTGAGACTGAAGGTGGGGGGCTGGGACAGAAAGGACACTCACCATGGTACTACACTCAAGGGTACTACATCTGTTGTCACCATGGTGCTACACTGAAGGGTACTACATCTGCTGTCACCATGGTGCTACATCTGCTGCAGGGACTGTTCCCATGGTGAGGAGACGGATCCCCTCGTCCTGGGGCAGCTCTGGAATGTGTCCGGGTCAGGAGGGACAGAAACACAAAGGCCCTTTTATTCAGAGCCATAGTAGAAGAGGGCTGGGCCGGGGGGTATAACAAAGACAGTTGCTTCCCACTGGTGCCTGGACATGTTTGCCACAAGCTACTGGCAATCAAGTAGCACCAAAACAGTCCAGAAAGTTGGACAAACAGCAAGAAAGTTGCTGAGATTATGTCAGCCCAACTGGTACTTACTCAGTCTTACCCAATGTAATGCTATACAATGTGCTGTGTATGTTTCACATTGTCTTTAAAACTCCTCTGTTGTGTCAAATGTGATGATCTCAAAAAGGGAAGCCATTCTCAGCGTGTTTGTGCAGCAGTATTGATAACGCTATTGGTGTCAGGGGTGTCCAATCTTATCTGAGAAGGGCCGGTGTGGGTGCAGGCTTTTGTTCTAGCTTTTGTTGAAACACCTGATTCAACTAATTCACCAATCATGGTCTACAATCAAGACCTTGATTAGTTTGATCAGTTGTTTAGTGCTGGGCTAGAACAAAAGCCTGCACCCACACTTGGCCCTTCTCGGATAAGATTGGACACCCCTGGTGTAGGTACACCTGACTGAAGAACATCGATATCAAATGAAGACATGTTGTGTCAGACCCAGGGTGCGTGTCAGACAGCAGGAAGGAGTGGTATTCTGTGGGCTGTGAAGCAGCGAGACGGAGGGAGTGACTCGGAGCGGTGGCAGGGGTGGGGGCCATTGAGGGCCCGGTGACGAGATGGGGGTGGACGGATGACACAGCATGGATCCCACGCTCATCGAGGGAGAGGTGGAGGCAGCTGGGATTAGGGTCCCCAGGCTCTGTTTTCTGGGCCCAATCAACTGGACTGAGCCAGAAATAACAAGATCCGATCTATCACACTCACAAGGGCATGAACCTCTGCAGTCTCGCCACAGATTACTGCTCATCAGAGACGACAGCTTTGTGAAGCCACCCTCTAAAGTGCATTAGCTCATGGTTAGAACAGTGCACATGTGTGAGGAGTAATCACTATATTAAATCACTGTATTAAAGAGACAACGCCAGACTAACAAGCTGTGCGTAGTTACTGAGGTACATTTTTGCATGCTTCAGTTCACCAAATTTGTCATCGCTATACTTTTCTTTCCAGCTAATATGCCAACAGCATCTGTACTGTAAAAGACGGATACAACAACACATGTTTTAATAGAAATATAATTATTTTCTATGAATCATGTTAAAAAGGCCAAAGTAATCAGCCTCTGTGCTGGATGGTACAATGCTGTTGGTCTCTTACTGTAGATCTCAATGTTTTGGCCCCCCGCACTGGCTCCTCTGCAAACACGACACGACACGACACACGACTACCTAATTCGGAGGCACAAATTCAGCCAGCCCTGCGTCACCTTTGGACGGCCCATGATACGTTCTGTTTTGGACACACCCTTGTGCCGGCCAGAAGAGGATAGGCTCCCCCCTTTAGTCTGGTTTCTCCCTATTGTTTTGACCAAGGGAGTTTTACCCTGCCACTGTAGCCTTAGGCTCGCTTTCGGGCGCTTTTCGCTTTCGCCTTTTGTTAAGTGTTTTGTGACAATGTATTTGTAAGACACGTTATACAAATACATTTGATTTGCTTTTGACACATTTTAGTCTCTTTTGGCACTGGCTTCTCTGATAATATAAAACATTTTGGCCTTTAATTATATTCATATGCTACTATGCTATAGTCTTAAATGATTACATTTACATGTTATTCACCTTGATGGACAGCAGTAACCACCATTTTAATCAAAAGTAATCACTGTTTGTACAGTGTTGTACAAGTATAGTGGACACCAGCTATTGTGGGGGATCTGAACTGCAAATATCTCAGAACCCCTTGGACCCCTGAATCATGGATACGACTGGATAACAATCGCAAGCTCTGTGGATGTTTGTGTTCATTCGCAGGTGTGGCCGACTTACCGTGCAAGCGTTGGAAAATTGCCTGTGGAGAACACAGACTGTGTGTCATCTCTGCCCTGTGCCCAACAGAGAGGGCTTCTGCCACTTTCAATTGGTTAAAGCTATAAATAGATAGTGCTTATAACAAGACAAAGCGGATTAATGTGTCATCTCAATCGTATCTAAGTTCCGTGATGATTGACACAATCCTACACCTTAATTGGTGCAACATGCCCAGAAAACATTTGTAAGCACACCATAATTTGGGTTTCCATTTTTCTTGGGATTTGGGATTTGGTTTACATTTGGTGAAAATAAAGACATTAAATCCTTTATTTTACCCATACTGTACCTCTTACATTTCAAGCAGCAACAGGGAGAGAGACTGGTCTCAGCGTCTGATTTGTCAAAATACTTAAAAGATGCCAGCCATGTACTAGATAAATTAAAGTGCATTTTTCTGTGGGGATTTCTGTATATAAATCACAAAGGAAAGATTTTGTTTTTGTAAAGGCGAGGATATTTTATTGAGAGTACATTTTCATCATCTGTTGTCTATCTTTTTCCTGTTCACTTCCACCCCAACGTATTGCATTGACCAGCCAGTTTCCAAAGACCAAGGCCTCAGAAGTCATCTCTGTGAGCAATGAGAATTAAGTGAGGCATTATGACCTCATCTTTGGGCTGCATCTGCAGGACCTGTTTCTGGCTCATGCCCTCTTCACCAAACTTCCTGGCTCTCAATGTCCTCTTCACCCAACGTCCTGGCTCACAATGTCCTCTTCACCCAACGTCTTGGCTCTCAATGTCCTCTTCACCCAACTTCCTGGCTCACAATGTCCTCTTCACCCAACGTCCTGGCTCTCAATGTCCTCTTCACCCAACATCCTGGCTCTCAATGTCCTCTTCACCCAATGCCCTGGCTTTCTTCACCCTCATTAGCTCTCTCTGCAGGACCAGCAGCTCCAGTGAGCATGCAAAACACACCATCAACCACAGGGTGAGGACATTCCGCACGCATCTCTCTCTGGACAGTGTTTTAGAACACTAAATGTAACCATACTTTACACAGAAATCCTGCCAACACCTGAATAACCTAATGCAATCCTAACAATGACAGAAATTCCTATTGCAATGCAACTGTGCAATGGTAAAAAAGAGAATATTTGGTCAGAAAGCTATGCATTAAAATGCCTTTCATGACCAGCTGGGAATAGTGATGTAATGGGAGAAACCGTGACCCATTTCTCAAACAAAATGAAACACATGTATTATTGATTATTAAATACATATTTAATGCAGCTGATTCTTTTTGTATTCATTCACATCTTTTGGCAAATGTAGTACCAAGTAAAACTGGATTTCTAAGAAATTCTACAGGAAAGACCTTCAGAAATAATAGTCTATAGTATATAAATGTTGCACGGAAAGAAATATTCCAAAACTCTCCCCACAAATCATGTCCAATTAGATTTTGCTATGGGTGAATTTTAACTCAGTCAGTCCATCACTCCATCAACTGAACACAGCCAAAGGGGGTTTCTCAACCAGCATAAAACGCAATCATGCCTTCACCTTGATTCAGCTGTTTTCTGTTATTCTTTCTCTTCTCTCACTCCTCCTGTCTTTCTTTGAGGGGGTCAGGGATATCTAGCAGCAAAGGGGTTCAGCAGTACCTCCTCCTTGCATTCGTGCCTTTATTCAGAGCTGTGGTACTTCAATGCTGTACCTGTATCCACATCCATTAGAACCTGGGGCATAATAAAAGGCTAAATTATCGAACTTTTACTGCAGCTCATTAACGCATATACTCTTGATAATTCATGCCATGTGCAGCAGCTTGAAAGAAAATCCCTGCGCAAGAGATCTTCAAGCAGTCAGTTAATCTGTGAATTGGCAAGGAGATAGATGTTAAATAAGACAACACATCCGTAGTAGTGGAAATGTACCTTCATTGATATGGACTTCCATGTTGTTCCCTCAAGGGGTTCTCGATGGTTTTTGTTTTTATGATACAGCAGTGAGCAAAGCAATAACATATAGAATGCAAAAAATTGAGTCAAAATACACATTTTACTTCTAGAACTAGTCCCTCCCTCCCTCGAACCCAGGCTCCAGTGGGTAACCTGCACTTAGAACAAGCGCCTTTGCCAGTTGTGCCAATGAGGAACCTGAAATGTATTCATTTTAAATGAATAAAGTAATACAGTGTCAAAGTATGAATTTGTTTGTAATACACCCTTACCCAGTCCAATTTCCAGAACATTTAATTACAGTGCTGAACACAAATAGCAAGCAAGGAAGTGCAGTGCAACAAGAAGCATCCAACAACGACAGACCTATCTAATGCAATTAAAACACCTCATATTCTACAGCAGTTCAATTACTAAGGCTATAAGCACTGAACAAAGGAACAGCAGTCAAGTATGCTTCGGGCCCCAGCCAGTAGATTAGTGTGGATTCGAACGCAATAAACACTGGAAGATCTGATTGAGGCAGGCTGCTTGTTCCACCACAAAGAGGACAAGGCTGAGAGAGATTGGGCCCTTATTTTCAGATGGGACGGACAGACTGATGATGAGCTTTGGAGGCGAATGGAGTACAAGATGGCCTGCAGGGAAACGTATGACTCAGTCAGTTGGGATCAGCAGCACATCCTTTTTATTAAAGATAATATAACTGAACAGTTTTTTTTCAACAATGTACAAATTTGATGGCACTATGAAAGACACATCTGTCACAAACAAACATTAGCACATATCTTGGCCCTCCAGCAGTTTATTTACTGGACATAGTCAAGGACTGGGTTAATTCAGATCTCTTTATCTCTTGAGAAAGGTCAGAAAGACCAAAACACTGATCTTTATTTTTCCACTGAAGAGAGGTTAATTACAGTTGTTATGGGAGTTGCTTTTGTTATGTTAAAAATAGGGCTTGTCTCCCAGCAGCCCTAGGAATCAGAGTGTGCATTGATCTCTTATTCCCTGATCACGTAAAAGTACATCTTCCACTGTCCTTTAACCAAGCTTGCACAGGGATCTCAACTGGGAGGCAGCTGGTCAGCACTGGGCATTCTCTCTCTAACCAAGCAGTTGCTAAGGATGCGAGAAGCCTGCTGATCCCTGTTCCATTCACGGACAGGAAGAGCATTGTGCCCCACGCTAGGGGAGTGAAGTCCTGGCACTCTGCCCTGGGTAAAGAAGGGCCTCTTCAGTCCCCAGACTCCCTGCTTCACACAGCTCTCTGTCCTTTTCCCAGTGCTGTCTGTACAAATACAACCGCTGCCAGAACAGCCAGCATTAACAGGCAGCAAGCGTCTGGGGCCTCTTCTCCACACTGGTCCCACTTCTGTCCCTGTGGGACCTGATCACAGAATATACAGCACTGCGTGATTTAGACATTTGGATATGTAGCATGTCCATGTATCTGAAAGCAGGTAGACACAGAACAAGATTAATTTATCCTATTATTACACAGTGAACTATTATCACCCTAAAGGAATGTGGTGTAAATATAAACCTTATATTTAAATATAAATATAAACATTGTTGAGTGTGAACTGTGGCACACAGTGAGGTCATGGTAGAAAAAGCTCAGAAAATCTGGATCTAGGTTGAGAAAACTTTAAATTGTTTAACTGTCAATATTTAATGTACATCCCACAGCACAGTATACATTTCATATTTACCAGGGGAGAGAGAAGGTAACAAGGACTCCTGCAGTTGAAGCACAGAACTGTTACTCTTAAAATGCTGGAAGATTTTTATCGTCCCAGTTACTGTACTGCCCAACAGTGACACCTGCTGGACAAAACATATAATGCAGAAGGGCTGGCTGTGAAGACACATCTAACAACAATTGTGTTGTAGTAATGAGGACCTCACCTTGTACCTTGTAAGAAGTTTCAGGTTCAAATTCTAGATGGTGTGTTTTGAATATTATATCACTGGAGTACTTCAGACAATTTGAAGTTGTATAAATTGATCAAATGTATAATAAAAAACAAATGGCACAAATAAGGGATTCTACTTTGCAAATAGATTATGTAATGTGGTGCCAAAACGATTCAGGAATTGGGCATCTAACCAGAAGGTTGCAGGGTCAAATCCCAGCAAGGGTCCCTGCTGTTATATAATGGGTGTCACATAGTGGACAGTATATAAAATCACAAGCTTTTAAAGTTTTTCCTGTATAAGGGCATCTGCTAAGGAAATAAGTCCTAATGTTTATATGTCATGGACCAGGGATATTCAGTTCCATGGACTTGAGGGCCAATGTCCAAAAGATTTCACTAATTAGCAGACCTCCTGGACCATAAACTAATTATTGAAATTAGGTGGTGTAGTGCGTGGTTTGAGGAAAATACCTGCAGACACTGTGGCCCTAGAGGCCTGGAAATGAGGCCTGCCATAGACTCAAATAGAACAGTGCCCCATGTTGAGGTCAATAGCTATGCAAATTGGATTCCTTGTTTAACACAGATTAGATTTAAAAAAACTGGTGGAATTTTGCAGGTGTTCCCTACGATTTTTAATCGCAAGCTCTTTTGTTTGAAGCAGCTCCTCAGTCTTCCTCTCAAACGGTATTCTGGTCCCGTACATTCACACACAGAATAAAGCTGTCAGTATCATGCTTACCAGTTTCATTCACCGTATAAAGGCAACTCATCACTATTCACCATAGTATTTAATGAGTACACAATGCAGGCAAATCATCAGCAGAAACCAATTTGATTTGTCATCAGGTACAAATACAGCTTGTGAAAATGTCGAGGCAGTAATTTTAATTTGTATAAAGCTGGCCAACTTAATTCCACCCAAATCCAGGTGGCGACCCAGCCAATCACCACTGTGGACTCCTGAGGGGGGTTTGAGGAGACAAAGAGCTTACATGACAGACAGTGGCTGGACCACGGTCTACCACTGAACAATGCAGCACCATTACCACTATCGCCAAAGTAACTGTCCCCTTGTTGACTTAGAAATGTCCTATTGAGCTCTTCATAGCAATGTAACCGTGTGTGATTGGAAAATGTGATTGATGCCAATATCTTAGACTATGCCAAAATTTACATTTTCACTTTCAGGCATTTAGCACTTATCTAGAGCAACTTACATGGTTTCCATTTTTATTAAATACAATCTATTTATAAAACTGGATATTTACTGAAACAAGTGCCTTGCTCAAGTGCTCAATGGCAGTGCCCCAGCTGGGAATCAAACCTGCAATTTCAGAGTTTCATGCCCAGTTCCCTAACCTAATTTGTACTACTCTGCAACCCTATGATTGCAATCTGTAAATATTCCCCATATGTATAAATAAAGTAAAAACATCTACACGGTAACATCAAATGTAGAGTAACAGTAGAAAACAAATGACCCACCTTTCAAACAGATCCTGGAAATTAAATTAATTTTTGGACTTCCACAGCAGATCTGGGAGATTATCATCATTGATAAAACATTTAACTTTATTTTATTGATTTGTGAATTAATGTACTCATTTGTCCTTTATGCACTCCTACTGCATAAGAATCAATCAATCAATCAATCTTTATTTTTGTATAGCGCCATTTACAAACAGGTTGTTTGTAAACACATGGCAGGGGTGGGGAGTTGACTCTGGGGCAGGTGAGCTCCGGGCAGGTGCCACGAAGCCGGGGAGAAAAGAGAAAAGGTGCAATTATGACTATGATAAATATCACACCGGATCAGGGGAAAGAGTAGAGTGATAACACTTTTGCACCAGCAGAAGTAATCTAGGGCAGCATAACTAATTAGGTGAGTGGCACAGGGAGCACACAGCCATGAAGGCACTCAGAGACCATCCCACCACATCATCAGCAGTCCTGATAGGGGCGGATCAACACTTATGATTGGTGACAGTAAGGATAGCTCATTGCACCAGAAGGCTCTATTGCTACGCCCCCTCCACATCTGCACCTAATGACTATAAGAAAGAGTAAAGAGATGTGTTTTTAACCTAGACTTGAAAATTGAGACCGTGTCTGACTCCTTCACAGAGACGGGTAAACTGTTCCACAGTAAGGGAGCTCTATAAGAGAAAGCTCTGCCACCTGCTGTATTTTTTGATATTCTAGGGACTACCAAGTTGCCTGAATTTTGTGAACGAAGCAAACGTGGGAAGAATGCTAAAGAGCTGAAGAATGACAAAGGCTTGCTCAAGTGCTCATTTTGGTTGATATTATGCAACACACTGCCCACCCCCAAAAAAAGTCACACACTCTAATATTTCATTGGACCGCCTTTAGCTTTGATTACGGCACGCATTCGCCGTGGCATCATTTCGATAAGCTTCTGCAATGTCACATTTACAGATTAATTTTTCGCCAAGATCTTGTATTGATGATGGGAGTCGGACCGCTGCGCAGTCTTCTCCAGCACATCCCAAAGATTCTCAATGGGGTTAAGGTCTGGACTCTGTGGTGGCTAATCCATGTGTGAAAATGATGTCTCATGCTCCCTAAACCACTCTTTCACAATTTGAGCCTGATGAATCGTGGCATTGTCATCTTGGAATATGCCAAATAGGGAAGAAAAAATCCATTGATGGAAAAGCCTGGTCATTCAGTATATTCAGATAGTCAGCTGACCTCATTCTTTGGGAACATAACATTGCTGAACCTAGACCTGACCAACTGCAGCAACCCCAGATCATAACACTGCCCCCACAGGCTTGTACGGTAGGCACTAGGCATGATGGGTGCATCACTTCATGCGCCAATCACTCTGGAACAGGGTAAATCTGGACTCATCAGACCACATGACCTTCTTCCATTGCTCCAGAGTCCAATCTTTATGCTCCCTAGCAAATTGAAGCCTTTTTTTTCGATTAGCCTCACTGACAAGTGGTTTTCTTAAGGCGACACAGCTGTTTAGTCCCAATCCCTTGAGTTCCCTTCGCATTGTGCGTGTGGAAATGCTCTTACTTTCACTATTAAACATAGCCGTGAGTTCTACTGTTGATTTTTTGCTATATGATTTCACCAAACGTTTCGCTGATCACGATCATTCAATATTTTTTTCCAACCACATTTCTTCCTCGAAGATGATGGTTCACCACTATCCTTCCAGGTTTTAATAATGCGTTGGACAGTTCTTAACCCAATTTTAGTAGTTTCAGCAATCTCCTTAGTTGTTTTCTTTGCTTGATGCAGGCCAATAATTTGACCCTTCTGAAACAGATTAACATATTTTCCACGACCACAGGATATGTCTTCCGACATGGTTGTTTAAGAAATGAGAAGCTACTCACTGCATCAGTTAGGGTTAAATAACTTGTTGCCAGCTAAAACATATTAATCACTGCAGTAATTATCCAATGGAAGACTCAGTTAAATCCAGGTGGTGACTTTTTTTTTGGCCAGGCAGTGTATCAAGGTAACCTGTGATCTCGTAGACTCTAATAATTATATTAAAATATAATTTTATTTTGAAAACACTAATATAACTGAGGGTGTAGATTTTATAGTTGCCAAAAACCTTGTAAAAGAAACAGTAAATAACAAATAACAGCAAATTAATTCAATGCCATTAGGGTGTCAAATAGTCTTAGACTTGAACAAGGATCTCCATGAATATTGCTTGATTGACAGGTTTTATTTTCTGAAAAATCTCATTTTATCTTTACTCACAAATAATTTGACACTACAGAGATTATACATGGCTTCTGAAAGATGAGCAAAATGAACACATTACTAATCTTAAACAGATTAAGAAATACAACCGGTTAACAGAGGCCAGACTTCAGAGCGAACAGCATAGAATTAAATCTGTATCAAATCATCCAACTCCCCAAAAATACAAACAAAAACCAAAACAAAGTGTCAAGATTGATGAGACCTTTTTACCGTTTTTCTTCAGTTAAAGGTAAATTAAATGTGTAATGAGGAAATAATTATATTTCCATGTGCACATTTTAACCCTGGAAGCACAGGGTGGGGAATAGACATCCATTCATAATTTCGTAGCCACATACTTCATACTCATAATGAAACAAGCTGTCCCCTCTTCAGGACGATGTTCCATAATTAGCCGTAAAGTAGAAGACTTCCGGCAAAAATTATTAGTGGCCACTTTAAAAGCTGGTCACGCACGCTAACAGCCATACATTATTGCTGACATGTTTATTATCATGCCTCTTGCTGGAAAATCTTAACCACTATTTTCCAAAGGACAGAATGTCAAATTCTAAACAGCCGGCTACACCGTGCATCCACCCAAATGATCTCTAACTTGAACAGAGGTGCTGCAAGTTTGGTAACATACACACCAAACGCAAGGTTTGCAGCTACCAATGTTGTTAATTTGTCATTGCTAAGCAATACCTGAAGTTCAGAATGAGATGGAAGGTTTTGCATGATGAAGCAGTGACACACACGCTTTTAGTGCTCCAACACTTAAATCTGAGATTTAAGAAACAAAAATGCTAACACAGAATAAATTAGTCAGTTAATGTAATTGGCATGTTAATTATATTATAAATTATGAAAATCTATATTTTTTGGTTTGGCATCATATACCCTATCCATTTTAATGCCATGTAAACTGATTGCAGATTTTTTGTCAAAACAACAACAATATAAAATAAAATGCATATACTGCATATGTGTGTTACCAGAAATATGTGCTTATTTCAATAAGAATAATCTGTTGTATTTGAACCAGTTTGGTGTTGGGTATCCATAATCAATATTTATCACCACAAAATATCCATATTACAAGAGCAGCTCATTTTATCTCTGATGCATCCGTTTTCCAGCCACAAAGCAGGAAACACACTCTTATGAAAGGCTTTCTGCTTCTGACTTCTCTGGTCAGCACTTGGGACATAAAATGAAGAAAAGAAACAGGAAGTTACAGATATAAAAAAAGTTGTCTCAGACATTGTATTTTCTCACCATTAGGGGTATAGCTCCAGAACGAATTACACCAAATGGTGTATTATCATCATTTTAAAGTTGGAGCCAAAATGTGATACTTTATGAAATACCACACAAAAGACCTAGAAGTCCAAGTGAAGTGTTTTATAGTTGATAAAATCTACCCTTCATGACACGCGCCCACTGATAAACACACCTTTCACACTGTGCTTGTAGAAGCCCCTGCTCATGCGGGGTTGTGCACACTAGCATTCGGACATAATGTGAAGTTGCTCATTTGGAGTACCCCTGCCTGAATCATTTACTGGTGGCGAACGCCCCGCGGTTGCACGCAGTCAACAGCAGGAGGCGCCAGAGCGGGGCTTCCTGTCGAGGTTGACCGTGTCTGTGGGGATGAGGTGGTCCGCCCTCTCGTCCATGGCCAGCACGCGCCTCACGGCCTCTTGGAAGGCGGCCGCCACGTTGGTGGCGTCCTTGGCGCTGGTCTCGTAGTAGGGGGGGTTCCCGTTCTCGCGGCACCACTGCAGGGCGTCCTCGGTAGACACCTGCCGCCCCGTCACGTCCACCTTGTTGCCCAGCACCACAAAGGGGAAGCTCTCGGGTTCCTTGACATCAGCGTAGTAGATGAACTCCTTCTTCCAGTTGGCCAGGTTGAGGAAGCTCTGGTCGTCGTCCACGCTGAAGGTGAGCAGGCAGCAGTCCGAGCCCCGGTAGAAGGGAGTCCGGAGGCTGCGGAAGCGCTCCTGGCCGGCCGTGTCCCATATCTGCATGGTCACCAGGTGGCCGTCCAGCTCCAGGTCCTTGTTGAGGAACTCCACGCCAATGGTGTGGAAGAGGTGCGTGTCGAACTTGTTGGTGACGTAGCGGTTCATGAGGGAGCTCTTCCCCACGCCGCCATCCCCCAGCAGAATGACCTTCAGCAGGGACGACTTGGCTGCCATGGCTGCTCTTCAGGGACACGATCTGGAGAGCAGAGCGCAGTGAGACACTTTGTCCTATAGCGGTCTGGTGCTCTCGATAAACTACTTTCTCCCTGGCCCTGGACAGACATTTCTGTGTGCCTTTTATGGGTCTCTGGCGCACACACAAAATAATAATTGTACTTATTTGCAGGAAAAATAATGGGCAGCGTCTAGCAGTGAAGCAATGCAATGCTCTAAACTGCATCCTGATCATTCTGATTCAACCAATATTCAAGTCAATATCATTATTCTCTTTCCTGACGAGGATAAAACAGCCATGCAAAAATTCAACTTCCGAGATTGGTCATGCTTAGTGAAAATAAATAGATAAAATTCAGACCTCTCTGGATTTCTAAAACCTTGAGAAACACTTTTGGATTTATAAGAGTCATGAGTCATGTGAGCAATCGCATGGTTTGGCAGTCGAGGGTCACAAGTTCTAGAAACTGGCCCCTAGTCATTGAGCACTGCATCCGTATGCATTACAATTACCATCTAACAACTGTGTGTCCTCAACAGGATTAGGTCTCTTTCCCAGTTTCTCCTGAGTTCTCAACATTCTCAACAGCAGTTGTGCCACCGCTAAAAAAAAAAGGAGTGTGATTCTCATTAAATCTCTGAACAGGGCTAGAATTTAAAAAGGCTCCTGTAATAGCTTCCCATTTAGCCAACAAACTTAAATAAAAACAAATCGAGTCTCCATCTCATGCTCGTCTTAGAAAAGCTTAATAAAGAGCCAAAGAGCCAAAGAGCCAAAGAGCCAGACATGCTTACCTTTACTGTGGTATGTAAATCATCATTCACTACCTGGAAGAAAGACACGTTTCACGTTAGTTTATCCACATTAAGACCAGGCTTTCAAATAAACAACAGAATTTAGAAAGACAGTACTCAATGTTAGCTCTTTTTGCTGTGGTAGAAAAATCACACAAACAGGCTGCTACAATAATAATGAATATTCCTAAAGGGTGGTATAATTCTGATGTATGAAAACCTTCACATTATTTTAGGACCGGTGGTGTGTCCTACTCTTGAACCAGCAAACTTTGATCACAAACTAAGCTCCCCAACTACCACATCACTCAGCAGCCCAGCTTCCAGAGCCACTCAAACTCAGTTTATGGTTTCTCACAGGAAAACAGTTAGTCTTGGCACAGACTACCATAAGCACCACACTACCAGAAACCATGCAAACCTGTTAAGATTCATTACACTTCAACAAGTTAGATCATCTCCACAAAGTACTAGCTACACACCACATTTCCACATCAATCAGAGTTATTGTGCAGGAGAAAGGTAAGTGCTCAGAAGTTTATATTCCACCCCCCATTCATTTTTATTTGATGAATTTATTTGCTGTGATTGATTGCAATCACATTCATGATCTTTATAGTACTTTGTTTAAATTCAGAACACTACCAGGGTATAGTCCACAATGTGCGCACATCAAATTAAAAGACCTAGACTGCATGACATTTCCTCAAATACGTTTTTATTTACCACCATGGTTTAACGGGCTCATGGTGGCCGGTAAATGAGCTTGGCAGATGAGAGATGTACTTGACTTGTCAACTTTATGAAAGGCCATGCCTGCTGAATCCCATGCACACCTCTGTGGCAGTTAATGCAATGATGTCTTTTAAATACCTTTTTTATAGACAATTAGTTCCAAAATTGGCCAATGTATTTTGCTCATGGTGCAAATATTTGTGTTTTATGGATTCAATTCAAATTTGACACAGTAATAAGGTATGCCCTTCCACACAATAGCCTCCAAACCTGACACCTGTCCTTAGATAATGTGCACCAAATTGTGTGTGCACTGCTGTTGTGTTATTGAGAAGAGGATTTTAATAATATGCTAGTGCTATTTTAGTGACTTTAACCAATATGGTAACAAGGGCTGTCATCATTGTTTGCATCACTGTTGAAGTGGCTAACCATTCTGAAATTCCTGAGTGAATGTTGGTCTGACTAAATATAGTCAAATTTGTCTTATTACTTAACCTGTCTGTCAGGCCACCAAACACCTGCAAACCTTGTCTGAAAGCTTAAACTTAAGATTGTCTGGTCAGTTTATTAACTCAAAACCTTTCAAAACTCTGCATGCTTCACACGGTTTGCTGCAGACAACACAAGGTCAACCACTCTACCACCTGCCAGAGGAAGACACAAGAGAAAACATTTCTATGACGTTATTGCAGGGTTCTGAGGGTTGTAGAGATGTATTTTCACACCACATATCTTCTGGCAAATGCAGATGTTAAACAGAGGAAAGAGTAGATGATAAATTCAAAGCAGAAACTAGAAAAGCAATAATATAGTAAATATTACCCTTTAGAAAGTTAATTTGCTTAATAAATCTTTTAGATATGTAGGGCAAGTACACCAACGTACAGAGGCACATGTATACTGCTGTATACCACTGACTGTCACCATGGGTACAGAGAACTGTTGGATCACTTGTGGAATTGTAGAACCAACCTACATTTCAAAAAGAAACTGATGTGGAAATATTTTTTTTAAATGGTCAAAGAAAATGTTTATTCCACCTTTTAGAAACTGAAAGGTAGCCAAATTGCCCAGCTTGTAAAGAAAACAGAAAAAGGACTAAATATATAGAATATAATTTGCTGATATTTTTATAAACAGACACATGCAAAGATTACATTGAACAATTACTATGTAACAAAATACAATTTGAGTTATTCTTCCATATATTATAGCTGAAATTTGAACAATATTAGGGCCTGCAACAATTTTCACAAGCAGTTCAACATGTTAGGCTATATTTGGGACAAACATGCAGAAAAACATTTTACATTTTTAGGTTTGTTTACTCTTTTTCAAATACATATATATAGTATTGTGAAACAGGCCTGTCATGGCTGAACATTGATGACCTCAGCAGTTTCCTAAAAGCAGGTCAAATGTTTTCTGCTTAAATGTCAGGGCCACCAGACCAGAGCCAGACAACATGATTCTTCTGACAGTTATGACCACGTCATCAATAAAACATACTGGTACAGCTGTAACTGTTACATGAACAGCCTCACACAAAGTTCGCTGCAAAAGTAATTATAGCATGCCATTGTGATGTTTCATCATTTTATTAGACAATGCATCTTTTTTTCCTTCTAAACATTGCATGTTACAATATAAATCAATTTAGCTATCTAATGTTGATTATGGACATCTACGATAAAAATGTGGCATCTTCAATTGAACTGTAGTATCTAGGAACGGCTAGATACTAAGCTATATCACTGTGGGTGATCCAGCTACAACTGAACTACATTCAGTGGCATGCCATC
The DNA here is from genome assembly GCA_029706075.1 of Aldrovandia affinis. Classification (NCBI taxonomy): domain Eukaryota; kingdom Metazoa; phylum Chordata; class Actinopteri; order Notacanthiformes; family Halosauridae; genus Aldrovandia; species Aldrovandia affinis. Next base: position 288,613 of record JAINUG010000040.1, read on the forward strand.
TATTACATGCTACACGTTTATAATAACACTGAATACATTCGGCCTATATTATCCAGAGCTGCTTCTTTGTCTGACTCTTGTATTTTTATGGTGACAGGTGGATTCAATTGCAATGTCACCAAAACGAATTAAATGCAAAAATGACTTGCCATAGAGTGTACTTGCTCTGTTTAACTTGCTCGCTCAATTTCGATTAGGCTAGTCTTAGTAATCTATCAGTTGAATATCCCCACCACACACATACACTTTTCAGTGCAATGAATAACGCCAACGGATGTGACAACTAGACAATCACTTACACAATAAACTGACGTTAACAAACAAATATAAAGTCACCAACCCAGTTTATCAACTTTCTCGAGCAATGGATTCTTCGTTTGCAGCGCGGCTGCACGTCCGCTAAACACATGACTCCATAATATAATTTTCTGGCAACGCAAATGTGAAATACGGAAGCTACGAATCCAAGCCATGTCTGTGCAGCACAGTTAACCTCAGTGAAGTAAGAGACACCCCCTCGCTATGTGGGTCATGATCATGTGCCACTGAAATTAACGGCACTGACCTGGTCCTGCAAGTCACAAGTTTTAGGATAGGCAGCCCAACGCCACTTGCTTTGACTCAAATAAGACACAACGTTAAAAAGCACGTAAGCCAAATGAAAATGAGCAAAGCGTAGCTAAGCTAGTTTGCTAAACAATGCCGTAAGACAAAACAAAAGCAGCGAAAGCTAACGTAAATTAACGTTAGCTAAAACATAACGATGTTAGCAGCAAACTTGAGTGAGTGACAGCACACACTAACGTTAATGGTTACAATAAAACGCATAAGTATCGTGTCAGGACTAGCTGACCCATTTTCGCTAGCTAATGGTACAATTCTAGCTAGACATTCTTCGCGAAAACACAAACTTAGCTCGCTTACAGCTCGGTAGCGTGGTCTGCCTATCTATGCTAGTTAACGTTAAAGTAGCAACGTTTACGTTCGTATTTGAAGGCTTACAGAAGGAGCTAATGTTGAACTTTATGACATATGTAAATAACATTTACATTACACATAAAGTTGCCACAAACAAATATTAACAAGTTAACCGGCTAGTGCTAGCCGAGCAAGCTAGCTACAATTAGGTTGTTAGCTACAATTTACACTGAAATAGCCTAGCTAAATAACAAGCAAGTGACTGTAAATACCATTCCCTGTTGCTTATGGCTATGCCTGGTGGTATAACCAAGCTAGTTACGCGGCTAGTATGTCTTGCTAGTGACTAGCAGGTATTGCTAGCTTGCCAGCTAGCCAGATCATTGGACAGATAACTAGCTAGCTAGCTAACTACCATTGCCGCTGCAGAGTAGTTCGTAGCTACAGCCGGTTAAATAACGAGGTCACACTGTTCAATATGAGTCTTACCTTTTGTCGGATACTGAATGACTACCTTGACAGTACAGTTTTGTTGTATGGAGCGAATGTTAGCATTTATCGCGTTCAGTTCCTGCGTTTCTTCATTGCGATTCTTCATCGCGTTGTCAGGCTGCCTGGCCCAATTCGCCACTGACTCTCATGTGACCATTTCGAACAAGTCCCGCCTAGTGTTTGCAGAAGAAAGGCAGCTTATGGCCGCAGCTGAAAGTGGATCTGGCAGCAAGCACAATCAGGTGGAACATACAGCAATAAGCAAGGGATAATGTACAGCAAGCAAGCCAGTTGTTTCAAAATAACCGCATGAATCACCCTGAAGTGCGGTTATTTAGAAACGGAATTGGTGTTCAATCGCTAATATGTCACAGCAAGCTAGCGTATGCTAGCTACCTAATGCTAACGTTGCATTGAAAAGTAGAACCATGGAATTAGATCCAACTGTTTAAATATTGTAGCGTTGGACGCCACGGAGTCGAGAGACTTTACTTTTCCATTGCACTACTACTTCTTTATTGCAATAACGCATGTAACACATAGGAAGTACCATCAGGATCACACGGGCCACTCGCAATGCATACACCTACAATGACGGTCGGTTGTCACATATACATACCCAAACCTCATTCGCAACAGGGGAAAAGGGACATTAATTCCAATCATATGTGGTTCATCACCTTAGAACATTTACACATTTATCATCATAGCTAGCTAATAATCTTATGTCTAGCTGGCCGCAAGGGCCTCTGGGACATGTTACAGTTTTCTAGGTTACTGTTAGCCATCTAGCATGCTACACACGAAGTACAATGGAGGGCAGCTAGCATTTCTGTAGCTAGGCTAGCTGCCCCCATTACACTACCCCCTGTTTAAAAAAATAGCGTCCACGCTGCATCTAACCCGGTCCACTGGGACAAAGTCACCAAACCATGCTGGCGGTTTCCGACTTCTTACCCCCTGATGTTGGGGTGGCAATGTCTGGCCGGCTGCAGGCGTTGGCGAGGTCGGTGGTTGGGACCCGGCGGCAGGGCGGTGGTGGCAAACCGGGGTCCATGCCTCTGATGGTGAGCCACTGGGGAGCCAAGTCAGTGGGCTGCGAGCCGCGATGGGGCGACGAGTGTCTTTCTCTTGGGGTCGAGGGGCATTCTTCATCGCCTAGATACGGGGCGAGTCGATCATGGTGCAGCACCACTATCCGGCACCTCAGATGAAGTCACAGCTTGTAGACGACATCGTAAAGTCCCTCGAGGACGAGGCAGGGGTCTTCCCAGTCGCTTTGGTGACTTTCTCCTTCGAGGGTTGAATACTCACACCCGTTCGCCAGCTTGAAACTCCGGACCTGTGCAGCGTGTGTCGTAGTTCCATTTCTGTTGCTGCGCTGCTCCCTGCTGATGATCACGAGCCAGCTGGTGCATGCGGTCGAGGCGATCTTGCAGCTGATGGGCGTACTCAAGCCCAGGTTGGTGGGGCAGTTCCGGGTCTGGTGGGCAGCCAAAGATCAGGCTGACAAGCGTGCGCAGCTCCCGTTCCATCATGAGGGACGCCGGCGTGCACTCTGTGGACTCCTGCATCGCCGACCTGTATGACAGCAGGATCAGGGGGAGGCGAGCGTCCCAGTCCTTCTGATACCTTGAGGAGGGCTAGCTGCATGGTGAGGGTTTGATTACACGCCTTTGCAGGTGGAGCAGAGTGGTGCAAGTCTTCCGTATGGCGAGCCTGCGACACACCTCACTGAACACTTAGCTTTCAAAGTTTCTCCCTTGATCGCTGTGCAACTCAGCTGGCATGCCGAACCGACAGAACATCCCCTTGAGGAGACGGTCTGCTACTACTGAAGGCTCTTGCAATGGGATCGCGTACGCCTCTGGCCATTTAGTAAAGTAGTCCATTGCCATCAGGACATAGTGGTTGCCAGACTCCGACACCGGAAATGGACCCAGCACGTCTATCGCTACCCTCTCCAGCGTGTTGCAGGGGGGCGTGAGAGCGACCTGTTGGACTTTTCTTTGCAGTGCAGGCATCGCACCGGTGGCAGTGGGAGATTATGTCGCAACAGCAACACCCCCAGTAGAACTGCTCTTGGAGGCAGTGCAGCGTTTTGTTTTACGCTGTACTGTCCGGACCCTGCGGTGCCGTGGACCAGGCGTAGCACAGTGGGCCATAGCTGAAGGGATGTTACGAGCTGCAGGCGAATGATGCCCTGAGCCGGGTCTGACCAGTGGCAGTACAGCATGTTTCTTCTGCCAGCTCGCAGTGACAGCAGGCTTCGGCACCACAGGGGCCTGCCTGATGCTCTGTTTCGAGTCAAACTTTTGGAGAGGCTCTAGACAGTGGGCTACTTGTCCCTCTGGGTCTTTCAAACGCAGCAGCCATTGAAGGGAGGCGTGGTCGGTCCGGAGTGCTTTCCGGTGAGGTACCCCCTGAAGTGCTTTGTGGCAGCTCCCGTCTTGTCACTCAGTAGTTGCGCTGCGGCTTGTGCAGTGCAAGACTGAAATAGACCGCAACTCTCTCACCATCCTCACTAGCCTGTGAGAGGACGGCTCCGACGCCATCGTTACTGGCGTCAGTGTCCAGAACAAAGGGCTTTGTCGGGTCTGGAATGGCTAGAATGGGAGCGGTGATGAGAACCATGCGTAGGTGGTCGAAGGAGTCTTGGTTCGCTGGCGACCATGTGAACTGCTGCCCCTTTCGGTGAGCTGGTGCAGGGGCTGGGTGATGTTAGCAAACCCCACAATAAACCTGCGGTAATATGAGGCTAGGCCCAGGAAGCTGTGTACCTCGCCTGTTGATGTTGTGACGGCCATTTTTCCATCGCCTCTACTTTCACCAGGTCTGTCGACACTCCCCTTTCACTTAGGATGTGTTCCAGGAAGCTGGTCTGTCAGCGGAAGAGGCTGCACTTCACCGGGTTCAGACGTAGGTTTGCTTTGGCGATTAACTGGAACACAGTGCACAGGCATTAAGATGTAGTTAGCGACACAGGGACTGGCTGCAGTTCTTTCTCCATTAGATAGAACGACTGTTGACATTACGTTGAATTAAGATGTGAAGTCTAGGGGGGTAGCCGCTGCGGAGATCCCGATGAAACATGCTGACACAGCAGGACTGGTGGTCATTCAGGCGAGGGACTGCAGAACCACAGGGACCCATCTTTCTTTCTAACCAGCACGGCAGGGGAGACCCAGGGGCTGTCGGAGGGTTGTATGATGCCTGCAGCTGCCGTCTCGCGGATCTTGGCCTCCGCTTCCTCCCCTTTAGCCAGGGTCAGCTGTCTCGCTCGCTGTCGGATGGGGGCACCAGTCTCAATGTGGTGCTGTGATGCTCGGTGGTGTGAGTACAGTCTTTGTCCTTTGCTGCAAACAGATAGCTGATTTCAGCTGGGAGAGCACGTAGCTGGTTGCACTCTTGTTCACTGAGTCCCTCACTGCTGCGCTGGAACAGCTGTTCTACCGCGTCATCGGCCTTGTCTTCTTGCTTCAGTGCTGCAGTTGGTTGCGGAAGCACTGTTTGGACTTTGTGGCTGTGTTCTTTCTTAGGCTGTAAGAACAGCTTTTACCAGCTCATCATGTCCGCTGTTTGTCCCATGACCATTTCTAGCCTGGTGTTTGTGTTTGCCCAGTCTGTTATGCGGGGCAGCACATCTTTCCAGATCAGGCTGATGGTGGAGCCTGTGTCAATCAGCGCATTGCTACCCCTCGATGTAGCATAGCACGAACATGCCACGCCGCTGCTTCCCAGGCGGCCCACTCTCGATGCTGCGGGGCATGGTGATGTACAGGCTGGGGTCACCCTGGTTAGGCCAGCCTGTTCTCGTTTCCCGCCGTCTGTCGATTTGCCTTGAGCTGCATTCTTCTCCTGCAGTCTCTCGCAAAGTGGTCTTGCTTGCTGCAGTACAAGCAGGAGGTGTTGGAGCGGTGTGCTGCTGCTCTAGCCAGTGCAGTTTCATCGTCATTCTCGTTTTCTTTGCTGGCTGCGCGGACGGGGCAAAGGGCGGGCGTTTCCTCATCCAGGATAGCCTCGAGGTCCTCCGGTTTCGGTAGCGGGGCTGGTGATGTGGACCTGCTCTCGGAGATGTGCCGGCCTTAACCCCCGCAGGAAGGCATTGAGAGCCAAGCCATCGCGGACTTCTCCCGGGTCCAGTGGGTACACCCGCTGGGCCAGGCACTGTACATCGGCAGCAAGTAATCCGATGCTTTCTCCTGTTCGTCTCTCCCTCCTGTGCAGCTCTTGCTTGAGTGTGAGGAGTGACGTCACTTCGCCAAAGCTCCTTTTCAACGCTGTGCAGAGGACCTGGTAGGTGGGTGTAGTGTCGGGACCCAGGTCCAAGAGCGCCTTGAGAGCTTCTCCCTCCAGGGCTTCCGCCAGCCTTCCGCCTTTCTCCACTTCGCTCCACCCTGCTGCTTCCGCTATGAAGCGGAACTGGGTCGTTTATGCTTCTCAGCCGCCTTTCCTGTCGTAGCGGCTTACTTTGAGCCCCAGTGGAACATGCTCCCACCACCTGAGCTCCACCGAGCTGCTGGGGAAGCAATTGTTCGACAGCTCAAACTATAGTCGATAGCTCCCAACAAGAAAGTGCTGACTGTCGGGCAAGCAGTAGCCTGGGGACCACTCGCTCTAAGCTCACTACCTGTGGCTACCTCGCTAGCAATCATACGGCTGTCCGCTCTGACATCACTAGCCAACATTAGCATGTCGTCGGTGTAGCCGAGTTCCCCCATGCGCGGGAGAAACTCCCTCAGCAACTCGTGGGGTGGGTTTTTCTTCCTCCACACCGTGGTCTTCCCCTGCGGACGTCTCTTCTTCCATCCTCCTGATCTCGGAGTCAACTTGTTCCACTTCTGCCACCAATGTAGCAGTGGACGCCACGGAATCAAGAGTCGAGAGACTTTGCTTTTCCATTTCAGTACTACTTCTTTATTACAATAACGCGTGCAGCACATGGGAAGTGCCACACAAGCATCAGAATGGGGGCCACTTGCAACGCATACATCTACAATGGTGGTTAGTCATCACATATAGACATCCAAACCTCATTCGCAACAGGGGAAAAGGGGTTCTTCAGTAGAACATTTACACATTTATCAACATAGCTAGGCTAAAAACGATAAATCGAAATAACAAACTAAACATTGTCACACACATTTCCCTTTTCAGTTGCGTTTTTCTTTTTAGACACTCTCTCGCCTGCATGCAGCTAGCTACCTACTACAAGAGCTGAGCAATTTTAAACACACAGGTACGATGAGATAATTCAGCACATGTGTGTGTCCTAGCTGCCCTGCCTGTAGGTGTGGCCAGTAATTTAGTAACTCTATCTTTGTTGGTGTTCTGTTGTTCACTACATACTCCTCATATACAACACAATGCTGATCAGGGGCTGTATGTACAAAGATTCTAAGAGTAGGAGTGCTGATCTAGAACCATTTTAGCCTTTTTTCTCATAATGGTTATGGTTAGGATATGAACAGGGGAAACCTGATCCTAGATCAGAACTTCTACTCTAAGAATCTTTGTACATACGGCCCCAGATCTCTTTACTTCTGTCATGTTGCTGGAGAGGATGTATGTAAACCTGTCATAAACAAACAAAGGTTTCTTTCTTTCGTTTAAAGCTGGAAAGTTTTTTTATGTACCGCATAGAAACCCCCCACTCTTCCCAGTGGAACTATTTTAGTAGCTAAATGGTACTTTTACATCTGCGTGAACATTAAATCAGCAGAAAGTCCCTCAGCAAAACGTATTTGAACTTCTCAGGCACCGATGCCACAAGAGGAGATAGGTTGCAGCTGTCAATTTGGAAATTGATATTCAGGATATAAACTTAGTCACCAATTACAAGATAATTCACAAACATTGGACAACTTATACTGAAGTTCTGTTTTGCTCTAGAATGCCCACTGTCATTTCTGAAATCACATAGCCTTTTGGAAAATGTATAGAACCTGTATCATGAAACTTATGTTGGGTGACATATTTCTGAATAGAGGGAGTTCCCTGGCGTGCACAGTATACGTCCTCCAAGACCTAGCATGTGTAATTATATGTTGAGGGTGGAACAAAAGCTGTCAAAAGCTTGACACTATAACTAAGGAATGGTAAATCGTAAAGGATGGAATGTAGACATATTGTCTACTACATAACAATGGAGGAATATACAGTACATGTCCCCAGTTCTAGGCTCCTTAGCACAATTCTGTACATAATTCATAGTGTAGGGAAAGAGTTAATGTGGCAATGAGGTTCCAATAGGCCATCTCATTATATTTTCAGTTTGGCAGTTTCACAAGGGCACTGCTTTCACTTCAGATAACAAAGACCATACATAAGAGACAGGAGAACTAATGTAGCAGAACATGGACAAACAAGGCCATGGCTTTAATGAGTCACTCTGCTGAATGTGCCCAGATCTCTGGACAAACACAGGAGCCTACTGCACATGCATAACTCATAGAATACATTATGTTCGTCAAAACAAAACAAGACAAATTAAAAATAAAACAAAGTAAGAGTTTTTGACCTGAATAAGTCAAAACTGCATGTTTAATTGCACCAAACACTATGACTGTTAATATTCAAAATATACTGTGAGTTAACAAGTCACTAAAAACAAAGACATAAACAGACAAGCAGTAATGACAAACCTTACCTGTGAAATTACTCCATAAACTATACAGTTCAAATAAAAACAACAGTCGATGACTTTGTTTAATACCTTTATTTTTTGCCGTGTGGTGTGCGAAACATAAGGCTAGATAGCAGTGCATTGTAACTCAACTACAAGGTCAAGGACATCCATTTTGTATCTGTAAAAAGAACAGTCAGTGTACTGATGCTGTTCACACTGCAGGTTATGGTTATTATGTCTGGATCCCCTTCTAAATGTTCAGAAGATGGGCTCTGATATGAACTGCACTGAGAAATCAAGTAAAGAAATGTCCTCTGTAGCAGAAAAGAGTAGAAAATGAAGTGTGTGTAGGCACCCATGTGTAGCTGTGTGTGTGTGTGTGTGTGTGTGTGTGTGTGTGTGTGTGTGTGTGTGTGTGTGTGAGACAGCGAGAGTGTGTGTCTGACTGGAGGCTCATGGGAGTTCAACAGAGGGCCCAAGGGTTCCCTGCAGCATATTAAATGGTCACATGTTCTCCACACAACGCCACATACCAAGAAAGGCCATATCAGCTTATAGTACTCCAAATAAACCAGTATATACATTCATGGATGTATATATATTTATATATATGTATTTATGGCTTCATGGCTCACTGACTACAATGCTTTGGATACAACATTCCCTATTAAATAATTTATGTATTTATTTGCAACTATTATTCATATTTATTTATGTATTAAAATACGACATTAACCTATATTCAAATTTGATGTCCAACCTTAATATATTGTCATAGCATTCCAGGCTGACTTGATGGGCACCTCTTTTTTACATTTTGGCATGTTGACAAATTGTTTTGATAGGTAAGGTTAATAAAAGATACATGGAAGCAAAACACCCATTAAAAACAAACACTTTTATTGTAATACAGTATGAAAGCATAAATTACAACAGGTATGCATCGTTACAACCTTACTATATTCAAACACAATATGAATGGGTAATACTGTCAAAGGAAAACTTCAAGATGAAAATAATATTCAAATATTATTATTTTTTGTATTATTTTTTTTTTTACAAAAGTGTTGTAATGCAGCCAGCCACTGTGGTACACATTTAAAACATCTTAATTATACACTACTGCAGCATGTTAGTGATACATAAAAAAAGAAACCAATGGTAATACTGTTTCTTCTGACAGCAAAGAGAAACAATGTCTACCTTTCTATAGCTGATTGAAAGCTGAGATACCTTAATTAGTTAAAGGCACTTTGAATCTCAGATTTCTTGTCATAATTAAAACAACAAACATTGGATTGTTAAGTCTTGAATACATTTGTGCAAATCCTATCCTTTGTGGCAGCAAAATCAGAAATAAGGCATTGTCAAAGTGCTTTTTTGTAAACATCGAAAAATGCACAGAGACAAGTAAGCATCTGGTAAAATCTAGCGAGTGGCACTTAACATTTTGCGAAAAGTACAGATCTAGCTTACAACATGGTGCAAATATTCAGTTCCACTGATAGCGAGGCAATACACAAAATGAAAATGAGATTTCAGATACAGTACAGTGTGGATTTTGTTCCTTAGTTAACAATGAATTCTCTGTAAACATTTGCCTTCCCTGTGACTGTCAAATATTTTTTGTGAAGCTAGAGATAATGGACAGCTGGACCTGTGTGTCAAAAGCAATACCTGGATTCTGCACGTCAATGAGGTTTGCAGCTGCTTAAAAGATGGCAGACTCATCCTCTTCACAGGAGCCTGAGGTTAGGATCACATTGTTCAGCCCGATTTCTCCCCCAACTCCCTTCCCACGCTCCGCCTCAAAGATGATCTATAGGGGCGAGAACAGAGGAATGAGACAAGAGTAAACACTGCATAATGGACAAAATCCGGATTTTAAAATGTATAGGATGGAATTTTTATTATTTAAAATAATTATTAGGGGTGTTAATAATTATGATTAAAAAAACTGTAACAAAATTGTTTTCTTTAAGCAATTAGTATTAGTATAAAATAATATAATTTCCCCATTTATTTTTTATAGCTCTTTACCTGTATTCTTCATTTCATACAGCCTTCTTTGCTCATCTTTATTGAGGGTGTAAACCATTTTGGAGGGCGCTGTGTATAAACATATGTATGATTTGTTGATAAGGTTTGTCAGAGGGGGCCTCACCATTCGGGGAGGCTCGTGTTCCCAGGCCACGGAGATGAGCTCGCTCTGCCAGTCCTGGTTGCGGCTGCGACTCTGCTCCCATACGGGGTAGCCGGTGTTATCCAGCAGGACCCGGAGCGTGCCCACGTGCTGTCCCGCCAGACGGTAGTTAAAGGTCAGGCAGAAGCTTCCCTTCTGGACGCCGTCGGTGAGGAGCAGCTGGAGCCGGGCCAGGTCTTTCCTCTCTCCCAGCAGCCCGCTCACCGCCATGTAGTATTCCTTCCCTGCAGTGCAGGAGAGAGGAGACGGTTCAGGCGTTTTATCAGGTTTACACCTCTGTTCGTTGCTTTTATCAGAGGTAAACTTCTGTCCAGGAGTTTTATCAGGTTTAAACCTCTGTTCAGGTGTTTTACCAGCGGTAAACCTCTGTTCATGGGTTTTATCAGGGGTAAACCTCTAGGTCCAAGAGGAACACATGGACAATTACATGTGTGGCCTTCAGAGGGTGTGGCCAACTAACTCCCTTAGCGTGTTGTGGACTGAAAACATCATGGTATATCCAACACTAAATTACATCAGATCATACAAACTGTAGGGCTGATTACATGGCCATATTGAAGAAGCCTGGTGAAAACATTTGTACAGGACACCTAATGTTAGGGTACCTCCCTAACGCACCCTGGCCCCCATTACTGAACCAGCCATTAGAAGAGCTCCCTCTACTGGCCACCTTCCCACATTTCAGCAGAAATCTGTATTTTCTGTATTTTAAAATTTTCTTGGAAGACTACAATTTAAGTAGCAGCCAGGCCCATCCCTGCTGTCCTTCAGCCAATCGACAGGAGAGTGCTGCAACATGTTATAGCCATGAATATCTGCATCAGCCCAACAGATTAAGGCACGCACAGGGACTGAGTATTAAATCACATGAAAATGCATATGTAACCAGACAAAGAGCTACCGTTGTCAGGGTAGGCCACGCTCCATTCAAGGTCGTCTTCCTTGTCCTGCACCCACTCACACGCTCCCTGGTCAAAGTTGCAGTCCACAAGAAACTCTGAAAGATACAGTCAGAACTCAGACGCCAGAGGTTTTTCACATAGAACATGTCAGTTCTCTATCAGTATGCACTTGAGCTGGGGATGTGAAAGTATTTAGGTGTATACACAAAGGTATTATAAATTGGACTTGTTTTGGCCATTGACTATTTGACACTGCCCACGGGGCCATTTTTCAAATAGTATTTAGTGTGTTATATTTATTTTTTCATGAGCTAAAGATTTATATTTTAAGAACCACTTGCATTATTTATTGAATGCTCTTTTTTTCAGAGAACAGCAGCAAGTTCCAGCTGACGGACCAATCGGTTTGCATAGCAGAGATGTTACATTACCTTCTTGTCCTAGAGTTACAGGAATCTCCTTCACGTCTGTTACTGGACCAAACACTGACTGGAACTCTCCAGGGACTGGTTAGGGAACAGGACACACCCACTGTAAGCCTCCATCCCACAGCTTTGTAACATAGCTTTCAAAGAAGGGGTGACATTTAACTTCTAGAACGAAGCTTTCACCAGTGTCTTTGAATGTTGAAATGTTTCCGATATTCAAAAATAATATAAACATTCAAGTTTTGTTACTGGTAGATCCAATCTAGTCTGTTAAATATTATGCCAAATACGTCACGTAAAACAATGAACAACTTTGACCTAGTGCTGATATGAGATGAGACCAAGATGTTTCTGGAGCTTGGTTTGTGTTATAGAACATGCCATAGTCTGCATATCTGTGTGGGCTTATCTTCAACACACATTTGCACTGAGGTGGCAGCTAAATTTAATGAGGTGTGACTGAACTACTCCACTGGAAAGTATGGGAATTGGAAAGTATGACTTTCCCAGGTATTTTGTAGGAATGTGGCTTCACTCCGTATATTTTAACCAGGAAACCCTATACTGAAAACTGAAAATACCCCTAATTACATCTGCAAAAATGTTGGCACAAAAAAAGATTGCTATTATAAATTTCTTCAGACAATATGTCAAGCTGCATAAAATAGTGACACATAAAAATGCACCCTGCGTAAAGGCACCCCTGTTAGGAATGTGAAAATAATGTGACGTTCAGTGAATAGAAATAGCTGCTCATTCCTCTAAAGGTATATATTTGACAGAGGCTTTCCACACAAAAAAAACAAACAGACAAAAAGAGCTTTTCATCCGCAGGCGTAGACTTGCCCGGCTGTCATTTACCTTTTAACGCGACGGATCACAATCGCAGAGTGTTGTGGCTCCGGCTCTTCAGAGCTCTCTGTCTCTAAAGTGTGTCTCTCCTCAGACACCAGATGTGCTCGACCGTCACTAATTGAACCTTCTGGAGTAGCGAATAGGTGTTTGGGGGGGATTTCAAGACTGATGAAAGATCTAGCCTGATGCGGGCGTGTTTGCCCAACAGCTGTTATCAGGAGACAATAATAAAAAGCCCTGAGTCCTTTCACCCCCCTCCTAAAGCAGAGGCTGCTGGGAGAATTGCGTCCCAGCCCTGGGGACTCTGTCTGACTGGAATTCCTCCTCCGAGCTGATGAACATCTCCAGGCCTGTCTCCTCTTGCTTCCAGAGCTCAGGGGAAACCTGAGCCCGCTGTCAGACTCGATCCGATAAAGATCAGAGCCCCCCGGCTAGTTACCGTCTCACAGAGATGGCCCTCCCCAGGACTGGGCCCAACTCCTCACATCTGGGGTGTCGTTCGAATCCCAGAGCCAAGACTTCAGGGCAAATGCTCAGGTGTTTTATTCTTTAGAGCAGTCTAAGCAGTATGTTGCTTTCCAAGCTTCCTTTGGTATCTGTCTGATCTAACTGAAAACAGGGATTTGCATTGATGTAAGAAATAAGACTGCTGTCCTGTGAAATATATATATATATATGTATATATATATATATAAATAAAATAGAGATAAATGGCAAATACCATGTATTTGGAATCCACTGATACCACCCTGCACTACCTAATCCCTTTGCTCTCACACTGCGAGATCTCTTCCAGAGTTGACCACACACGTCCAAAGGAAATCTCAAAGAATGCCCTGGCTGTACGTGAAACAACAAATCTCTGCCACCTGGAATCCCAGAGTCTTACTTTTCACCGAGGCACAAAAAGCCACAAGGTAACACAAATGGCCAAGCTCACAGCGAACTGAAGCTTTACACCATTTTTAAATGTGTTGAATCTCTATCGCTTGAATCCAGTGTAGATTTAGGATATGAAGACAATGAACACCTCAATTTATAGACAGCAATGCATTTCATTTATATATGTTTTTATATGGCTCACTTAGACCAATGAATACCTAACCAGCTTTGATAAAACTGTAAAATACCACAGATATTCAGAATCCTCCCATTGGCCTGATTATTTTCCTTTCACAACATCAATCCGATTGAATTATTCAATTTATCTGAAACAAGGCAGCTTTGAGCTTTTTGAGTGACATTTCTAATAGACAAAAAGCCAACAAAAAAACAAATTATGTTTTGTGTCTCCTAGTGACTCTATTATACCTTATTTAATTCAGTTTGAAAGTGTGTAAAGGTTTGCAGTGACTGAGTCACGACCAGCATTGTTTGATTCATTGTGGCAGACCATGGCTATTATCACGTTCACTAAAGCCTGCAGAATTAATGCTTTGTTTGGATAGGAATTACCCAGGGCTGGGGTAAAGGATAATGAGTGGGCAGAAGTAAAAGGAAAAGGGACTCACCAAAAACATCTCCTCTTCGACTCAGCTCCTCATTGTTAATCTGGTTCCCCTGGGTGTTGTCTTCCTCCTCCTCCTCCTCCTCCTCCTCCTCCTCCTCCTCTTCCTCAGGCAAGCTTTCCTGTTCCTCTTCCTCCTCAGGGCTCCCAATGTAGACCTCTCCTTCATAGTCAAACGGCTGCAGGTGAATCTTTGTGGGTGTCGTGGCCGCTGGCTCGGGGATCACGTTCTTGGACAGCTCCCTGTCCAGCTTGCTGCCTCCCAAAATCCGAGGGGACTTCTGGGGGGGGTTGGGAATAGCTGCAGGATGAGGATAAATCAACGGACTGGCAGGGACTATAAAAATGCTCGATGACAGATTTCAGAGTTCTTCTTCATGCTCGTGCATTAATCATTTGGATGATCTACACAGCAACATGGTGCTTTAGGCAGTGTCCATGTCTTTGTCCATGTTTAGCATTCTCTGCTGCTGTTTTCCTAAAGCAATCTGTGTGCGTTAAAATATAACATGAAAGCCACAGAGATTCCATTGGAGATTGAAAAATGTAATCATGAGAGAAACTTTAATAGTTGTCCTGAATCATTCTCAGGTCCATCTGAGGTCATTAGCAAATGGTTTTCTATTTGTTTCCAAGAGACATTTGGTGCCTTTTCTGATGTGCTTTTAATTCTCTGTAATGTCATGTAGAATATAGAATATAGAGTATATGCCATTTAGCAGACACTTTTATCCAAAGCGATTCACAGTAAGGAATGCATAAATGTTTCAGTATATGTGGTCCCAATGGGAATCGAACCCACAACCTTAGCGTTGTCAGCAACATGCTCTACCTACTGTGCCACACAGAACCACAGAATGTAATATGTTACCTGCTTGTTATGTTTTTTGTTTTTTTTGTCCTACTTTTACAAGATTTTGAATTTTTCATTGTAAATTCTTAATCGTATATTCTCTGTTGTATTCCTACTGTGTATGCAGTTTAAACATGGCTCATAGATCTACCTATAGGGTATGTGTCACATATGCATGGCCACTATTATCTGATACACACAATTGGGATGCCAGTGCTCGCATGCTATAGCTACAGTACATGCTGCAGTGTGGATCAAGTTGTGGAGGCTTGTGAGCTGAGCATAGGGGAGGCTAAAATCTTGTCATCCTTAACCAGTTTTTGATTGTTTTGCAATGTCAGCAACAATGGTAATTTAAATAGAAGTCCCTGTTAAAGTCCTAGTTATTTTCTACTTAAATGTGTGTAAAGTAGAGGCATTACCAAGGCCTTTGTCACATCACCAATCTCTAATTTTCACATTGCAATCCACAGTTTTTAATGGAATCAAGTTTCCTTGTTAAAATTGTAATTACTTTACATATATAATTTTACTTTATGTACTATAATGAATTATTGAGCAGACCACAAACATAAATCTAGTTGCTCATTATCCTTATTACCATACTGAAATGTACAGCCGCACTTGTTAATCGTACAAAACAATCAAAAATAATTCAGGGCGATGGGCAGTTTAAATGTTCAGTTTTAATATTCCACTGTGTCCAGCTCATAAGCCTCTGTTCAGAGCAAGCTGCAGATAATGCTGGCATGGGCAGAATGTGGCCATTGAAAGGTGGGCAGAATGTGAGCATTGAAAGGTTGGCAGAATGTGGGCATTCGAAGGTGTGCAGAATGTGGGCATTGAAAGGTGGGCAGAATGTGGGCATTGGAAGGTAAGGCACAAAGGTGGAAGCACAAAGCAGGGGTGCATGGGGGCGTGGCAGGGGCGGGGTGGCGTGGGCACACGGGTAAAGCCAAAAAGCCTTTAGTTCTACACAGTCTCACCATTGCCGATCTCATCTGCACTGCCTTTGTCTCCATCCCATGAACTTTGATAAAATGGCTTGACTACAAAACAGAAAGGACACAAAGTTCCTTGGCCTTTAAGCAGCCAAAAAATGAGCAGCTCTCAATGCGTGGTCAACTGGGCCAGCTGCATCAGCCCTGGAGGTTGGCCAGTGCGCTACGTGACTTCCCTCCTCCCAAACCGACTTTCCCCTCTCCTTCAGGTTGTTGACACAGTTTCACTCAATAGCAGATATTTACACAGGTGTCATTTCAATCACAGGCTCTCCCTCACGAGCATCTGTATAGTACATAGATATGGAAACAGGAAACTTGCCTTGGCAGTGTTCAGATTCGCCGACGTTTTGAGAGCACAAAAATACGTTCCAGGTCAAAAACTACAAAGTCTGTCTGTTTTTTTTTTTGTCTTTTCTCAAATGTGAATAAACAAAAAATGTATTCTCCATTGCTGAAATCTGGAGTACCTGGAATCAATGAGATCCAAAACAGTAAAATTCCCATCACAAACCAAAGTTCTGACTTCCTACGGGAGAATATAATAACTGTGCGTTTCTCACCCTCAATCCCAAAAGCAAGCTTGTTATGACCATCATGTTTGTCTTACCGGAGCACTCGTGTCCACTTCCTCGGAATCCTGGCTTGCACTTGCATTTGTAGGACCCGTGTGTGTTGAGGCAGTTGGCATGGTGACTGCATTTGTGGGTCCCAGTCACACATTCATCAATGTCTGAAAGTACAATTAGTCCCAGTCCTTACTGCTTTCATAGGAGCAGGATCATTCTACGTGTTCAGTCTGCCACCTTATTTAAAAGCATTTTAGTCAATGCCATTGATATATTTTAGCGAAAGGCAAACCCTACACCCCCCCAACAAAAAAACCCCAAAAGAGCCCACAAGCATTGAGCATTAAATAATGACTTTTGATATTTTTTCTATATTATTTTGTTATTAGCCACAACAATGCACACCACTTCACTTACATACGGATTATAATAATAATAGTAATAATAATAATAATAAAATTGTAGTCAACGAATGCATCTTACCTTCACAGTCATATCTCCCATTAACATACTTAAGATCATAGCCAGCCTGACACTTGCAGAAGTAGCTGCCAAAGGTGTTGACACATCTTCTGTTGTAGGGACAGAGGTTCTTTCCAGACACACATTCGTCTATATCTGGGGTACAATTATGGGGGGAAGATGTAGCGTTATTAATCATAATATGACCCTGGGTTGTTTACATAGTTTGTTGGACTAATTAATTAACAATTACTAATAAACAATATCAGCTTACAGAATTGTAAACTGTATGTCATGAAAAATTGTGGAATAGATGCACATCAAATTTCCACCATTCAGTGTCCAGTTACAGTTCAATTCCTTAAAGAATGGTATTGCTATAACACAGTGCGCCATAGAAGTGAACGATGTTTGTTACTTAATTGTACAGTAATGTGAAGTCAATCAATTTATCTCAGCTATGGGCCTGAGTGGGAAGCAGAGATATGGGATATGCATCACACGTGACTAGGGTGACCAGACTCAAACAGTCCAAAGGCAGCCGGAGCAGGATGGCTTCGGGGTCCCCCTACAACAGAGCTCTGATTCATGGCCTGCCAGCTCTCATTAAGCTCCTGTGGTCTCGTGGGAATAAATATCAACTTATTCAGGCTGTGGACAATTTTACACTCATGTGGAAAGGCCTGAGGGTGACACTGCTGTAAGTGAATCGATTCAGAGCTCCCTGAGAGAGCTGACCTCTTTGGTCATGTGCGATACCTGCCCATCCTTAAAGAACAAATAAGATAAGAGGTCAGGCGTGCTCACCGATACAGGTCCTGTGATCCGGCCCCAGCTGGAGCCCTGCAGACGGACAGATGCAGCGGACCTCCCCCTGGACGTCCTCACAGCCATACTGACAGTGTGCCAGGGCGCACGTCCTTGAATCTGTGGGCAACAGAATTTAAGAAACATCTAACATGTCACTCTGGATAATTTGCATAGTAATATTAGTAACCACCTGATTTAGGCCTGAATTTGTCCTGAGTGTCTGCTTTCTTAACAAACATCATTTGGTGAGTTCATTTTGGTGATTGCTCAAAATGCCAAACACAATTCTTGATTAATTTGTAAGTACAGAAATGTTGACTGAAACGAGGCCTTAGAATGGCCTCCTACTTCGGAATACAACTTTCCGACCGCTGGTCACAACAACTATTTAGGAACTGTAAACTATTTTCAGGGTGAGTAGCTCGAGATCCGGGGCTATGCAGTCCAGGTAGGCTTGCACTTCTAAGAGTATCCTGTCGAAAATGTATCTGCTGTTTATGTGTTTATCATATCAGAGTGCATAAAAATGATGGACACATGCAGAAAATAAACATTGTTTTCCTCTGGATAACCTTTATCCCTGCTCCAAGTGATTATCAAAAAATGGCTTATGCAGGGCAGTCCAGTGATGTTTTTCTCTCGGAAGCGCTGGCAGCCCTGATTGGTTCCCCACCCCTTCCCTGTACTCACTGCTGCAGGAGCCGTCGGGCGTGAGGGCGTATCCGTTCAGGCAATAGCACTTGAAGCTGCCGTGCGTGTTCATGCAGCGGTGTTCACACGGGCGTGGCTTCAGGCCGCACTCGTTCAGATCTGTGGAGAGGGTCACCCTGTTACCCCTCTCGCTCCATGCACAGACAATCATCGTGGGAGACTGGGACAGGCTGTCGTTGGTATAATACATCTCTCTTTACTACTTTTATATCTTCCAGAAATCTTCTCTGACTGATTATTAGTTGCCATGTCAAAGGGACACCTTCATTAATTCATTATCTAACCCGCTTATTCCTGGTCAGGGTCGCGTGCATTGGGCCGAGAGGCAGGAATACATCCTGGACAGGTCACCAATCCATCGCAGGACACATACACCATTCACTCACACACTCATATCTACGGGCAATTTAGACTCTCCAATTAGCCTAACGTGCATGTTTTTGGACTGTGGGAGGGAGGAAACCCACGCAGACACGGGGGGAACATGCATACTCCATAAAGAAGAAGGCCCCGGCCCAGGATCAAACCCGGGACCTTCTTGCTGTGCAGCGACAGTGCTATCCACTGCACCACCGCGCTGCCCGAAGGGAAACCTATTCTCTCAAAAGGTTTGCTTTCTGCTCTTAACGTTGATTTCTTGCTCAATAGCCCCTTCAGCAAAGCCAAATCAAGGAAATATTTATTTCTTGTCCATACTTGCATACGGAAGTTTTAGACTGCACGGTATAATATATTTAATCATATCCCTTTGAGCAATGTGAAGGACTATGACCACGCAGGGTTCAGATTAGACTACCAGACTCCATAAAGCAGCAGAGAAGATAATAGTGATGGCTTTCTCAGAGAGGGGAATATCCTGGGCCAGCTGGTTTGTAGAGAAGAGCTCAGTGCTCTCAAACAGCTGGACCGCCCTCGCGGCCTTAACATGAGAAACAGAAAGACAGCCCAATAAAAGAGAGACCCACTTGACCAGAGTTACCCTTTCATCGAGACCACTGACCTTGATTACACGTTTTCCCCGTGAATCCCGGGAAGCATTTGCATTTGTTCGGCCCCACACACTCTCCGTGTTTGCAGCCGTGCTCACACTGAGCTGGAGAAACATTCAGCAGGAGGGAAATGTTCAGCAGCAGGAAAAAACAAAATAACCCTCAGCAGCAGTGCTTAAGCCTGCGGGTCAACAGGTTCACTGGCATAAAGTACAACCCCATATATAAGTCAAGGCAAGTTTTTTTTATGTCCATATGTCATTTTGTTTCCATTTTATTTTTGGCTTAAAAATGGCAAAGCTCATGGGAAGATGACTCACTGTCTGGGGATATGACATTAGTTTATCCACTTTTAGCCCCATTTGCCTTAACCCCCCAATTTTGACACATCGCTGCTATGTTCAGGAGGGCGCACACCAGCATGCACGTCCTCCAAAATGCTCTCAGCCAGCTGCCACTTCTTTTCACTCCACAATCCACCTGCTGAGCTGTGCAGCCACTGCACTGGAGTATTGCACATCTTGGACCAAGCAGGACCTAGTAGGCTGCAAACAAACTGCAGGTACCTGGTGGGATGACATGGGGAGTCTCTATTGTATGGCGGGGCGGGCAACATCCTGCTGTTTGAAACCCTCCCTCCCTGGGTGTTGCTATGGCTAATTGTACATCACCAAGGAGGACCCCTGACCAGTTGGCACACCCATGGTCAGGATTAGATTTTTAGACTCTGTGGCTCATTAGTACTAGTACTAGTATTTCTTTTCCGGATGCACCACTCGGGAGCCCTGACGTTTAGAGGATTTTTAAGTTTATAGGCGATACATTACCTTGAGAATACTCTTCCATCTCCCACGCTACAGGAAATGGGGACTCATTTCATTTTTTTAAAGCTTGTTTTACAGTATGTTTTTATGAGAGAAAGAAACATAAACTTCCCATGGAAATACAACAGCACCAGTGGTTTGGGGTAAGACATCATATATGCAAGCTTCAGAGGAGTTTTCCACTGAATTATCTTCATCACAAACCCAATGCTACTAAATCCAGATCCACTTTATGTACGATGTCAAAACCTATAACTCACAGCCCAAAAACCTCAGAAATATATCAGTTCAGAGCGTACGATACTTAAGAAGTATCAAATGGTCACAAAGACTTCTGCTTTCTGAATTAACCATACGCAATGCATCTTTATGATACCATAAACTCCTGGAACTGTGGCTGTGCGTGAGAAGCGGGTTCCTACCCTCACAGTGTCCTTTGCTGTTCTTCTTCCAGCCATAGCAACACTCCAGTGTTCTGCCATAGCGACACAAGCCGGGCTGGTTACCTGCAGACACCTGTCTGTAGTGCCTGTGCAGGTAAGAGAGTGACAGGGATGCAACACTTTTGCACACATTTGGAAATCGAATTGCACAATTGCTTCAGTAAAGTATCCATCTGTATGAATTTGTTAACAGTGAGAGATACTGAGACATAATCAATGCATATTGCGCTGAATAAGGGTGTCTTCTATGTGATTCAATAATGTAATGTGGTTACAACATTTATTCAAATGAGAAGATAATCATGCATGCTCTTTAAGAAGAGCTAAATACTGAGTCATTCAAAGTGGTCTGGCAAACTCTTTAAGAGCCTGGGACCGTATTCACAAAGAATTATCTGATCTCCAGGTTTGAAAATTAGCATTTACTTGCACATTGATTTGATTGAGCTTCAGGATTAGTTTTCATCGTGAAACACAATAGTGCATAACCAACCCACACCCCTGAACTTCTGAATCAGTTTCTCAAACAGAGGAAGAGTTGCTGAATTGATGATTTGGTGATTTGATGATTCGGTTTTACATTCATTAAACACCAGCCTCTGAAGTGAAGCGGAAATTATAGTCAGATGAACTCAGTGGAAATGTTATGTAAAAAGGAAGAAACTGTGCTATTTGTAAGTAAAGCAAGCAAACACAAAACATTTAGTGACACTGAAGTTCAAAATGAGGTGAGACAGGATGATAATGCAACAGAAAAAACTCCTATTAGACTTGACAGAGCACAGGGATTCATCTGCACATTATGGGTCTAAGGGCCTTGATGTGGAAAACAGACAGGCTGCAAGAGGGACTCCTCGTCTAAACCAATAACAGTGTGAGCGCACGAGAGCCAGCAGGAAGAGATCCACACCATGAGACACGATCTCCACTCGGTCCTAATCAGACTCCCGGAGACACCTGTTTCACTCTGTCTGGTTTTCCTTTCTAACGGCTATCCTTGGCTTTAAAGAAGACTGCAGCTAATTCACTATAGCAACTGACAGCTGCCAGGAAACTATTTCATATTGAGTAAACATGAGTAAAATCATTGGGACAAAAGCATCTTACCTCATGTATGGTTTCAAACGGGCGTCTTGTCTGTTATATGGTTTCAGATAAGTGCCACTGAGGCTGTCTAGGAAGTATACATAATGTCATATTTTATGTGCAGTTGTACGTGTGAGCTAAATTAAATGTGCCATTCAATCTGCCATGGCTACTTTAAGGGTTTCATTCCCGAGGAGAGGGGTAAATAATACATTTTAAAAACCCACAGACAATCTATGTCTGATGTCTAATACCATTAGATTCCATTGTGGCCATTTTGAAATTTGTGGTCCAAGAACTCTTTTGACCCCTGCCCAAGTATGCAGAGCTAAATTAAATGCCCCAGATTTCTGGCATTCTGGGAAAACAGGGTGGCTTCCTAAAACGACCCCTGGCTCCAGAAGGACTGGGAGAAACTGAGACCCGATTGAAACCAACCAGAATAGAGTGGGGGCCGCCGGGCACGGCAGGTGTCCTTCCAGTTATTACTGGCCCCTCTCCGCCGCATTTAGCCAGCGAGACCCCACGCCTCGCATAGCAGCAGTGCAGGCGCAGACTGCGTGAGAGTGCGGGCATGTCTCCACAACAACATCTTTCCAAGGTCCCAAACAGAGCCCACCTTCTTCACTGTGCGTACTGCACAGGTACTGTGCGCATGCAAAAAGTTGGACTATTTTCATGCGCATAAGTCATATTTATGAAGCTGGAACACATATGAAAACAATACTTTTCCCATGTCTAAAGTGTTGAAAATGCCTAAATTAGTTTTGCTCACAAGATATTATTATTGTTAAAAAAAAGTTGCGTCAATAGTGTGTGGAGAGTTGGCATCTTTTTGAATCAGTGGGCAGAGGTTAGGTTCAGTTGTGTTAAATCATTGGTGTGGCATTGCTGTTCAGATGGCATGCTGTGGATCTCCACTGTGCAGTGTGAGCAAGTGCCTGACTGCAAGTTACTTACGGAAAGTACAGATCAAGTCAAACTGAACTACAAATGCTGCACAAGAGAGAATATTTGTCATACAAGGAGAGAGAGAGGCACAAAGAGGTCAACTCACCTGTAGAGGTCTGCACTCCCAAAGGAGACGCACACCAGGACAGACAATGCACTGGTCCAGCTGATTGGCAGCATGTCTCTTCCTGCTCACAGAAAACAAATCCCACTCCTCACTGCAGTGTTTGTCCACTGGCCCACTGCTTTGGTTTATTTTCTTAAACTGGTTTGTGTTTGTTTGTGTCTCCCCGGGTCTCTCACTCCACACGCCCTCCAGAGGAGTCCTCACAAGAACCCAGATGAAGCCACACTCCTTTGAGCACTCACACCCTCTCTCGTCTTTGTCTGCTTCCCCACTCACACGAAATCTCTCTTTCTCTCTCTCTCTCTCTCTCTCCTTCTCTCTCTCTCGGCTGTAAGCTGGTTCCCAGATGGACTGTCTCCTTCACTCTTCTGAAATTCCAGAGGTGGGCTGTCATTACAATGAGTGACACGGGGAGTGGGAGTGGAGAGGGAGGTTGAAAGTAGGGGGTGGGGTGGGGTGGGGTGAGGGGGGGCTCCAGAAGTCTGGTCTCTGAAACCTAATATGGGAACTGAAGATTGACAGAGGAAGTCCTGCTCTGCCCTGATCTGCTTAAGAAAACTCCTGGGATCACCTGAGGTGCTCTTCCTGAGGCATGCATGCAATTAACAAAACAAGGCACATGTTAATATATGCACATACCTCCAATATTTTTTCAATAATACATTTTCACTAGTGCAGTAAGGGGATAGTTTTACATATTACTAACAGCGCAGATTTGGTTCTGATTTTTATTGAAACCTTTTTTAACTAATAAGGTAGTGCCTACACTACCACATTTAAATTATTATTTTTTCCACAGGAAATTCAATTATGACAATGGCATTTGGCTCTGTTCCAACTGGATATCTTTGATGTTGGTCTCCTGGCAGTGATTTTGAGAGGTGTGTTGTGTGTTTACACATTCCGATTGGTGGTAGTACTGAAAGACGTAGTGTGTGTACACCATTGTTTTGGTACCAGCACTTTTAAATGTAATGTGTGTTTGTCACTGTTGTAAGCGGTAGTGCTGAGAGATGTAATGTGTTTTACATTACTCTTGTTAGCGGTACTGAAGAATGTAATAGGTATTTAGCCTTGTTCTCTGTGGTAATTAGCTGAATTTCTCAGCTAATTGAGGAGCTCAGTCATGCACAGACCTGCTTACCCCAGCTGCTCTGGGCTTTGATGTGCTTCACAGAAATAGCAACCATAAAGCCGGGCTCTCACAGTCTCTCAAGTTCAAGAGGAGATAAGAACTGCTATTAAAAGGCTTAATGAGCCTGCAAGGTTTTTAAAGAGGAGCATAGCATCTGATCATGTACAGTAATGGTCATACACATGGGAAGTGGGGGTGCAGTGGTTAACGCTCCCTCCGCAGAGAGATTGTGCGTGTATTGCTTCTCTGGATTGAGTGCCTCCTTTGTGTGTTTTGTGCGTTTTGTGTGTTTTATGTATGCTTCCCAATTTGAGGTTTTAATCACAGCTACAGCTTCAAAACTGTTAGCCATCAAATACCTTAAAGCAGGGGGTTTTCCCTCACAAAATTCCTACCAAGATGAAACACGCAAACATCAAAATGAAAGAAACAAATGACTGCTCACGCAAGAACAAGAAAGCCTGAAGAGTCAGGTAATGCACTTGAGTCACAGCACCATTTTGAAAATCTAACAAAGCAAAGCAAATCCTCATGCCCCAGAATCAAGAGTAGTGGAAACCCTGGTCCATTTCAGGGGTACTCATATTTTTAGATATCCCACCACAGCACACGGTTTTGGGTGTCATTTCACACCCTGAATAATACTGACGAGGAACCAAATAGGTTCACTGCATCACTAAGTTAGTACAGTGATCTGAATCTGACAAACTAGCTATTGCAAACAGCAACCTTAATATTTTTTTGAGGATATTAAACTCATGATTAGCTGCCTGTCCTGGCTACCTGACATCTTAAAGAAGCACCAGTGCTCTCCCCAGCTGAGAGACATGGGTTTGTTTTATTTTCATGACATGAGTAATGTTACTATGAGTAAGCCTTGCTTGCCGAATTACTGTGACATTTAAAGTAATAATTGGCAAGCTAGCCAGCTGGACCAAAGCAATCTTTTGAGGTGTGCCATTATTATCCGTCTCACGTAATGTTAACTAGCTACTAATGCCAGCTGAAGCCATCAGTAAGCCTTGTTGTCCAACATACCTCCTATTCAATAAAACAAAACCTGTAAGGTACAACATGATTAAATTCATTAACCACTGTCATGAAGCACCATCTGCTTTACCTCATTCAAAAGCACAGAGAAAGTTTGTTTACTGTCACACCTCTATATTACTTGCTTTACAACGGTGATGCAATTGCTGGCCAGGGTTCACTCAACGTGTGTGTGTGTGTGTGTGTGTGTAATTGGGGGGGGGGTGGGGGGTACTGTATGTGACTGGGATAAGGGTAAGTGTGTAGAATAGTAAATGTAACTTTGTTTCACTGTCCTTTAGGTGGAGACATGGAGACAACAGGGGTGACTCCGTTAGATCCTTGTCTATGCAATGACATTTATAACACATCATATCTGATATTTTATTTTACTTGTAGGGGTAGTGATGTTTTGCTTCGGATTTCCCAAGATGGAACTGTGAGACAGCCTAACTAGATTTGCACTGTGGCTGGTTGTCCATTGACAGGAGAGACCACAGAAGGACTAAATATTTGCATATGAAGCTGGATAGGTTTAAGGACAGATCTTGACAAAAGCGCCGACCTAATCTACTTTTGTAATGGTTCCTGCTCGCCGCCAGAGGGCGGCATTGGACTCTTAGGCCGTGTCCGAAACCACTCCCTATTCCCTATTTAGTACACTATTTTGTGTGGACGCCATTTTGTAGAGTGCGACGAATTCTAAAATGTGAATTTCGTACACTAAATAGGGAACGAGAAAATACCCACAATTCACCGTGATTTGTAGTGTACATCGACTGTACCCTACTTTACCCTAGAATTGATCCGTCTACCACAATGCAATGCGGTCGTGTCATACCGAAGGAGAGAAGGGAAAGAATGGCGACAGAAAGAAATACAGCGACGGCGACAGAAATGACCGGAATGTCTACCGCCAAATTTTGTGTATAAATGTAAGTAACGTTAAGCTAGCTACCTTTTCTGTATTTAACACGTTAATAGCCTGGCTTTTGTACAAAAGCCATGCTATTCCTGAGGTAAACTTACGTACAAAAGCCAGGCTATTAACGTGTTAAATACAGAAAAGGTAGCTAGCTTAACGTTACTTACATTTATTTACATTTACACAAAATTTTGCCCGTCTTTGAAAATCAAAACTTTAGCACATTTAAACCTGCCGCCATGAGTGCTCGGTTTGTTTATGATACTGAGCACATCCGCTTGCGTCACCTGAATATCCTGCACTTTTTTTTTTGACGCAAATGACGTTCAGTTGTAGTCTCCGAAAACACTACTTTCGTTCTCTAAATAGTACACTATATAGTATATACTATATAGGGAATAGGGAATAGAGAACGAGTGAGCGGTTTCGGACACGGCCTTAGTGTCCCCTGATTGTCTTTGTCGAATTGTTTCATCGTCCTGATTGGTTCCACCTGTGTCTTATTTCACCTGATTGTCTGAGTGTATTATTGTCTTAGTGATTTCACCTGTGCTTTGTTTCGTGCCCTTAAGTGGTCTGTTCTGTTTGTTCTGTCTTTATGGTTTTCCTCTGTGTTTGCTAGTCGGTTTCCCAATGTTACTATTCTGAGCTTTTGTTGTACTACTTATGTTTGTTTGTGTTATTGTTTTGATTATTTATACTCATGTTTATTTTCTACCAGTTTATTCGTTGTTTTCGTGTTTTCATTAGTGTTTGATGTTTTCATTAGTCCATCATTTATAAAAATATTCATATTTTTTATTTGGTTTTAAGGAATTTTGACCTGTTACATGAATGAAACCTTCTGAATGAAATACTGAATGGAAATATAATGGGTTAGTCTAATCTTCAAAAGGAAAAATGTCATCCTGCATTTCACTGTATTTCTCCCTGACATGACAAAAAGTCAAAAGCAGACAGGTGACCAGTTATTATCAGCCCATATTCTATAGAACATGTCCTTGCCATTAATCATCCCATACTTTCAACTTTGAGCTACATCCGGCCATCTTCTATACTCCTTCCAGTGAACTCTGCAGCAGTTGGTTCGGCCAGGTCATCTCCGGTACATTGTACATTGAGCTACAGTACAGCAGTATGATACATACTTACAGTCAGAAAATGGCTTGGAGCTAGAATATTACAAGTTTGAAGCCCAGGGATGATGGCTATATGCTTGAGCATATACAGGCAGGTCCATAAGCATTTGGACAGTGACACAATTTATCATTCTGTACGCCAGCACAATGGATTTGAAATGAAACAATCAAGATGTGCTTTAAGTGTAGACTTTCAGATTTTATTTAAGTGTCAAACATATTGTATAACCATTTTTATACATAGCCCCCCAATTTTAGGGGCTCAAAAGTAATTGGACAAACTAACATAATCATAAATTAAATTGTCATTTTTATTTTTATTAAAAGTTTGTTTCTGATTTTATCCCATTTTCTCCCAATTTGGTAGCCAATTAGACCCGCTATTT
Organism: Aldrovandia affinis; assembly: GCA_029706075.1. NCBI lineage: Eukaryota > Metazoa > Chordata > Actinopteri > Notacanthiformes > Halosauridae > Aldrovandia > Aldrovandia affinis. Next base: position 315,986 of record JAINUG010000040.1, read on the forward strand.
TTTACGTCAATCCCCCCCTAGTAATGTGAGTTCGCTGCCGTAGTCCTGCGACCGGTAGTGACCGGTAGTGACGAAGACGTCTCTTCCGAGACGTCACTCGCCAAGCCGTCGACCGAACCCCGGTACTTACAGGGCCACTATACGCAGCGAATGTCACGTCGGCTTCCCTCCCCCTCCCTGGGGCGGACAGCCAATCGCCGCCCCCTGGTGGCACTCCCGGCCAAAGCCGACACTTGGCGAGACGGGGAATTGAACCCCGGTCTCCGTGGCCAGCGTCGGACGTTGTAACCACTGGACCACGCGGGAGGCCTAAATTGTCATTTTTAATACTTTAATTGCAAATCCTTTGCAGTCAATGACTGCCTGAAGTCTGGAACCCATAGATATCACCAGACGCTGGGTTTCTTCTCTGGTGATGCTCTGCCAGGCCTTTACTGCCGCTGTCTTCAGTTCCTGCTTGTTCTTGAAGCGTTTTGCCTTCAGTTTTGCCTTCAGCAAGTGAAATGCATGCTCAATGCATGCCATTGCAGAACATTCCACTTCTTTGCCTTACAAAAGTATTGGGTTGCTTTCGCAGTATGCTTTGGGTTATTATCCATCTGCACTGTGAAGCCCCGTCCAATGAGTTTTGAAGCATTTGGCTGAATCTGAGCAGATAATATAGCCCTATACACTTCAGAATTCATTCTGCTGCTTTTGTCAGCAGCCACATCACAAATAAATACAAGGGAACCTTTTCCATTGGCAGCCATACATGCCCACACCATAACCCTACCTCCACCATGCTTCACAGATGAGGTGGTATGCTTCGGATCATGAGAAGTTCCTTCCCTTCTCCATACTCTTCTCTTCCCATCATTCTGGTACAAGTTTATCTTTGTCTCATCTGTCCATAAGATGTTGTTCCAGTACAGTACAGGCTTTTTTAGATGTTTTTTTGGCAAACTCTAATCTGGTCTCCCTGTTTTTGGCTTACCAATGGTTTACATCTTGTGGTAAACCCTGTATTTACTCTGGTGAGGTCTTCTCTTGATTGTTGACTTTGGCACAGGTACACCTACCTTCTTGATCTGGCCAGCTGTTGTGAAGGGTTTTTCTTCACCAGGGAAATAATTATTCTGTCATCCACCACAGTTGTTTTCCGTGGTCTTCCGGGCCTTTTGGTGTTCCTGAGCTCACCAGTGTGTTGTTTCTTTTTAAAAATGTACCAAATAGTTGATTTGGCCACACCTAATGTTTTTGCTATCTCTCTGATGGGTTTGTTTAGATTTTTCAGCCTAATGATAGCTTGCTTCACTGGCAGTGACAGCTCTTTGGACTTCATATTGAGAGTTAACAGCAACAGATTCCAAATGCAAATACCACACTTGAAATCAACTCTAATCAATTCTAGACCTTTTATCTGCTTACTTGTAAATTAAATAATGAGGGTATAACACACACCTGGCCATGGAACAGCTGAGCAGCTAATTTTCCATTTACTTTTGGTCCCTTAAAAAGGGGGGACCACATATAAAAAATGCTGTAATTCATATTTATCACGTTCACGTGATTTAGATATAAATACCCTCAAATTAAAGCTGAAAGTCCACATATTTATGGACCTGACCTGTACTTCCCTTGAGCTGTTAATTGAAATATCCAGCAGTATGAATGGCTTTCATGTAGCATATAAACTGTGTAAATGCCCCAGAGAAGAATGTTTGCTAAAAATCTATGGTTATTGGATCCATGTTTTCTCCCGGGCATGGTGAAGGAAGCCACCCCCCCCATTCACAAGCCTTTCTGTTTCTGGAATGTGTGGCTGAAGACCTGTGTTTGAAATGTGACTCAATGGTATTCCATCACCGAGAGGGACTGCAAAAGTTACAAAATAAAGCCATTGTAAAAAGAAAGGTCAAAAGGCCATGCATCCTCAGTTAATTTCACCAAAGTATCTCATTCGGAGGCATGAAACATGATTTTTCACACATTTTGCAGAGGCATGTGCATATACATTACGTTATTGTGGAGGGCGTCGGTCTCGGCAACAGGGGAGTGGCAGGGTTGCTTTTGTTTAGTCACAGCATGGCTATGGAGGCCTTTGGAGCAGTGGGGGCAGGTTTGGCACTTTTGCAGGGTGTGAGGCTACGAGAGTGTGAACTGTTGCCCGGAAGGTTGTTCCAAAGGCCGTGATTAGTCAGTTATTCAATCAATGTTAATTGGTATAGATGTCAAGTGATTATTTGGCCCGATGGCCCGAGAACTCTCACTGGAAGACTGGCGAGGGTCCCTGTGTGTGTGTGCATGCGTGCGTGCGTGCGCGTGCTGAAAGAGAACTTGGACTGAAAAGTTTGTGTCTCTGGGTGTATGGTTTTGGGAAGCACTTGAAAAGTCACCGTATACAATACCAGTCAGAAGTTTTAGAACACCCCCATTTTTCCAGTTTTTACTGAAATTTAAACACTGGGGCTCTTTTGCTGGATCCAGAATCAGCAACTTTCCCAGAGTGACTGTTAACCCACGTTAACCCATTACTTGTTCACCGAAAAGGGCCTTCTTGCAGTAGTCCACTGGCAGTGCTTCATGGCCCAGGCAAGCCTCTTTTTCTTATTTTGCCATCTTAGCAATGGCTTTCTTACTGCCACTCGACCTGTCAAACGTGCAGCTCGAAGTCTTGTCTTCACAGTTGAAACTGAGACTTCCTTACTTCGACCAGTGTTAAGCTGGTAACCTAAACTTTTTTTTAACCTCTGGCAGTTTACCACTTACCCTTGTACCATTTCAGGTTATTCACTGGACTTGAACTGCTTAAATTTCAGTAAAAACTGGAAAATGGGGGTGTTCTAAAACTTTTGACCGGTAGTGTATAGGCCTCTACATGCTCGAGCAACTGCAACGCGACTGCAATGCGACATCCTCTGTAACATGTCGCAGAGGTTGCATTGATGTTGCAGAGGGTGTTAGGTCGCATACCTAGCACAAAAATCTAACTCGCGACCGCAGCGTAACATAGAGTTGCGTAGATGTTGCACAGCATTGATTGGTTGGTTAGCAAATTGAGGCGGAGCTGTCATAGTCATAGTTCTTCCAGCTAGTACATCATTTTTTACATTTTAAGCATTTAGCAGACACTCTTATCCAGAGTGACATCCAGATTAGGGGAGAAAGATAAAAGCAGTGATTTGAAAAATTCTGTGAAAAGATAGAAAAAGACCATCCTTCATTTCACTTAATACATTAACATTATTTTCAAGAGTCGTCTGTTGGTTCCTTTGTTCCATGTGAATTTACTCTATTATTTTAATGCTATAAAGGTGAGTTGCTTGTACACAAGCTGCTTTCATGACAGGCGTACTACCTTTTTTTCAAAGGTTTTAAAGTCTATTGTACTGACAGTACATTAAACTCTGAGATTCTGCAAACAACGAAGGATCGACTGTGGTCTTCACGTCATTCTAAATGATATATTAAAGGTTGCAAATATCCAGATGTTTTGTGTTGTGCTTTAGATTACATATAAATGCAACATGTCACTACAACACCTTAATGCACAGAATATTAAACTAACAAAACAAAGAAAAAGCAGGGTGCATATAATTTTTTTAAGCATATAGCAGGCGCTCTTATCCAGAGCGACTTACAAGATGCATTAATACATGATAAGAACAATCATAGTTCGCACAAGAGATCAGTGCAGTAATACAGCGATAGACATCATTGTTGGCAGCTGCATACCATACCTGTATATATCTATGTTAACATTAGCTAACCAAAACTATCAATATTTATCTAGCTAGCTAGCTAGCAACCTGGTATCACGGCCAAATAAAGCTTGCTAACAGTAGCTAACGATATAGATAGCTAGCATAATTTATTCGACACGGTATAAAATGAACCAGCTTCAGGAAAGATTAGCTGAAGAAGTTCAAAGGTGCAGGTGTTTCCTTGCTTTTTCAACCTTGTTCAATACTGTTGTGAATCTGCTCCCTTTGTGGAATAAAGTCGGGACCAGCAAAATAACACACTGGTGACCACTTTCCAATTGAAAAGGTTTTAATACAATGTGCAGGGGGAGAAATGCCAAAGACGCTACGACAGCGTTTATCCAGCAAATCTCAACTCAGTAACTGTAAGTGAGGGTTTAAGCACCCTTGTCCAAGGTGTCGCAGTTGCCCAGCATGCCGTTCCCCGGCAGGGAATACAGACATCCCGGAGGCACCCATTTGGTATATAGTTAACAATGGAAATGGTTTGACCATTTGGCCATAACAAGGTGGGGGCTGTTGTGGAGAGTGTTTGTGTAAAATGTGTACTGGAAATGAAGATAAAACAAAAACATTTAAACAGAATAAAACAATAAATGAGGGTTATGCTAAATTTCATACCTCAAAACCTAACATTCCCCCATTTTGTATTGGTGGTGGGGTGGCATCTACGGTTCTTACGGTTACTCCACCATTCGCTCATAGCTTTAGCTACAGTTTGATCATGCTATGCTTTCAAAGGAAAGGATGGGTTAGCCTTAATTACACCACTATATCTAGGTATGATCGCTTTCATGGCAGCTTTCCTAACCTCCTCACTTAACATCTCGTTCTCCATTCCTGATCCAGCAATTGGTAACACTACAGCTAATACAAAGTTATTATAAATACTTGTCGGTAACTACGTCCCCGTGTGTAAGGGTTTCTAAGGGCAAGTAAAGTATGTGCTTTGTACTTTATCGTATTAATGGGAATACAGGGGCATGTGTATTACTGTTTTTTTTGTGCCTTACTCCCTTATCTCGGGCTCATAGACTAAGAATATAGTAGTAGTTATAGTGTTCACAGTCCTTATGCTATTAGACCGGAACCTCGACAAGTTTATAGCAATATTTACGCTAATTCTATTAGATTAGATTAGATTAGATTCAAATTTATTGTCATTGTACAGTACAGGTACAGTACAGCGAAAAGAAGTTTAGTATCTAACCAGAGTGCAAACATGTCAGTAAGTGCTACAATACAGTACTATAGCAGAAGTTATAATGCTAACAGGCACAGTATTGAATAATTACTATAAAGGTAGTTAGGTTGCTATCATTTATATACAGACTAGTGCAGTTATGTATAGGTAAGTACAGGTGAGTATAAATATATAAATATATGTATAGGTAGTACAGCAAAATTATACAGAATTATACAAGGCTATATTACAATATTGTACATGGGTATGTGCAGAATGAAGGTAGACAGAGCTAGTGCGGGTAGTCAGGGGGGTATCCAGAGTCAGTGAACAGAGTTACTACATGAAGAGTAAACCATAGTATCCAGAGTCAGAGTATCCGGAGTGATCCAGAGTCTAGGTCAGGATACTACGGGAGGTGGAGAGGGGCAGTCACTGGAGGGGGGGTGAGGAGGGGATGAGGAGTTCAGGGAGATGACAGCAGAGGGGAAGAAGCTGTTCCTGAGTCTGCTGGACTTGGAACGAAGATTCCTGTAGCGCCTCCCGGAGGGGAGGAGTGCAAACAGTCCGTGGTTAGGGTGAGAGGAGTCTCTGATGATGCTCTGAGCCTTCCTCAGGCACCGTCTGTCGTGGATGGACTTGATGGCAGGGAGAGATGAGCCAGTGATGCGTTGGGCAGTTTTCACCACCCTCTGCAGTGTCTTCCGGTCAGAGGCAGTGCAGTTGCCATACCAGGCCATGATGGAGTTGGTGAGGATGCTTTCAATGGCACACCGGTAGAAGTTCACCAGGATCTGAGGAGATAGGTGGGCTTTCCTCAGTCTCCTCAGAAAGAAGAGACGCTGGTGAGCCTTCTTGACCAGTGATGAGGTGTTGAAGGTCCAGGAGAGGTCCTCGGAGATGTGGACACCCAGGAATTTGAAGCTGGAGACACGTTCAACCTCCGCCCCATTGATGTGGACGGGGCGTGAGCGACAGCCTAGTCTTCCTGAAGTCCACGATGAGCTCCTTGGTCTTCTTGGTGTTCAGTGCCAGGTTGTTGTCGGCGCACCACGTCGCCAGGTGCTGGATCTCCTCCCTGTAGGCCGTCTCATCGTTGTTTTTGATGAGGCCCATCACCGTTGTGTCGTCTGCAAACTTGATGATGGTGTTGGTATCATGCATAGGAGTGCAGTCGTAGGTGAAGAGGGAGTAGAGAAGGGGGCTCAGCACGCAGCCTTGTGGGACGCCGGTGTTCAGGGTTAGGGTGGAGGAGGTGAGGTTGCCTATCCTAACAGACTGGGGTCTGTTGGTCAGGAAGTCAAGGATCCAGTTGCAGACGGAGGGGATGATGTCCAGGTCCTTGGTTACCACAAGGTCACCAAGCTTGGAGATGAGTTTGGATGGGATGATGGTGTTGAATGCTGAGCTGAAGTCGATGAACAGCATTCGCACGTGAGTGTTGCTCTCGTCCAGGTGGGAGAGGGCCGTGTGTAGCGGAAGAGATGGCGTCGTCCGTGCTCCTGTTCTCACGGTAGGCAAATTGGTGTTTGTCGAGAGATGGTGAGAGGCCAGATTTGAGGTGAGCCAGGACCAGCCTCTCGAAGCACTTCATGATGGTGGAGGTGAGTGCAACAGGGCGGAAGTCATTGTGGCTCGTCGCGGAGGAGTGTTTCGGCACAGGCACGATGGAGGTGGTCTTGAAGCACGCTGGGACAGTTGCCTGGGCTAGAGACCGGTTGAAAATGTCAGTGAACACCTCCGTCAGCTGCTCAGCACAGTTCCTGAGCACCCGGCCAGGGATGCCATCAGGCCCAGCTGCCTTACGTGCATTAGTCCTGCTCAGTGCGATGAACACATCCGTGGGGGAGATAGTGAGGGGTTGGAGATCAGCAGGGAGAGCAGCCCTGGTGGGCGTCTCCCGGCTGTCTCTATCAAAGCGGGCATAAAAGTTATTGAGTTCATCAGGAAGGGAGGGGTCAGTTGCGAGGGGGGAGTTGTTGGAGGGTTTGTAATCCGTCATGGCCTGGATGCCCTGCCACATGCGTCGGGGATCATTGGTGTTGAAGTGATCCTCAACCTTGAGCTTGTGGCTGTGCTTGGCCTGCTTGATTGCCCTGTTCAGGTCAGCCCTGGCTGAGCAGTAGGCCCGCTTGTCACCAGTTCTAAAAGCGGTGTCACGTGCTTTCAGCTGTAAGCGGACCTCTCTGTTCATCCACGTCTTCTGATTGGGGAAAGTGGTAATCCGTTTGATGGTGGTGACACTGTCGATGTTGGAGCTGATATGGTCCAAAACAGAGGAGGTGTAGGAGTGAATGTCTGTGTGTGGGAGTCTGTGGTGGCCTGGGTGGCAAACAGGCTCCAGTCCGTGGGTTGTAGCCGGCGCTGTAGCTCAGAGTCTGCCCCTCAGGCCATATCTTCACAGATCTGGTCAGGGCTTAATCCGTTTGATGAGTGGGGTGTACTTGGGTAGTAGGAACAAAGAGAGGTGATCAGACTGTCCCAGGTGGGGGGGGAACAGCTCTGTATGCCTCCTTTATGTTAGTGTAAACGTGATCTAAAGTTTTGTTGCCTCTTGTGGGACAAGAGACATGCTGGTAAAACTTGGGGAGCACAGTCTTCAGATTGGAGTGATTAAAGTCTCCTGCAATGATAAAGGCTGCCTCCGGATGCATTGTCTGATACTTGCTAATGGCAGCATGGAGCTCTTTCATTGCTGCCTTAGCATTAGCATCTGGGGGTATGTATGCTGCAATCACTAGGTAGCTGTAAATTCCTAGGCTGATAAAAAGGTCTGCATTTAACTACGAGATATTCCAGGTTAACAGAGCAGTGACTCTCAACAGTGGAGTTGTCTGTGCACCAAGCTTTGTTTACATAAATGCACAAACCTCCTCCCCGTGATTTGCCCGAGTCAGCTGATCTGTCCGCTCGGTGTAGCTCGCGTCCTGCTAGCTCAACAGCACTGTTGGGAATTTCGCTATTGAGCCAGGATTCCGTCAATATCATGACGTTGCAGTCCTTAATCAAACGGTGGTTGATAATCCACAGCCGTAGATCATCCATCTTGTTCACCAGAGAGCGAACATTGGCGAGGAATAAGCTGGGGAGCGCTTGCCGGTGTGGTGTTAGCTTTAGCTTAGCCCTTAGGCCTCCCCGCTTACCCCGTCTTTGTTTACGTTCCCTGCGCGGTCGGGAGCACTTCCGGCCGGCCGCACTGCGGTAGTAGTCCCGGTGTGCGAGCGATCTCGCTGGGGGAGCGGAAGAACGGCTTTAACGTCGTGGGATTGCTGTAATCCAAGGTCCAAAAGATGTTCACGGGTGTACGATATTAGTGCAAGACTGTTTTGGATAAACAGACTTACAACTAATAGGTAAATAACTGCAAATTTGCACAATCTGGGTAGACGCTGGGCCTCGCGATGTGTACGCGCCGCCATCTTGGTCAACTTGGTATATATTGGCTTATTATATTCTGTAGGCCATATCATGTACACTATACATAACAAACATATCACATAGGCCTAACACAACAATACAACTCATGCACATAAAGTTATACTAAATTTCATACCTTAAACTTAACAATACATGGACGCCTACTAGTGTACAGAAGTATAAGGACACCATGTCGCCAGTGGTGGGCCGTCAGGGCCTGCAAAGGCCTTCTCTGCTGGCCTAAAAAATATCTGAATCACAGACTGATGTTAATTATATTTTGTCCATGAATACTTATTAAATTATTCCAAATGGTCTTTTGGTGAGTAAAATGTTGCTATTTTCCTAAATAATATTGCAATTTTATGAGGTTATTATTATTGATGCTTTTTTATGTGTGTTGCAGCTGTAACATCCCGGGTTTGTTTCTTCAGTAAAGGCATTTATTCTGGATACACGAGTTATCTATCTGCGATGCAACGGCAACGGGTGTTTGTTCGGTTTGTTTTTGCACTTTGTTTATTTATCTTTCTTCAGTCATGTTTCATGAGAGAGAATGACAGCGATAGAGACGAGAGAGAATGACAGCGATAGTTAGAAGCGTGAGATAATTAGTGATTAGTAGTGTTAGTAACTTAATCTAAATCCCTAATGTTAGTAGATTAGTTGGTTAGTACTATATACATCTAACTAATATATACAAAGTGTAATTAGAAAGTAAGAAGGAAGTAAAACGAGATTAGAAACGAAGACGGAAAAACCGAAACATAGAATTTCCCGAAGTGCATGACAGAACGAGAATGAAACATGACTGAAGAAAGATAAATAAACAAAGTGCAAAAACAAACCGAACAGACACTCAAAACATAACAATAAGATGGCTTTTATAGCCATAAAATAGTTATTGAGGGGTGGATTGATTCAGACGGAGCACTACTGAAGGCCTAGGTGTGAAATGCACGGCCCGCCACTGCATGTCGCATAGGTTGCGCAGAGTGCAGGTTGCCAAGTGCTTGCGACATGTTGCACTGCGCAAACCGCGAAGATGTCGCACAAGTTATGCAGAAGCATGTAGAGGCCTTATGTGTGTGCCTGGTGAGGTTATAGTGGAACTCTGAACTGAAGAGGCGCTGACTGTCTGTCTGTTGTGTGTATTCCCCACTCGAAGGAAGCAGGTTTTAATTTAGTTTTGTTTATTTTAGTTTGCTATTTTAGTTCATTGTTTTTGCCTGAAAGCTTCGCAGTGAGCAGGGTGAAGACTTTGTGTTTTGTGTTTGTTTAACCTGCTCTCCCACTGTTTCTCTCTCCCGGGTCTGGGAGAGAGACAGAGAAAAATAAGAACCTGTCCAGAGACCGGGAAACCCCACTCCCCTGCCACTCATTACCATCTGCTGCTCTGCTCACATCTGGGTATTTGTCACGTGGCGTGTGACAGTTATGTTATACACAATTTTGTCTAATCGTGTCTCCAAGGCTGTCCCATGACTGCCAAGTCCTTTGAGTGCACACTCTCACGTTCTTCCTTGTCTGTTGACTCTGTTAACAGCTCATCATGGATGACCACACCACTCACAGCTGGCACAGGCAGACTGCAGGAGCTCGACTGGCCACAGGAATCACTCTTGCACGATACGGGGATAAGGGAAAGGGTGCTATGTACACTACCCAGTTAAAACCATCTGAATCAACTGTCTACCACCAAACTCGTCAGTGAAACATAGAACTTCTTTATGAACTACTGTATATCTGCTGGGTTTATTTGTTTATTCTTCATCTGAACATCTTGTCCTTGCTAAGCTTTCATTTCATTGGGTGGACCGTTATGATGTTTCAAACGCCACTACATTTGTTATATTAACTATAAACCTTGGATGGAAGTGTTAACACACCATATCTCTGGTAAATAGTGAAAGTGCTCAGTTAGGGGTAAAGAAAGAGGATTGGAAACTAACTTCTGTGGTACAAGTGATGAGAGGAGGACAGCCACTCCCTTTGATCAGACATTTAAATTTGTTTTAACTGACATTTAAGCAATGGCATATATTAGCAGGCAGTTCCCCCCAACCCCCACACACAGACAGCTCTGTGTACATACTGTAGGGGATAAGAATTAATCTAGAACAGGGGTGTCCAATGTTATCTGAGAAGGGCCGGTGTGTGGGTGCAGTCTTCTATTCTCACCCAGAACTAAAACAACGGAATCAACTAACTGAGGTCTTCATTGAACACCATGATTAGTTGACCTATTGAGTGCTTGAGAAGGAATACATTTAAAATAAAATCAGCAAATGGATAATCAGCACCTCATAATTAAACTGAACATTCTTACCCCGCCAGGGATTGTGGACCAACTTTGTGAATATTGCATCTGTTCTTTCTGCAGGGAAACTAGAGACCAGCGTTGATGTTATTAGTGATATGGGGGCAGCAGGTGGGGACCTGCAGTGCTTCTCAACCACTGGGCTGTGACCCATCACCTGGGCGGTGACCCAACAGCAGGTCACAGGAGGCTCACTACACTGGGCCGCAAAAGGCCCATCTACGCTTGGATCGTAAATCAAAGAACAAAAATCCTTACAGCAAGTAAATGTCTCAAGCCGTGCAGTTATGTTGTAGGAAAAGGACAATACTGTACCTGTTGTACATTTTAAACAGTTTTTTTTAATACTGATGATAGTTCATTACCATAGCTTTGAGCTCTGGAGGATTAGCTGGATTTTAGTCCTCCTCCCACCTGAGGCCATTATTACCTAAGAACACCCCCATTTTCCAGTTTTTACTGAAATTTAAGCAGTTCAAGTCCAGTGAATAACCTGAAAGGGTACAAAGGTAAGCGGTAAACTGCCAGAGGTTAAAAAAAAAGTTTAGGTTACCAAAAACTGAGAAATAATGTAAATTTTTTGGCAGTGAGTAATTTCCTACACCATCAAAAGGCACTTGGAAACTGGAGGAAACTCTGACAGGAAGAGGTCTGGCAGACCTAAAGCCACAACAAAATCAGAAGACACGTTTCTGAGAGTCAACAGCTTGCGTGATAGGTGGCTCACAGGACAACAGCTTCAAGCACAGCTTAACACTGGTCAAAGTAAGGAAGTGTCAGTTTCAACTGTGAAGAGAAGACTTCGAGCTGCAGGTTTGACAGGTTGAGTAGCAGTAAGAAAGCCATTGCTAAGATGGCAAAATAAGAAAAAGAGGCATGTCTGGGCCATGAAGCACCACCAGTGGACTACTGAAGACTGGAAGAAGGTCTTATGGACCAATGAATCAAAATTTGAAATCTTGAAATTTTGAAAGGTTTTTGTAGGCTGTCGGGTAGACGAAAGTGTTTGACCCCAACTGCGTGATGGGGCTCTTTTGCTCTTTTGCTGGATCCAGAGTCGGCGACTTGCACAGAGTGACTGTTAACCCACGTTAAACCATTACTTGTTCCCTGAAAAGGGCCTTTTTTTCTCTGAACTTTACATTATTTTTCAGTTTTTGGTAACCTCTGGCAGTTTACCGCTTACCTTTGTACCATTACAGGTTATACACTGGGCTTGAACTGCTTAAATTTAAGTAAAAATGGGAAAATGGGGGTGTTCTAAAACTTTTGACCGGTAGTGTATATTAATTTGTTTCTTGATTGGTGACTCTTTACTCCTGAGAAGGCAGAGGTGTGAAAGAAAATGTTGCAATGCACAGAGGCTGACACTGAAAAGCAGTTTTTCTAATGTAGTATTCTATTCAGCAGAACACTCTTCTTCCACATGGAGGAGTCTTGTGCAGTGTCTGCAGTATGCAATGCAAGTTGTCGATTGCCAATACTCAAATTGAAAACACTGACATGAAATCAATAGTTGCACAGTTACTGACAGATTCATCATGGCTGTTTTAATGCCATGGCGATGACAAACTGATTCTAAATATACACTACCGTTCAAAAGTTTGGGGTCACCTCTGGAAACTATTTTTATCTCATAATTGACAATGCTTTACACCGTATACATTTCTGTAAATACTTTAAAATGACAAAAAACACATGTAACAATGAACAAAATGAACATCAAATAAATGTTCAAGAAAATTACATTGAAATTGAATCTTGGATTCCTCAAAATAGTCACCCTTTGGCGTGAGAATAGCCTCACAAACAGTGGCCATTCGGTTAATACGTTTTAGCAGGAAATCACCCGACATGTTTTCCCAGCTATCCTGCAGCAATTCCCAGAGAAACTTGTGGGTTGCTTTGCTTTGACTCTTCCTTTCCAGTTTGTCCCATACAAGTTCTATGGGATTGAGGTCTGGACACTGGGCAGGCCAGGTCTTTAGTTTGAATTGTTGTTCACATTCCTCCTTCACCAGATAGTTCTTGCACAACTTCAAGGTGTGTTTCGGGTCGTTATCTTGCTGAAGAATGAAGGAGTGCCCGATTAGCCATAGTCCAGATGGAAGGTGACCCCAAACTTTTGAACAGTAGTGTACTAATTTCTCAGAATTCTGGTTACTATGTGGTTAAAAGAATATAAACAATGTCCACCTTCACCCAGACATCGATACATATTGTGCAATCACATAGCAACTGTCTTCAGTTACAGTGGGTATAAAAATTCACCCCTTTGGCATTTTTCACATTTTATTTTCTTACTTCATGGAATCAAAATGGATTTTATTGGGATTTCTTGCCACTGATCAAGATGAAATACTCTATAATGTGAAATAACAAAGCAACAACAGCAAACAATGAATTAATTACAAATAAAAAACAACAATAGGCCTACGGCAACTCTAACGGAATTATCAGTGGGCCTCAGATGTGTCTATTTCAGTTCCTTGTTTCAGTCTCGGCAGCTCATGTACTGGCTACTGTCATCTGGCTTCCTCTCCTGCACGCTGAAATCTCTTGGAATTGGGGGAGTGGATTGTGGGAGTGGAGGGAGGCGTTGATGCAGCCTTCGGTCACAAGAGGTCCCTCTCTGCCTAGCTTTAGAGCATCTAGCAGGAGGAAGTAGCATTACTTCACTTCCTCTTTCATTCTGCACTCAACAGATTGTTTCATCACAAGAGGAAGAGACACTCACGCTAGCATTATTCAAAAACCCATTAAAAAACGAGTTAACATGAGGGATCCTTTTTTGCGGAACTTGCTGCTCAGTTCTCTCTACCTCTACTCTCCAACAAATATTTGCATAGTTTACAGACTACATGCTAATTTTGACATTTCTTTCTCAAAAAGTAAAAGGTTGGAATGCCAGCTATTACAAAACAATTTTTTTTTAAGCTCGCTTTCACTTTTACATATTTTGAATCTGCTGTGTAGATTACGCCTCTGAGTCTTTGTCACCTTTTTTCTAGAAAGCCTGGTGTATTTCCCAGAATATTGTCTTACAAGACTATATATGTCTCTTAATTTAAAATATTAGCTATAAGCTCTTGCAGGTCAACAAATTGCAAATCGACAAATGACTGAAAAATACATACAATGCTATACACTGGAAATAACTGTGATTTAGGCTTTCCAGATGCAGCGCAGACTGTAAATATTGTCTATTTTACAGAACCAGGGTTAGGATTATACCATGCTGCATGTTTCTATCATTTAAGAGGAAGACATAGATGTCACTTTGACTATAAAAGGAAACGGGAGACTGTTGAAGGAGTTATTTTGAAAGAGCCGTCCACGCAACCACATCCTGCCCGGAGTGGGAGGCATGTGTCGCCATGACAATGTCTACAGTCATTGCAGAAAGCACAGAATCAAATGAGTAACACTGTGTGGATCCAGGGTGACGCTGGGAGGGCCCTGTGCCCATTCTAAACTGTGCACACAGGGGAAAGAGAATATTACACAACAGTCACACCATCACACAGTCATCACATGGTGGTGCACAGCCATCACAACATCACACAGTCTCACAGTCACACCATCACACAGTCACACAATCACACAATCACACAGCCATCACACAGTCATACCATCACTACTGTGCCAGTCACTCATTTGTTTTGTTTTAATTTATTTCCGCATTGTATTTATTCACAACCTTCTATCACCTGGACCCATTTTTCGACCCATTGTTTGGCCAATGGCTTGCCTTGGACATGTTCCAAGCTGTTGTGTGGAGATCTGGCTTCACTCTGGACAAATTCTGATGTGCAGTCCATGGTAAAAAAAAAAATAAACACATGTCACGCTGAAATGTTGGCATTTTTTCCTGTCTCACATCACAGTTGCCATGACGCTAAAAAAGGGCTCTGACAAGAGCTGGCGATAAGGCCGTGATATATATGAGAGATGCCTGGACCGGGCTGCGTTTTCTTACTCTTGTCCTCTGCCTTTCAACACCATGTCCCATGGACGCAAGCGCAATCGGAGCTAACGTGCCTGCAGGGGGAATGTGCCCAACCAGCCTTTGCTTCAACAGCTGTGACCTTAAACACCTCCCATGCGGAGCGCTACAGCTGTGGCTGGCCCAACTGGACCGCGTTACATCTCCCTTCCAGCATTACAGTGTTACATCTACCTTCCAGCATTACAGTGTTACATCTACCTTCCAGCATTACATCTCCCATCCAGCATTACAGTGTTACATCTCCCTTCTAGTGGTACAGTGTTACACCGTTACATTTCCCTTCCAGCATTACATCTCCCATCCAGTGTTACAGTGTTACATTTCCCCTCCAGTGTTACAGCATTACATCTCCCCTCCAGTGTTACACCGTTACATTTCCCTTCCAGTGTTACAGTGTTACATCTCCCCTCCAGTGTTACAGCGTTACATCTCCCCTCCAGTGTTACAGTGTTACATTTCCCTTCCCGTGTTCCAGTGTTACATCTCCCTTCTCACCTCTGCGGCTCCTTTACACACTGAAACCGCACTGTACTTTAACTCATAATTGGCAAAGGAGTCCACATCTGTTTCATTTACAATGCTTTTGAACAACACTGTCATCGCAAAACAAGCCTCTGTGATAACTTGGATATCTCAAAAGATAAAGACTAATTTCTTAACAAAATAACCATTGGGTCAGCAGGCCACATTTCTTTCGTTGGAATTAAATGTTTATTTACAGATATGAGAAGGGCTCAACTGGCCCAGGGTTTTGTTTACTGAAATAGCTCAATTGGAAGTCCAGATTCTATGATGATATTGTGTTCTCTGAAAGATGCTTACTACCACATGTGAACGATGAGTTTCCCTATATAGCAACCACTGAGCACTTATATACTGCTATTTCCACCTAAAGGGGAATGCCACAGTCACAGAACTGTCTTTGATTTCTATAAGAACATCACACACACAACCATCATCCTTGGACTCGGCCAAGTAATTATATACCCCAAATCCAGTGCAGCGAAGGTGCATTCCCTTCTTCTGCATCACCCCTAGTTGTTTACAAATACTATTTCATCATGTTTTTATCATGGATGCATTTTTGTCAATAAAAATCCCTGTGCTCCAAGACATTGTTTTAGCAAGGGAAGGGGTAATTATCCTTGGCCACGCCAGCACAATTCTAAAGAACCGGCCGGTGAGTCACGGCATTCTTCCTCCATGATCCCGATTAAGTGTACTCCCAGAGGTGAGCACCCCCTCCCCTGGTGCGCTCGAGCATACACGGCAACAGGCTTTCGGTTTTCGGCATCTCCCCCCCCGTTTCCCGGAAAAGCCTGCTTGAAAAAACAAGGGGGGGAGGGGCCTCGCGAATGATGCAGAGCGTTTCATCAGCTGCGCTGTCTGTCTGCTCGAGCCTCTGAGAGATTGATCTCCTCATGTTTGTCAGGTGATCTGTAGGTGTATGGGGAGCCATCCTGCGGTCGATGGTGGAATAAATCGCTGTACAAATGGCCTCTGGTTTATGACACAAGTGGTCTTTATTTCCAATGTGTGATGGTACTCTATGTCCGTGTCTGGGAACAGTGTGTACACAAAGACTTCCAAGTATGATGATGACTGGTGATTAGACTTGTGAAATCCTGTAGGCTATGTATTTGAGTTTTGGAAGGAACGCAGACGTGTGAAATATTATATAAAGAATTATGTAAGGACATGTCCCACATGTAGTATGGGGCTATTCATTTTACAGCGTACAGGTATTACTGCTTTGAGCCAGATGTTACCCAGTTGCTGTATTAATGAATTAAAATGGATAAGTATATTTCTAAGGCACATAACTACAAACTAGTTAGGTTGAACAACTTTGGAAATAAGGTAGTTTCATGCATATCATATGATATGTATCTTATCCAGTGACTTAAAAGCCCATAATGACAAAATGCATATAGTGTCAATCAAAGGATCTGCAGGAACAAGAGTGTTGATATAGGATATCTAGTAACACATCAGTGATAAAGTATCAGGCTGATCAGTGCTAAGATAAGCTTGCAGGCAAACCCAATACAACCATATGCACCATCGTTAAAGTGATCATAAAATAAAACTCTGAAACCTTATTGCACATGCAGAGCACACATTCACACACACTTAGCTTTGTGTATGTTCGATTTTTTTCAGGGGATCTGCTGTTATAATAATAATAATAATAATAAACGTTATTTGTATAGCACCTTATGGTTATGGTAAAGAGGTGACAGACATGGGTGTCATGGGGGGTGGGGGGGGGAGAAGTGGAACAGGGCCCAATGAAGGTGAAATGTCTGAAAGCTTGTTTACACAGGTGTGTCCCTGAAAGGAGCGGAAAGATAAGCCCTGATAAAATACCAGAGTTGTGTATGGGTACACCGTTTGTGTGAATTTTTCTATCATCCTATTGATCACTGTACAGGATGAAACTGTGTGTACACATGTCAGCTTGTGCTTCTTCATGCGATGATAACAAGGTGACCCGCTGGGGCCTACTCTGGTGTACGCACAATACTTCTGCTGTCTCTTTTGGCTGTAAATGGGTAGATGGGAGAATGTTCAGAAATATCTGTTTGGCGCGTCTGCATGGGCACACAATTGAAATATCTGCTGTGGGGAATCACACTGAACACCAGATATCCTGCAGCCAACACACTTTCAGTGAAAGCTCTTGGGACACCCCTTAGCTCCAGGTCATTCCTTTTTGTGGAGCCACACTCACACCCCACCCCTGCACACACACATTGTGAGAGCTTTCCCCTGTGGCAACTCTTCCTCCAGGCAGATCAATGCACTGACAGGCATGCCTGGACACGGACGGGGTGGACAGGGATAGGGTGTGCTTTATAGACTGAAGCAGTAGCAATCAGACCTCTCCTCGAGTACCCCCAGCCGGTCCATGTGTTTGATAAATTCCACCATCAGCACACCTGATTCAACTAATCAACGGCCGTTAAGTAGTTAACTAGTTGAATCAGGTGTGCTGGTGGTGGAATTGAACAAATACATGGAGCAGCTGGGGGTCTCCGAGGAGAGTATTGGGAACCCCTGGACTAAGGCACGTAGCCTGAGACAACTTACTATTATAATAAAATAAAAAGCATACTGAAATATTCCTGTGTGATTAGTCTTATTGACAGGTGTACTGCAATGCATTATTTGTTTTAGAGGGAAATTGAATTAACTATTAATCAAGTGCAGTAAAAGTAAAAGCTATGGCGACCAGAAGGTGGTTCTCAAGATGTTCATATTGGTTTACCAAACGTTTTTTGTAATTTGCTGAAATAGCTATAAATTATGTATTACTATGGTTTGTATTTAAGGAAAATCATTCCCCTTGACAATCAATCTAAATGTTTGGAACAGGTCCTTGACATTTTTAAGGAAGTGAAAAAGAGGAGAAATGGCCTTTTGCACACAGATCTATGGTATCTAGGCATACAATTGACATGTATACAAGTCTGCACTCTGCTCACGGTGGTATCACCATAAACCGGGGGTATTCAAGTCCAGGCCTTGGGGTCCACAGTGTCTGCAGGTATTTACTCCAACCATGCACTACACCACCTGATTCTGAATAATTAGTTTACCTCCTTGTTCCAGGATGTGAGCTAATTAGTGAAATCAGGTGGTGTAGTGCGTGGTTGGAGCAAATACCTGCAGACACTGCGGACCTCGAGGCCTGGATTTGAAAACCCCTGCCATAAACCATTACATCATTAATCAAGGGGCTCACCCAGTTACAGCACTTTTTACTTCAGTCTGGTGGAGTCAGCTCTGCTCTGCTCCCTGACCAGGTCAGGGGATCATGGTGCGCCGCACTCCCCTTCATGGGTGAACATGTTTCAAAGCCAACACATTCCTGCTCACTCAACTAGCAAAGACAGAAACAGCAAAGTGAAGTGAAGACACTGCTGGTGATGTCACACGGTTTGTGAATTAAGGCCACGCACAGTACTGTACAAGTTAGGCAAGTAGTATGTGTCAGAACACAAGTCAGGTGGTGCTTTCATTTGAATTTTTTGTATTCATTTATCTTAGTTCAGATAGGTATTGTACATTTGTGGATTTGTGGATTGGCGGTGCGTTAAAGACATAGTCATGGTTCTCTGATTCCAGTCACCTCCCCATTCAAACACACACTCTGCCCTGTTTGGAGCCATATCCTCCATATTGGTGCATAATTATGCACTGCACTGAAGAAGAACAAGGCAGCCATGGTGCTCAGTGCTGGTGAGACTGTGCAGAGTGTGCTTCATGCATGTGTACCAGCTCCCTCTGTGCTGGTGAAGTGCACAGACAGAGGAAGTGGACAACTGCAAAGGGAACAGAAATAGAGCAAACAAACATCGGGAGATGAAAATGATAAATTGTCCCAAGAGACCTGGTTTCAATGACTTCCACAGGCTTGGGAACAGGCTCTGGGAGGAAGACAGCTGACCTGCTGCATGTTCTGTAATATTAACATGTGTGTGCTGCTTCACACGCACATTCACGGATGCAGACACATAAAGACATACACAAACATATGCTATATGAACACACACACACGCACCCACACACATACACACACTCACCACACCACAATTTCTCCCTAGTCATTATCATATGTAGTTTAGACAGGAAGCCTTTCTCACAATCTGTTTCGCCCGTCTCTTCAGAAACTGTATTTATTTATACACACTTTTAAACCAGTTATTAATCCATACGTCATATGCATTTGTTTATATTTATTCATATGTAAACAACATCCCCTGTTCATCGGGCCATGCATCTAACACTCATGTCTGGGTTAATGCCTGCACTTTCATGCTTTCAATTTCACAACCTGTGCTTTCAAATGGCAGTAGAGAAATGGGGAGGTGCAACTTTTACAATGTGCTTGAAATTGTGCAAGAGTAGAATAGAAAACGGTGAGGTCATCAACACCGCAGTCTGGTACCACATCCCAGCGCTAGTGGCATGTTAGAAGGCTCATGTCTGTTACATAATACAGGCTCATAGACAGCCCCACAGAGCTGTTGGATTACGTTATTCCACAACCTCGTACTTCAATTAATGTAGCCAGACAAACCATATTTGGCATTTGGCATTGTTTCTGAGAGGATTGACAGTGAGGCAAATTCCACAGAAGGTTCTAATCCAGCGAGCCTAATCCACAGGAGGCTACAAGGTGTCTGCAGCAAAACCCTGACCGAATAACACAAGTCCTGCCTGGGAACAAAAGTGTACTATTGCATTATTATCTGGGTGTTTAAAACTTACTTGCACAATATTGCTATTTGTTTTATTTCATAACAATGTTATGATACAGTTATGGGCACACACTACAAACTTATCTACCCATGCAGAGTTAACGATGAAATAACTGCATCGTTTGTAGCGGTCTTAATCTCTGTGCCGTCTCAGCTACTCTCAACATGCATTGACTCATATGCTCAGACAACTTGAAGTGTGTGTGTGTGCGCGGAGAAGACCCTAAAAATGGGGGAGAGGTTGCATTCCAACGCCAATTGACTTAATCTTGTCCTTTTTTGTTGCAGAAAGAACACAAGAGGAACGTTGCAGTCTCGCTATCATGTGCAACACAGCTCTGTGTCTGCTTCTCACCACTTCCGCTCTGCACGGTACTTCTTTTTCTCACTCTTGAGCATAAGGAGCCACCACAGGACACTGCTTATCAGTGACAGGGAGCCTGGGACGAACAGACTGAGTACAGCAGTCAGAGAGCCGGCCATGCCTAGCCCTGCCATGGGATGAGGCCTTTTCTGTCATTAAATAAGGACACTGTATTTATGTGAGTCCAGGAGTGGCCATTGCTAAATGATAGTGTTCTGTGGTGAATACTGAAACAGCTAATTAGGTTTGCAACAGGAAACGGGAAGTGACATTTGACCAATGCTGCCAATAAGCTTTTGCACCATTATGAGTCACCAGGCCTCCTTTTCGAACGGTTCTTTTCACAAAGACCTGCCTGAGCTCACACTGGCCAAACCTGTAGGTTTCTGAGAAAGATGTTCAATTATTCAGTGGAGACTGATAATCATTTAAATCAAATGTGACATTTTCATCAGGTGAAACAGGGCACTATTTTCTTGAGCAAGCCAATGAAATGTGATCCTGCCTTATGCTGTACAATCAATTTTACTCTTCCGGCAGATATGAAACGATACAATTCAACAATTTCAGATCGGCGCTGCACATTGGATACGCATTTATTCAACAAAATGTTTTAAAATAGAATTAAGAACAATTTTTTTCTTCAATTCAAATTGAGATACTGTAAGTAAAACCCAGACAACTTTCAGATTCAATCATTCTTTTTTTAAAATAATTTAAATAGTGAAATAATAATTTAGGGAGAGTCCTCAGACTTTGCCATGTGTGCTTGGCTTCATACATACATTCTATCATACATAAACATATGTATACATACATTATCTTCATACATACATTCTATCATACATAAACATATGTATACATACATTATCTTCATACATAAAATAATCATAGTGTCCTTCAGTAAATCACAGGTATGCTGGCACAAAATGAACGTACATGCATTCTATATTTTCACTTACAATATACATAAACTAAACAGGTTACTCCTTCATATTTGTAGATCTTATAATCACACTCTTTTTGGAAATTTGCTTTGAGGAGGCATCCGAATATCTAAACCTGTTTTATATTTTTTTGTAACATATAAAGAGACAGCGATGGCTAAATTGATTCATTTTTAAAGCAGTGTAAAAACTGATGATTTAATACAATTTACTACTACTGTAGTACATATGTATACTGCTACTTACTGTATGATGCAGTAAGCTACTAGGACAGTCTTATATATATGCCATTTAGCAGCCACTTTTATCCAAAGTGACTTACAGTATTGAATGCATGCATTTTTCAGTACATGAACCCACAACCTAAGCGTTGCCAATGCCGTGCTCTACCAACTAAGCCATGCAGAACCACACATGTATACAGTCTCTCCATTCCATTAGTATGTGGTGATTGTGATATGGGCTACTGCTCTCCATAATGGCAAAATGACGAAGCAGACACATAATCTTGTCACGTACATGGTTTCCTGCCCACAACAGTCTAGGAAAACATCTAAATTATTTCCTGAGTGCCTGAGATGTTTTTTTTTTTTTTTTTTTTTAAAGAAAACTTGCTTTAAGAGCACTGTCATATCGCCTCACTCCTACAAACACACTCGGGTCAGCAAGGTCTGCAAGTCCAAGCAGGTTATCATTAGATTTGAGCCTTTGCTTTCATGTAAATGGAAGTGTTGTCTAGTAAATGTCTTGCAGGTTGTCTAATCAGCGGTGAAATAATATTTATATGGCATGTGTGATGCTGCGCTCGAGGTGTGGCACAATCTTTTCATCTGAAGAAAACAAAATGTGTTTCCTGGCTGTGTAAATGTGTAAATAATGTCTCGTTCACATATTCTGCAAATACACTCAGGTGTTATGAACACAAAATGGACGGTTGGGAACCCATAGTCTCTCTTTAATGACACATTCAAACATTTGTGTACAAAAAAACCATCATTCTGTTGTGCATTCAAGAAATGCTGGTCTGAATTTCAGAACCACGGTATGTATCTCTATTGTCCATGTGTCTGCTGTGCTGGAATGATCATTGCAGAAACACATCGGTTGTTTCCCATGATTATAAATGAAATGACTGTGTAATTCAACGTTTGTGCAGCGAGCTAGTACCGTACACTTAGTCTTGCCTCAACAGGAAGCTAGTACTTACATTTCCTCATAGCAGTTTAAAATGCAGAAGCGATTAGCATTCTCCACTGTAAATATAAAGTAGGGCTGTAGCAGAGACATCCCCTGTATTCATTTTGTTGAATTTTGTCGAATTAAAAATGTAAAAGAAGGGGCATACATGTCACTGAGGAAGTTTTTCAGTAAAACGTGTGCTGTAATTCAATACCTAAATTACCCCTCTGTCCTCAGAGGTGTAGCATATTCTTACCAACCAAAGAGCACGCAACAGCTATAGTTTCTAAAAGCAAAAACCAAACAGATAATAGACAGAGAGCTTTCAGTGTGTCAGTGAATAATTATTCTTGAGAATTTCAAGAGCAAAACATGACAAGTCTATGTTGAGTCAGAGAAGGCTAGAAATGAAAAAAATAGAAACGCTCTGGCTTGCCTCTTTCTGACCCACGGTAGGCATGGTAACATGAACACGGTGTCCTCGATGGGGTCAGAGATTTTGATGCATTTATTTTGGAGCGCTGCCCACATTCTCCAGAAGTGAGATCAGCGTCGAGTTAACAATCGTAACAGTCCAAATTCCCGAGGCTAATACAGACATCTGAAATGGTGGAATTTGTTTCTGATATCCTCTTGGCGTGTGCATATTATTTAACATGAAATGATTGAACTTTAGCTCTTTAGCTTTTTAAGGAAGCTAATGGCTCCTTGCTCACTTCTGTGTTCTGTATTCTGAAAGCAGGCGATCAGCAGAATGTCTTTATCTGTTGACATTTGGATTTGAAAAAAGGCAGAAAGGACTGAATTTCAGCAGATGGATTCCAACATATCTTAATGTTTCACTATTTTATGTAAAATAACATGCCACAATGTGATTTAATGGTGAGAATTCAATTTTTCCAAATAGTTTCAGTGTTGAAATTAGCTGGCATATTCTCTGAAGTTTTCAGATTTTTAAGACAGATATGTAACCACACAATTTCCTGTATAGAGCCTCACCCGCTACTCCCTCTGACTACGTCTGATCGTGTTTCAGGTCTTACCCTGGCTCAAAAAGTCTTACAATTCATGCAAGAGGGAGAACTCCAACAATAAAAATCATGCAGAAGATCAAGCAGTGACTTATGCCCGAAATTGTATCTGTTAGCAATATGCTTTTTATGTATATTTGCATAATGCATATAAGCTAATATTTTTAATGAATACATTATGTTTTAATTAACTTTAATTGAATTCTTATACATATTTTTAAAACTCATAATATTATGGAAGGACTGGAACAAGTATAGGTACCTGCCAAAATAAAGGAAACACCAACATAAAGTGTCTTGATAGGGCGTTAAGATGCCAGAACAGCTTCAGTGCACCTTGGCATAGATTCTACAAGTGTCTGGAACTCTATTCCACAAGAAATTATATCATTTGGTGTTTTTATGGTGGTGGAAAATGCTGTCTCAGGTGCCGAATCTCCCATAAGTGTTCAGTTGAGTTGAGATCTGGTAACTGAGACAACCATGGCATATGGTTTACATTGTTTTCATGTTCATCAAACCATTCAGTGACCACTCGTGCCCTGTGGATCGGGGAGCATTGTCATCCTGGAAGAGACCACTCCCATCAGGATAAAAATTATTCACCATAGGATGAAGGTGATCACTCAGAATGGATTTGTATTTATTGGCATTTACCTTGCCCTAGAAGGAGTTGAGTGGATCGTAACCATGCCAGGAAAATACTCCCACACCATAACAAAGCTGCTAGAACCCCTCACTGTAGTAAACAAGCACTCACGCCTGTAGGTTTCTTTTGCCACACATGCACTCATCCGCTTGTTGAGAACAGGGTGACTGCAATATAGGGCCAAGCGCTGCTTACGTAGTTTAGAGCAGAAAGTCCTGCCTGCTCCCATGTGAATGCGTGTGCTATTCTCATTTCCCTGAGAATTGTTGCGATATGATGTAAGAAAAATGAAATTGACACCTTGATGACCTATATTTTTTTCAACGCCGTTTTGGCTACTGGAGCAGCTATGAGACCACCGAAAAAAACCTAACCACATTTTTTTAGGCGAGGAAAAACATAGAAATAGAAATGATAGAAATCTGTGAGCGTTTCCCCTTTAAACATAGTGAGATATCATATAAATTATTTTCTCTTGGCAGGGCCCAAAAATAAACAATAGAAGAAAAAAATTTATTAATAAATTAAAACCTCCCTCATGCTCCCGGTGGTGCATCCAGCTAAAGCACCCATTCTTGTCCATTGTCCTGTAGTCCAGAATTGAAGCCAGAACAATGCCTACAGGGTTTGAGTGGCAGGACTCTCCGGTTGAGAAAGAGCGCCTCCTCTCATCGACCGCGCTCCTGCAGTCTGTCTGCAGCAGCTGTGTAAATAATGCAGTCCTCCAGCGTAGTGCTGCCACAGCTCAGCCGGTGGACAGCAGGATGAAAAGAAACAAGGCTGAGAAAAAGAGGGGGAGAAATGTTTTAAAAGATGCTTAAAAATTAAGATAGCAAAAAGAAGCAAACTTACTTGATCTATTTTATAACAAAAACATTGGGCCACACCAGAGGAAACTAAGCTGCAGCACACGCATATGCTGTTATTACCAGCTGAGGCAGATAGAAGCAGCACACACAGACACACACACACACACACACACAGGATCCAGTGTAGGCAGATAGAAGCAGGCACATAGAGATAGAAAATCAGCTTAGTATCGCATAGGGAAGATACATTTATGCAGTGTTGACATACTAAGAACATATCATTCGTCCTCCATCATAGCACAACAATATTTATTTCGAGTCTGTTTCTCAGATATGTTGAATAGATTATTATTATTATTACTGCACAACATTCCCTTGCTCCTTTGTAGTGTTCAAGTGGGAGTTTGAATTCATATGAATATGATCATTTGGTTTTATGAATAGGAGTACTGAGGGAGTACTGTATACCTTTGAATTCATATGATCTTATGATTAGGTTTTATAAATAGGATGACATTTTGATGTTGCACACAGTGTTGGCTTGCCTTTGCTGCAAAGACAGACAAAACACCTGGTCAACATTACTCATTTAACATTTAGATATGAGGCATTCAGTCCCCCATTTTTTCTGTTGTATTTTTCAATCATTTCAATATTTTAATGTTTAAATGTTTAAAAGCTAATGTAACAAATTAGAAATGGGGAATTATTAAGAGGTATTCCATTATTATTTCTGTGTGTATGTGTACACACATGTGTGCATGCGCACTTGTTCATGTGTGTGTGTGCGCACACACGTATATGTGTACATGTGTGTGTACAGTATGTATCACTTGTTGGTGTGTATGTTTGCATATTTGTGTTTGGGCAAGGGCGCCTGTTTGCAGCAGTAAGGTGATTGTGCGCATGTGTGTTCCAGTAAACATGTGTGTGTGGACCAGTGTCTGTGTGGGACAGCGCCAGGCTCACAGCTGGAGTGCCATTCTCCTCAGCAGGCAGTGTTTCCTCCTGGCGAAAGGTCACATGCATGTGTCACATCGCATTTGTCTCAAACTCCCCAACTGTTCCTAGAAAATATCTCCTGATCGATTCAGCATAAAAATCAAATGTTCAAAAAGAACATTTGATCTGTGGGGAATTCCAAAAACAGGGACAGGCACTTCAATCTTCACAGTAATACAGCACAGTACGGTGACAGCCACTGAAAAGGTTAATTTGGGCACTGGGAAAAGCGGTGGCAGCGATGGCATTCTTCTAGCTAAGCTTTTCTCAGGCCTATGGACTCATTGCAGTTCAAAGTGTTCACCTCTTCCTGAGGTATTACTCTCACAGAGAATATTACCCATTCTGTGAGATTGGGAATAAAGGCCAATTCAGATTCCCCTGGGACTGTTCTGTTTATAGCCAGACAACATCCTGTTGTGCGTTCTCTCTCTCCCTCTCTCAAATGTGCAAATTCAATACAATGATATTACATTACATTACAGGCATTTCTTTACCAATCCATTTATACAGCTGGATATTAACTGAAGCAATTCAGGTTAAGTACCTTGCTCAAGGGTACAACGGCAGTGTCCCACGTGGGGATTGAACCTGCAACCTTAACGTTACAAGCCCAGTTCCCTAACCATTATACCACACTGCCTCTCTCTCTCATTTTCTCAGCCATGTTTTTTTTAATGTCCTAATATGGTGGTGCAGTTACTCCAGAGTAAGATAGCTATGCCATCTCAATGTTTGTTCTGAACTGGCTTCTGAGTGGAACGGCTGTCAAACTATTTCCATGCTACATATGTTACTAGAAAGCATATTACAAACTACTGATGGTCTTATTAAGTGTTGAAAAACATATTTTTTCTTTTTCATAGGGTGGCTGCATCATTTGTTAAAGGCACCATCAACTGAACGCCATGAAGGCCATAGCTACCCCTCATTATGTGAAGAGTGTTCAGTGTTCACATTTATATGGAAAATAATTAAATGGCATATAATTTTTTCTGAGACAAACAAAAATGAATGACTGAATTGAAAGTCCATATAATACCCCATATCATCCCCCTCCTCAAAAAACCCTCTCTAAATTCTGCTATAATTTGGTTCTGTGGTTCTGTGTGGCTCAGTAGGTAGAGCATGGCGTTGGCAACGCTTAGGTTGTGGGTTAAATTCCCACTGGGACCACATATAGTGAAAAATGTATGCCTTCACTACTGTAAGTCGCTTTGGTTGAAAGCGTCTGCTAAATGGCGTTGTCACATGCCACGTGACAATCCCTGGACTGGAGCAGAGCAGCTGATGGTAAGACGTGGCAGAGGAGTGGGGTTTGCCGGTCTACAGACCGGATCTTTAATTTTGTTCTGTCTCTCCCCCCAGACATGGGAGAGAGACAGTGGGAAAGCAGGTTAAAATAAAACAAACACAAACACAAAATCTTCACCCTACTTGCCGCGAAGCTTTCGGGCAGAAACAATGAACTAAAATAACAAGCTAAAATAATCAACCCATAAATGAAAGCCCCGCCTCCTCCGAGGGGGGAATCCCCTTCCAGAGAAACACAGACCAAACACAGACAATCAGCGGCTTTCCACACCGCCTTAATACATTCACATTAAACACACATCAACACTCACCGGGACAGGGTAGAACTCTACTCACTGTCCCGACACACTCCACACACATCTCCAGTGACTTTTCAAGTGCTTCTCAAACCCATGCATACAGAGACACTCAAACTGTCACGTCTCGTGTTCATGTTCCCCATAATTAGGTGTTTGTAGTTTATTCCATGTTTTCCTTGTTGTCCGGTCCGTGTTTTTACTTTCGCTTACCTGTTTCCAGTCTTGTCATTGTATTATTGTTTTCACCTGTTTCTCATTTTGGCTGATGTAGTTAAGCTGTTCATTTCCAGATTGTCTCGTCATTGTATTATCGTTTTCACTTATTCCTTATGTGTCTGATTGCAGTCAGCTGCATTCATGTTAATTCCTGATTGTTTCTTGTTATGTCTAAATGTATATAAGCTGTGCGTTTTCCCATGTTCGTTGCCAGATTGTCTTGTGCTTTCCTTATGCCTACACAATTCTCCAGCGGTTTCTCTGTTTACCCGTGTATTGTTTCATCGTGTTTTTGTTCGTGCTCCCGTGTTCATCCGTATCCCAGTCTCGTTCCCGACCCACCTGTTCGTGCTCCTCTCTGTGTTCCCTGGACTGATTTCCCGTTATCGACCTCCACCTGCCCATTGACCACGTCTTGCCTGCCTCTGACACACCTGAAGCCTGGAACGAACTTTGCCTGTCCCCGACCACTCTTTGGATGCCTGTATTGCCCTGATTGCTCCTGTTTGACCATTGCCTGTTTTTTACGCAATAAAGGACATTATTGGATTTCTGGGTCCGCACCTGGTTTTCCTACTCCGTTCCTGACACAAACTTTCCAGTCTGAGGTCTCTTTTACCCCAAACACACCGAGACCCTCGCCACTCCTCATAGTAAGAGCTCTCTGGCAACCAGCCCCGAGACACTCTCCACTCTTTCAGTGAGAGTTCTCGGGCCATTGTCCAGAAACACTCTCCACTGCCCGAGTGCGAGCTCTCTTCCAATCACACCGAGGGCGAGAGGCGGACACTCTTTCAGGGCGCCCTCTTGCTCTCTTTCACGATCACACCGAGGGAGAGAGGCGGACACTCTTAGTGCGCCCCCTCTCCCTCTTTCCCACACACATAAGCACTCTACTCAGTCACTTTCGACAAACGCACACAGAACTCAACAAAACGCCACACAGACTCCACATACGGAAACCCTCTTGCGGGGAAGACACCACACACAGTACGTCACTCACATTAAACTTATACTCCACATGATATGCCACGCGTGCATTCACACACACGAACAACAAGACCCACAACTCTTAATTCACACACATCAATGACAAGACTAACTCTCAACACTCACACATAATGACATGACAAGACTAACTGATTCCCTACTCGCCCCACCTGCTCTTAAATAGGCTTACTTTCTGCCTGGCTCAGGTGGGACTCGTGAGGCAATCACCCAATCACAATCACTCAACACCAAACAATTCACATTGTATTTGACAATGTGGACCACCAGATCCTGCTCTCATCTCTCGCCAAGATGGGAATCTCTGGATCTGTATTGGCATGGTTAAAATCATACCTGGCTGACCGGTCCTACCAGGTGGTCTGGAGAGGATCCCTCTCCTCTCCCCACACCCTCTCTACCGGAGTCCCGCAGGCCTCGGTGCTAGGCCCCCTCCTGTTCTCCCTATACACCAAATCACTTGGTTTGGTCATCTCTGCTCATGTTTTTTTTTATCACTGTTATGCTGACAACACCCAACTCTTTCTCTCCTTCTCTCCTTCTGAGACCCATGTCCCGGCACGTATCTCTGCATGTCTGGCAGACATCTCTGCCTGGATGTTCACACACCATCTGAAGCTCAACTTGGGGAAGAGCTGCCCTTCCTCCCAGCAAAGGGCTCTCCGATGATTGATGCTTCAATCACCGTGGAAGGCTCCATAGTGTCTCCGTGTCAGTCTGCCAGGAGCCTTGGAGTGACCCTGGACAACCTGCTGTGCTTCTTGGGCCATATTGCAGCAATCACCCGGACTTGCTGATTCTCCCTCCATAACATCTGGAGGATCCGACCGTTCCTCACCAAAGAGGCCACACAACTCCTGGTCCAGGCCCTGGTGATCTCACGCCTGGACTACTGCAATTCCTTGCTGGCAGACCTAACGGCCTGTGGCATCAAGCCACTGCAACTGGTCCAGAATGCTGCCGCACGTCTGGTGTTCAACCAACCCAAGTACACATATGTCACCCCTCTACTCACCTCTCTTCACTGGCTCCCTATTGCAGCACGCGTAAAATGTAAATCACTGGTGCTGGCCTATCAAGCTGCTGGAGGAACTGCTCCCTCCTACCTCCAGTCACTCATTATACCCTACACCCCAGTCAGACCCCTCCGCTCCGCCTCCTTGGGCAAACTGACTGCCCCTTCCCTGCGGGCGCCCGGCAGCCGCTCCTTGTGGTCTTGCCTCTTCTCTGTCCTGACCCCCCAGTGGTGGAACGATCTTGCTCACTCAGTCAGGACCGCCAACTCACTGGCCATCTCCCGCAAGAGACTCAAACCCCATCTCTTCAGACTCCATTACCACTAATTGTCATCACCACTGCTTTCATATTCAATACTGCCTTTTGTAATATGTATCTATGTTGATGACTGTCCCCCAACCCCCCCTCCCCCCCTTCCCCTTGTGTTTCAGGCATGATTTGCAGCTGCTAACGATTATGTCTATTACTGTATCACGACACTGATCTCTGGCGTGGACTATGATTAATCTTACCATGTATTAATGCACATTTTTATAAGTCGCTCTGGATAAGAGCGTCTGCTAAATGTCTAAAATGTCAAATGTCAAATGTAAAGTACAGGGCTTGATGGGTTCAGGCAAAGAGTTGGGACAGTGTGGTTTTAAATACACAGGGATGCGTACCATTCTTTGCATGACTGGACTTGTTTTCACATGGAATTTTGGGGTAAATAAAACAGTTCCAAAGGAACCAGGAAGCTGTGTAGTCCAAGTGTGCTGCCGAATACATGTTATCCTACATGTTGGGGTTCATGCAACAAGTTGTTAAATCAATAGTCTGGGGTAGTCAGTTCTAACAAACACCTAAATGCATATATTCAGAAAAACTGAATCACACATACCCAGACTTACACTTGGCAGAAACACCTAGCGCTGATTTGTCATGCGTGGCAACTGTGTCGTGGGCTGTCCCTCCATTGGCCGGTTGTCGCCCTTTGTGCTCTCCAATCAGACAATGGCAGGAGTGGCTTTCCCACCGTAGGCATGCTAATGAGCGGAGGACAGAATGGCTCTCTCCCCGCCGGTGGGAGTGGAACAAAGAGCAGGGAGCTGAACATTTCTCACGAGAACTGCCCCGCCTCCCGGCCAGGGGCATCGGGTTCCCTCCTGAGTGTTCAGTCTCCCCGCCCTATGTTCCAACCCCACATCCACAGGGGAAGCTGCTAGCTGAGTGCTATCTCATTCCCGTTTATAGGAAGGGAAACTTTTATTTGGTCACAAGACTACTCTTCTCTTGAGAAATGGTCTTATTCCCTTTATTTTTTTATATTTTTTATTTGAACCTGTTTTGGGGGACTACACTGGGCAGGACTATGCTTTTGGTAGATTGATACGCCCTTATTTCAATACAATACAGTTCAATAGTTATTTCAGGCATTGGGCGAAACAAGTCAGGGTATTTAAACATAAAGCCGTAATGTGGCTCCACTTCTGCATCACTCTTTACAGGAATCAAAGCTCTGAATGAGTGGCCACTTGAGAGACAAGGGTTTTTTCAGACTTCACAGTCAACAATTGACCCGCTTGAATGCGTTCAATAGCCCTTACTGCTGAAATAGGTTTTATGGATCAATGAAACTATACCAACAGAGGCACTGTGGAACAGAAGGCAACGTGATCATACTCTGCTCATTTCACGTAATTTGTGGACGTTGTAGTTTTGAAATGCTTGCTGTCTGACCAATTACACTCTGACAACACTGAACTAAAACTGCTGCAATACTATAAAAACATAATCTTTACTGTGATTACTGTGTATTGTCTAAAGTATAACTGCCATTGCTAATTGCACACACCCATTCAATTTCCAACAAATTCATATGATTTATTATCTGTAAAAATATGATTTTAGTTTAGTATTTTTCACAGCATAATTTCATTGTTGAGTTGGGGGACTGCAGTTTTGGTGTGTAACAGTTGGTGCATTGCCCTGGTCCATAGAAGCACTACAGTTATAAAATACATCTGACATTTTACAAGAGGAAATTCCACACCCCTGCTGAGAGCAAGCGGTGTGATTGAGCAACATAACAACACACAAGTTTTACAATGATGTTTCAAGCTTGAATTTAATCAAATTAGATTTAAATGAAATAAAAATCCCTTTTTTATTTAAAGTTGTGTGAAATGTATTTATCTCCAGTAAATCTCAGCAATTAGTTTGAAAATCTTGGCCATTTGTGAGGGTTGATGACCCTGTGGAAGTGTACCAGTTATGAGTTACCATGACAGTGAAATTGAGATGTTTCAGTAGGCTGAAGGAAGAGTGTCATTTTTCACAGAGTCACACCTTGCAGGAAAGTGTGTGAGCGAGACACAGGTTTCTCACACATTCATTTTGGAAACCAAACATCTACCGGTTTGTTTTATTTCATTTTAACTAAATGTCCATGGCAAGCTATGTACGTGGTATAAACCAATATAATGGACACTGAATTTTACTGAGGAATAAAGTTTTTCAGCAATTCAATACTTATTAGCCTTTCAGTGCTGGTGATGAGCTTTTCTCTGCACTGTTGACACAATTGTGGATTATTAGGGATTTTCATAAATGAACAAATTCATGCATGCAAATGCATTGCCCATAAAAACCAGAGAATCAGCCTTCTTACAAAAAATAAACACTATTTAAACCAAGTCCTGAACCAGTAACACACAGGCTCACATATTCCCAAGATTCACAATGAACTCCTCAACAGCTACACACCAGTGCTTAAATAGACCAAATTGGCTCAGGTGAACTAATTAGGCTATTTCTGTTCTGTAAGTAACACCCACACACAATTAAACACAATCGCAGTCAGCCACACCCATACACAATTAAACACAATCACAGTCAGCCACACCCACACACAATTAAATACAATCCCAGTCAGCTACACCCACACACAATTAAACACAATCCCAGTCAATTGAATGAAATGGTTTATTTAGATCAGCTATGGGTTGATTTGTGAATTGAAGACAGACAGAGATAGGATCCTCCAATTAGACAATTGACAATAACTCAATCACCAAGCCATCGATTAAATGGTTTCACAAATTTAAACATTTGGCGATTAGCATTCCTAGCCCAAAATGTGCATTTTAAAAGATACCTCATCCTTCACAATGCAATTTGAGAAGCAGTATTTAGTTGTCCCTCCTGTAAATTTCAGATGCATCCTGGTGCCAGGCCTGGTATGTGCGTGTGTGCGGTGTTGAAAGGACAGCAGCTGAGCTCTGCATACCGGTTAGAAAGAGATTCGGGGCTGCATCACAATGTTGATCGTAGGCTATAGTCTTTAATTCCAAATAGAGTTATAATAATGGTGGCTACTGTATCCGATATTTGTGTTTTAGGCCTATTTTGGCTATAGTTTTTCTCTTGGTAAGGGCCCTGAATTTGTTTTGGTAAGGTGTGTAAGGTGGTTCAAAGGATGTTTTGGGGGAGTAGGCTGTGCTCTCCTGAATTGACCAACATGTTGCAGTGATGGGTTGGGCCTACAAATAAGATTGGCCATTCCAAATTGGGAGAGAAGAAGAAAGGCTTGGCATGAAACATGTTTAAAAATGTATCCAAAGTGGCTCCTTTGCTCTTATCTCTCCTGGCAGGCTCCATTAACAGCTCGTCCCACGTGTGTCCACCAGTCTGGTACTCCTGGACTCTCTGATGGACCTCAGGCATGAGGGTGTGACTGATCCTCTGTTTCAACTGTACTCTCCTTGTTTAACCTTCCCAGTCTCCCTGACACTCACACACCAGCAACACTAATGGGATATGTTTTAAATATGTATATAAAATTAAACAGCATTCCATTTCAGTCTGAGGTGAATTCCACACCTTCTGTTTTGATTTCTTTTGATTTGCCTGGCGATTTCAACACTACTAACAATAGAAATGAGTGAAATGTTTGCATGCTGTGGTGGAATGAGTTACAAAGGCAGAACAAACTGTTGGGTGCATGATGTCATCCGGTCAGATTATTATTATTTTCATTTCGCACTGAAAATAATTTTTTCCTCTTTTTTTCTGACACACTGGGTATGTTATAAAGGTGCGGTTCTCCGTCACCAGAAATAAATAGCAATTTCATTATGAGATGGAGAGGCCCAGACTATCAATGGGCTGGGACGTTATTGGGACAGATTAGGAATCCTATGCCCAAATCTAACAGTCTAACTGAACGACTCAGTCCTGAAGGAATGGATACATAGGGATGTATGAAAGTGCTGCTATCATGAAGGAGCTCTGATCCAACCTCATGTTGAACAGGAAGAAGGGGCCCCAGGGAAGCTTTTATTCTGGCTGTCCTTTTTCGGCTTAATTCGTCGGCATTTCCTTTCAAATTATTCTTTAGATTTAGAGACCGTTCTCCCCATGAGTTAGAACACAGATGATTCTCTGGTACCTACCATTTTTAATTTAAAAAAACTGTTGGATGTGTAACTCATTTTATGGAGCCTTAGAAATGTACTGTTCTAGAGAATAGTATTGTTCCAATTCAGATTTTATTGTAGGAAATGATTTATTGTTTTGTTTTGTTTTGTTGAGACAGGATACAAAAACAAGAGCTTCTTAGTCTGTGTGTACAGTTCTGACTAAAGTGAACAGTTTAATATGTACATAATAGGATACAGTATATAGGTACAGTTTATTGCTGTCCTCTAAGCTGTTTTTCATTTGCAAAGTGCATCAAATATGAACAAATTACTCACCAATGCATTTTAGCAGTATTATAGCTCTATATAAAATTAGTGTATGAAGAGAATTACTATGGATTATGGAAGACAATTTTCTAGTTCATTCTACACATAGGAAGGAAAAAAACTCCAAACCTGGAAACCAAAGTTTACTAAGCATAATAATAATAATAGTTAAATAACGTCAGCTTCATTTGATAATGATTTAGTTATCAAAATAAAACAACCCATCTGTGAATCCTTGTGAAAATGAAAATGAAAGTCAAGTGATGATTCTGTATTTATCCTTTATATATTGCAGCTGCTTGTTGAACACCACTAGTGAATCTAAAATGGGGGGTTTAGGGGTGTGGAGTATATCATTTCAATGAGCAATGCCTAATCCTGCAGCTCTCTGGCCTTTACTGTCTGTAGATCCTTACTCTGGGTCAGGGGTGGCCGTCTGTCTCGTGTCTCTGTCTGTCTTAACTGCACGCTGTCCTGTACTCATTAAAACTACTGCTGAGAGGGCCCTTCAATAGTGTAGTGTAGTAACGCATCCGTATTGGCTGGTCCTTTATGAGTGTGAGCTGCTTATCATGGTCGTGGTTCGAAACCCGACATTACTAGATCAGCCTAGGTTAGGAACCCTGATCGGCTGTCTGCCCCAGGGGGAGGGTGAGCCGGTATAAACTCGCTGAGGAGCGGTAGGGCGACCTCGTAAAAAGGGTTGGGCGAGTTCCGTCTCGGAGGAGGCAAACATTGCCTTGAGGTATTAACCCATCCTGTGGAGGTGGGCGACGAGTTTGTGGGGGAGGGTAAAATCGAAAAAGAAATACAGGGTATAATTGGCTACCAAATTGGGGACGGGGGAAAAAATTCCCCAAACGGGAAAAATACATAAAATAAAATAAGAAATACTGCTGAGGAAGGGACCCATACTCCGAACAGAGATGAGATTCAGAAGAGCTGACTGGGAGGACATTGCAGGATCTATGGCAGTGCTGGTATTTACTGGCCTGTAACAAAGCTACAAAGCAGGTGTGCAAAGTAAGGTCACTTGTATGGGCAGGTAATGGACTTCTTCCTTGAAATTCCCCTTAGAGGAATTTTCACGTGCTAACACGCTTCATGTGCACTGAGTGGAAGTCTCAGGTTCCACACAGAATAGCTTAGATGCACATAGTCCCTTCTTGATTCACTAGATCATTAGATACCATGACATATATATATTTTGGAATGGTTTAAGCCAGTTTATAGCAATGATATTTTATAGCTGTCTGTGTGTCTGTGTGTGTGTGTGTGTGTTTTGTGCATGTGTCTGTGTGTGTGTGCATGCATGCATGCGTGTACATGCACGTGTGTGGGCTATCTAGGAGGGGTTCCTTCAGGTTTGAAAATATGTACTGTAAAAGAAAAATGTAAATATTTGCAGGTACTCTTAGCAAACCTCTAAAACCAGGAAACAGCTTTAGTCCTCATCTTCTAAGAAAGGTTTTTAAACTGGGATACAGTCCATGTACTGTAAGAAAGGTTTTTAAACTGGAATACAGTCCATGTATTGTAGATCGGTTCTTAGGAAGGGTCTGATACTACAGGTGGATAACAATGTAGACCTCAAATGACCTGCCAACTGTCCATCCAGACCAGCAACACAATTCAATTTCATTCTAACTTCCCTTTTTGGTAAAACAGACTAAAATAATTAGATCCAAAATTTGTCCGAAATTCTCTGGTATTGGTTGTTCACACGTGGCCCTTGTTGAAGGCAAAAGATAGTCTTGCAGTTGACATAATAGTTATCCTCGTTATGGAAGCATATGCAAAATGTTCAGATTGTGCAACACCTTCATCAGAGCTGATGTCAAGGAATCTACTGGATGGCTAGGATGTCAGGTGATGTCCAGCAAAATAAGTAACATCTCTGCAGAATTCACACATTCTGAACACCGAACATGATCACGCCTGCATCTTCCCTACAGGTAACTCTGACCTACTTCCTTCGTATTACACTGTGCACTGAAATATTTGGCTTATGTCTGAAATTCATGCAAACAACTTTACAAAAATAAGTAGTGGAGTAGACTCAGCCTGATGGACAGTTGCCAGAAAGGTAAACAGGAAGTGCGATCAGCTCTGTGAAACCAACTTCCTGATATTGAAACAAATGAACACGTGGTTTACAAAACAGATGTGTCTCTGTTTTCAGTGTCAGGCTGTTGCAAGACTGCAGTGACTTTTTTCAGGAAGTCATTTATGGCGGCACTAACTCCAATGCCTCATATACAGTATGCTAATAACATTACGGATTATTAGTACGGACAGTTTTTACATAACAATACAAAATAAAGGTAAATAATGTGATCATGAAACAAAGATGGATATAGTTGAAGGCACATACACATATGCACACACACACGCACACACATGCACACACATGCATACCCCTGTATAAAAGAGCATTGACATTACAGAAGCATTTTTAGTTCAGCAAGACCTGAAATACAGCAAATGTACTAACTACAATCAATTCAAAGGAAATCTCTTTACAATTCAGCAAATTCAACAACTACAATTTAATTTATTTTTTCAACTTTAGTGCATATCAACCTGTAATTTACATGGATAGGCAATTATTAAAGTACAGAACTTCTTCATTGAACATTGTGGCCTTATACATTTTTAATTGCCTAACACATCGTGCAAAGGTCAACATGCCTCATACAGAAATATACTTCCATATTGGTTATACTATTCCATATGGGCATAGAGCCTGTCTATATCTACATTGTCTATTGTTTGCCACAAATAAATGAAATGACCTAGATGTCACATGGGCTGACAAGATCCCATGTTTTTTTGTTTTTTTTATTCCTTTGTGGCCCAAGAATTACACCTTTTGAGAGGAGCGGTCATTATGTATTGTGTGGAATTTCATGAACAACTTTAATAAAACCTAAACTTATCCAAAATATCATGTTGTATATTTACAGCCATGTGAGAGGCACAGAATGCACCAGCAGTGCATCTAAACTAAATATGCAGAAAAGTACACAGGCTACTCTGGGTGGTATGACAACTTCCTCTTTCACTGTTCGAGGCAGAACTTGCCTCTAAGCAAACAATACAGGACAACCCAAACTTCTAGGACTTCCTAACCTTAACCATTAGGAAGAAAAATGCAAATTGACTTCAGACAAGTGGTCACGGGCACCATCCACCAACACTAAACCTGCCCCGACAGTGGCCTCTTTTAGACAACCTTGCTAACCTCACCTCTTTAAACCCCAAGTTCTTGTTCATTCAGAGATAACGTTCTGGCGGATCGTTTGTTTTTGGATTCAGTTCACTCTTTGCTCTGAGAATTAGTCACCGTGCAAAGGTCAATATGTCTCAGTTTAAAATATACTTCCTCATATTGCACATCAGTATGGCCTGTTATCTGTTTGCACAAGTGAGACATGGTGTAAAAATATTTTAACTGGGAAATGGGTTTTAAAGGTCTCGTTCTTAGTCTGACAAAATTCTTCCCACCACACAATGTCCCCATCAATGCATTGTGCAGAAACTCTCTGTCTAAAATCTGAACTATTGCATCTAAAAGTGATGCGACCTTCACATTTCAGCAAATGCAACTATCGCAAATTAATAGCGAGCAACCCAAGGTTTCTTTTTCTTGGACTTACCAATTGTGCTTCTCGAGTTACTGCTTTGCCAAAAGTAGCTGATGCGCATTTTTGCATTTAACTCAATATGGACGTGGCATAGCTACATGCAACTGGCATATCTTGAACTAATAAGGCTCAGTGTAAGCTATGATTCTTTATGTAGAGGTTATAGCTCAACAAAAATGTTTTCAATGTAAAAAAAGTACTCACATATGCAAAGCATATTCTTTCTGTACATCTATAAAATAATAGTTACAACTAAACTTTCATCAATATATATATATATACGTATATACACATCATGTCTTATATGTTAATGTCATGTGTTTTGTATTATGTTATATGTGTATGTTGTGTTAGATTGTATGTGTATGCCAATGCCTGGCTGTATTATTGCAAAACAAATGTCCCTCTGGGATAATAAAGTATTCCATCTATCTATCTATTATTTCACAGAAACTAAACAAGCACTGTTCCAAAAACAATGATTTCCACATTTTCCTACATTCATTCAAGCAACTTGGCCCTGTTTCTTCATCTTGCCATCTGAAAAGAATGTAGTCTTTATGTGTACGATCAATGTGTGTGACCTTACCAGCAGTGAACAAGTCTGTGATGAAGGTCTGATGGACAGCTTGAGTTTAAACTCTTAACAAATAGTCTACATTTCCACCTCATATAGCATACAGTATATTTGCGTTACTTTGTGCTATATTTTTGAATTGTAGTGTACACTAGAGGTGAGGATATTAATATCATGTGTATGCGTTTATAAATGAAAAGACAATTCAGCGATGATATTTTAATAACTATTCTGGGTGTTCTATATGGCTTTCACTGAATTAGTGTTCATTGCTGAATATGTTCCAGAGGCCAGCAGCATTGTTTCTGCAGCAGTACAGAAGGATTTAGAGCAGGGGTCTTCAACTCCAGGCCTCGAGGTCTGCAGGTTTTTGCTCCAACCACGCACTGCACCACCTGATTTCACTAATTAGCTCACTTCCTGGACCAAGGAGGTAAAGTAATTATTTGAAATCAGGTGGTGCAGTATGTGGTTGGAGCAAATACCTGCAGACACTGCGGACCTCGAGGCCTGGAGTTGAAGACCCCTGATTTAGAGAATCCACAACACAAGTTGTGATTTGACTGTATTCCTTTAAAGCAATCCGTATGCAACAACTGGGTTTTCAACATAGGTTTGGATGGGCAGACAATAGCACAAAGAATAGCCTACATTATGATGCTATATGTTTATTTAAAAGCAGTCTGTCCATAGCAACAGGTTTATTAATAGTGTGTTTTATGCCATTAACAAATTAAACAGTGAGCATAACTGACTTTGCTGGTATATTATCAGGTATATAATGATATATATTGATCTGGTCAAGTGATCATAAAAGGTGCGCTCATTGTGTGGCGTTCTGGAGTGAGGACAGATCGTATTTTGGCTGTGCAATGTGTGTGCTGCTGAATAGCTATGACTGACAGGTTATCATAATAAAGCAATATGGAAGGGGAACCAGTGGGATGTCATGAATATTGGCATGTCATTATAATATTAATATTAATATTAATATATTGGGGGGTGTTAGGCATGCCATTATAATATTAATATATTGAGGGGTGTTAGGCATGTCATTATAATATTAATATAAATATATTGGGGGGTTTTAGGTACAATGCAAGCCATGCCATCAGTCCTGATATACCACGGGTTTGAGTGTCATATCGCTTTCATGAAACGGTGTCTACATATATCTTATATATTACATATGAGAATTAACCAAATAATGACAACAAAATGTTTTTACATTTTTTTTATGCTTAACAGCTTAATTATATGGTGCATCCTTCTGCTGAATGTATTTGGTAACTAAGCAACGATATAACTCCTTTGCTTGGACCTAGTAAGGGTGACATCACAGCATACAAATTAACAAATGTGTATAACACTGTATATTGCAGTGTGGAGGGAGGACACAGCCCATTTACATTTTTAACATTTACATTTTAAGCATTTAGCAGACGCTCTTATCCAGAGCGACTTACAAGATGTGCATTAATACATGGTAAGAACAATCATTGTTCACGCAAGAGATCAGTGCAGTAATACAGTGATAGACATCGTTGTTGGCATACCATACCTGTAACACTGGGAAGGAAAAGGTTAGTACATTTTTTATTTTTTATTTGAGGAGTAAGTATACATATACAAAAAGTATTAAACAAGTAGGCATTGGTGATGACAATTGGCTAGATGTACAGAATTCAGTGGTAGTGGAGTCTGAAAAGGTAGGTTTTGAGTCTCTTGCAGAAGATCGCAGTGTGCTGCTAATAATGTTAGTCTAAAGTTGTGCGAGAGTTGGTGTCATATATTGGCACAGATCATCTAACTTGAACGAATGGATTATGACATTGTTACAGAAGGTCATCCTTACTTACTTAGAGATGTATCTACAATGACATTTACACACTCAGTGACATTGTTCAACATTTATATAACTGTGGGATTCACAGATATTTTAAGTTCTTTATTTATTAAAATTGTGTGGTTGTCACACTTTTTTTCTCTCTCCAAAAGCACAGTTCCTATTTCCTTAATACTTTGATCTATGAATAGTAATAAACAATAAGATATGATAAGATAAGAACAAACAATCATTTGTTTAACTGATTAGATTTTTTTTCAAATGAGCTACGCTCTTAAATAAGCCTGCACAACTGAATGAAAAAAAAAACATGGTAAAGGATCAATATACATACATATAATACTGTACATACAGTACATACGCAATTTAGCAGACGCTTATATCCAAAGCGACTTACAGTAGTGAATGCATTTACGAATTCAGTATATGTGGTCCCAATGGGAATCAAACCCACAACCTAAGCGTTGTCAACGCCATGCTCTACCTACTGAGCTACACAAAACCACGGAATGCAGCACACATTTGAGTGCACTCTGCCATAAGTAGTGCCTTCTAGAAAGCCCTTAATACTGTGGGATTTACATTTTTCACTCAGCATTTGTGTTCTTACTGAAAGCTGCAGCCCAGAGCCAGTCTAGCAGGCATCCCTGCTCCAAGGCCGTAATCACCTTTCAGCCTGCCAATCGCTGGCATCTCTTTCTCTTGGCCCGGAGCCCCTCCTCTCATTGGCTGACGCAATGATGGAATTATGGTCTAAAAGTCGCGCATTAAAACATTTCCCTGTAAGAGATTACATTTAAAAGATCACATTATCCAAATCACTTAACAGCCCTGGCAGTTAGACAAATAACGGACAAGTCATTAGTGAACAAGTTTTCTTTTTTT
This sequence comes from Aldrovandia affinis, assembly GCA_029706075.1. Classification (NCBI taxonomy): domain Eukaryota; kingdom Metazoa; phylum Chordata; class Actinopteri; order Notacanthiformes; family Halosauridae; genus Aldrovandia; species Aldrovandia affinis. The sequence goes on from JAINUG010000040.1 coordinate 357,445, forward strand.
AAACAGGAATAAGAATGCTTTGGGCGTTGGCTTCAAATCAGACTACACTCATATAGAACAGCTGATTGCATGAATTTTTCCTAGGATTCAGTTGCCAACCTTAGTCTATAGCATTTGGCATTGATTCCCAGACATTGTGTTTGGAAACAGTAATGTATGTAAAAGTACTGTAGAATGCTACTCTAGTAAAAGTACCATAACATTGGACAACATGTATGTAAGTCAAAGCAGAAGTGTTGGTTTTGGAAATGACTTCATTAAAAGTAGGATGTCCTCCAGAAACCACTTCACCCGTGGTGTCTAAGAGTACAAGACTCCCTTTTCCATTTCTCATTTATATGTTGGCACTTGGCCATACAATTAGACAGCATTAGATTCAGACTCATTGTTACGTTAATGAAATGTAAATAACAAATATAAAAAATTAAACGTTTTTAGAAGTTAAAGCATGAATGCAGTAAAACATTCCTCAACTAAACAGCAGTAAAACTGAAACTGTGCTCATTGGCACACCCTGCCATATTGTGATCATTTAAGGCAAACAATGGGTTGTTATTCCCTTCTTCACCAAAAGTATTGAGCCTTAGTGTGACGTTTGACCTCTCCTTGTCCTTATTCACTACGGAAAGATAGCTTTCTTTCACCTCAAAAACATTGCCTGGCTGAGATCAACATTAAGTGTGCCTGATATGGAAAAAAATAGTCTGTGTTTATCTCCTCCAGGATCGACTATTGTAGTGTACTTCCTGGTGGGCTTCCTACTGAAAACACACAGGTCACAGATTGTACAAAACAGTGCTGCCAGAGTACAACGCGTTCTGACGGTGCTACTCCTTTTTGGATGAATTTCTGCATCGGTCACCACTCAAATTCAGTTTACTCCTGAATTATAAGGTTTTAAACAGTATCAGTATTGATGATATGATTTTACTCTTGAATTATAAGGTTTTAAACTTTAAACTTTAATCTTTATATCTTTATAAAGATTATAAACTTGACATTTTAAGTTTGACAGAGACTTGGCTTAGACCTGATGAGTACATAGCATTAAATGCATCTACCCCAGTTGGATACTCTGGTTGTCACAACCCTCGACAGTCAGGCAGAGGTGGTGGCGTGGCTGTTATTTTTGACACTAGACTACGCCTTACTAAGAAATCTTTAAACACATTCCCTTCATTTGAAGTGCTTTCCCTGGGCTCCATACAGACTAATGTAGATAATAGATCTGTATTTACTTCATCTTTTATACTAGCTACTATCTACAGACCTCCTGGACCCTATGCTGTTTTCCTCTCAGAGTTTTCTGACTTTTTATCAAACCTAGCAGTTATGGCAGATAAAGTTGTGATTATAGGCGACTTTAATATTCATGTTGATAATGGAAATTATTCTCTAGTGAAGGCTTTTGCTTCTATTCTTGACTCCGTTGGTTTTGTCCAAAATGTGTCTGGGCCGACTCATTGTCATCAACATACACTGGACTGAGCTTTATCCTATGGTATTAGCATTAGCAATCTAGTTGTCTCTCCTCATAATCCTGTGCTCTCTGACCATTTCCTTATTACGTTTGAAATTCATGCTACCACTGCTATTAGATCAAAACCAGTGTTCTACTTTAGTCGCTCCCTAAATTCCTCTACCATACCTAACTTTGTCAGCCTGTTCCAAGAATCATTTACTGTTAATCAGGATCCCACTAGTCTACAATCTATTGATCAGCTGACGGACAATCTAAATTACACCCTGCGCAACACTCTTGATGCTGTTGCGCCTCTCAAAAAAGAAAAAAACTAGCCAAAAGAAGCTTGCACCATGGTATACTGACCACACACGTGCTCTTAAACAAGCTTCTCCCAAGTTGGAACGTAAGTGGCGATCCACTAAATTAGAAGTATTTTATTCTGCCTGGAAAGACAGTCTGGTACAGTACAAATATGCTCTCTCCTCCGCAAGGTCAACCTATTTGTCTGATCTGATTGAGCATAATAAGAATAATCCAATTTATTTTTGATACAGTGGCCAAACTGACAAAGAACCAGACTGAAACCAATGCTAAGCCTCCGGCAGCCTATAATAGTAATGATTTCATGAACTTTTTCTCTGAGAAGATTGAGAAAATTAGAGATGAAATTACTAAAATGGCACCTTCTGCTGTAGCGGACACTGATCAGAAAGCACAGGCTTACCAGGACAGGGTCCTATGGCTACTCTTGAGTTTTTAGCGCTCTGGAGTGGACTGAATTTTCTAAATTGGTTATGTCCTCCAAACCATCTACTTGTCAATTAGACCCAATCCCAACAAAACTTGTTAAAGAACTTCTTCCTGTTATGGGGCAATCCATGCTAGACATTATTCATCTGTCTCTTTCATCAGGCTATATGCCAAATTCTCAAAAAGTGGCAGTAATTAAGCCACTTTTAAAGAAACCAAACCTTGACCCAGAAAATCTCAGTAACTACCAGCCAATTTCTAATCTTTCTTTTCTCTCAAAAATTCTAGAGAAAGCTGTAGCTCAGAGACTGACTTCGTTCCTGACATCAAATGACATCTATGAAACTTTTCAGTCAGGATTTAGGCAACACTATAGCACTGAGACTGCTCTTATTAAAGTTGTCAATGACTTACTGATATCAGCTGACTGTGGATGCGTCTCTATTCTTGTGCTTTTGGACTTAAGTGCTGCGTTTGACACAATAGACCACCAAACTCTTCTGAGCAGACTTGAAAACCTAGTTGGACTGCGTGGACAGGCACTCTCCTGGTTTAAATCCTACCTATCAGATAGGTATCAATTTGTGCAGTTAAATGATGAGCCCTCTGCTCTCATCAAGGTGGAATATGGTATCCCTCAAGGTTCTGTTTTGGGGCCATTATTGTTCTCCCTTTACATGTTGCCACTTGGTGATGTCATTCGTAAACATGGCGTACATTTTCACTGCTACGCAGATGACAGACAATTATACCTATCAATGAAACCTGGTGAAGGACAATTCAAACAGTTGGAGGCCTGTTTTAAAGACATAAAAGACTGGATGTCAGATAATTTTCTATTGTTGAATACTGATAAAACAGAGATGTTGGTCTTGGGGCCCAAAAACCTCAGAAGAGGGTTATCTGATTTATCTCTTAATTCTGGATGGTTGCTCTGTTTCTGCAAGTTTGGTGGTAAAAGACCTTGGTGTTACTATAGATCCTGGTCTCTCATTTGATAGTCACATCAAAAACATTTCCAGAGTAGCCTTTTTTCACCTGAGGAATATTGCCAAAATTAGGGGCTTCCTGTCTTTTATTATTATTGCAATGCATTACTGTCTGGCTGTTCCAATGCCTCACTCAGGAGCCTACAACTCGTACAGAATGCTGCTGCAAGGATCCTGACTAGAACAAAGAAATATGAGCACATTAGTCCTGTGTTAGCGTCACTTCACTGGCTTCCTATAAACTATCGTGTAGACTATAAGGTACTCCTCTTAATTTATAAGGTGTTGCATGGACTTGCACCCTCTTACTTGACGGATCTACTTAATCCGTACAATCCCCCACGTTTACTTCGCTCACAAGTTGCAGGCAACTTGGTAGTCCCTAGAATATCAAAAAATACAGCAGGTGGCAGAGCTTTCTCCTATAGAGCTCCTTTACTGTGGAACAGTCTACCCATCTCTGTGAAGGAGTCAGACACAGTCTCAATTTTCAAGTCTAGGTTAAAAACACATCTCTTTAGTCTCTCTTATAGTCATTAGGTGCAGATGTGGAGGGGGCGTAGCAATAGAGCCTTCTGGTGCAATGAGCTATCCTTACTGTCACCAATCATAAGTGATGATCCGCCCCTATCAGGACTGCTGATGATGTGGTGGGATGGTCTCTGAGTGCCCTCATGGCTGCGTGCTCCTGTGCCACTCATCTAATTAGTTATGCTGCCCTAGATTACTTCTGCTGGTGCAAAAGTGTTATCACTACTCTTCCCCTGATCCGGTGTGATATTTATCATAGTCATAATTGCACCTTTCCTCTCTTCTCCCGGCCGTGGCACCTGCCCGGAGCTCACCTGCCCCAGAGTCAACCCCCACCCCTGCCATGTGTTAGCCAGATACCGCTGGCCCAGACCCTAGCTGCTGGTTCCATCCCCTGCCCTGCCCTGGTATCTGGAGGGATGAGGTCCACCCCACTCCTACACTTAGAATGCCCTTCCGGTGGTCTGTTAAGCCACATGAGCCTCAAGGACTATTTGTGTTGTTTTTCTCTGTATCCCACAATTTTCCAGGAGTTCATCTCGACCGCCTTTTAAGGGGTCAGGGAATAATTTTCCAGTCTCCCACATTGGCTCCAATGGTTTTCTGGTTTTTTGATTCCCTCTGGAAAATGCCAATTGTGAAGCGCTGTGTGACAACCTGTTTGTAAATGGCGCTATACAAAAATAAAGATTGATTGATTGATTTTAAACAGTATCCCTTCAGATGATACAATTTTACTCTTGAATTATAAGGTTTTATACAGTATCGGTTCAGATGATGAACTTGCACTGTCAGGGTGGGAAATCCCAGTTCCATTGACTGGGGGATTGTACTGTTCTTCATCCCTGGAACACCCTTACAGATCACCCGAGGGCCCAGTTGTCTGTTGCTGCCAATAAATCTCCTTTTAATACCCATTTTCCTTCAATGTACATTTATTCATTTGCTTTCACCGTATGATAGTAGTTATATTCTCTGCTTCATAATGGCCTCGTCTGCTTTTACTGTTGTACTGTATAGTTCATGCATAATTTAGATTAATTTAGTGTCAAAATGACCCATCGCAAACTGGGGAACTCTCAGCAGGATTTGGTTGCTACGGAAACGGCTCCTTTCACAGCAGCAATGGGACCCTCCACCAGGCACCTGGACCCTGTTACGCCTGACTGAGGATGAAGATCATACCATTACAGGCCAAATGTTTTTAATGTCGACCTGAAATAAATTAAACCATATCATAAACAACTTACATACATTTTTACATTGAAATGTAACTTGAAATTCTCAAAAACATATTTTGCATAATTTCACCTCTTCAAGAAGGTTCAAAGAGAAAGTTTGATTGAATCCTCAGTAGCCTGCCCAGTGGTGAGTACATTGTTTGAAGCAGACCAACATAGTTACAGTACCGTAGACATGTCAGTACATAGGTCAAGATAATGGTTGAGATGCTTGTGTGATTTCCTGTCTTTTTTGGCTTTTGACAACCATTATCTCTCACTTAAAACATAGTATTTTGGGTTTAATTATAACTAAAAATTGTATTTTTCTTCATTCTAGAATGAACCATTCCATGGTGCTGTTACAATATGAGATTTCCTGATTCACCACACAATTTAATTTTCAGCTGATTTAGGGCCATTGTTGCTTTACAACATTCTCAACTTTGCAGATACTGAACATACCAGGACACATCAATCTTGTTATTGTATTCAAATTAGCTGGCAAATAAACCTATGTATATTTGTATAGATACGGTACTATTATCCCTACATATGTCAACAACAGATTTTACTGCAGTGATTCTCAGAAGTTGAGAAATGGCACAGAGTTATACAATTAAGTTACTTTGGCCTTTGATAAACCTGCCTAACAACTAGACTCCTCTGTAGCTCAGCCAGAATGACATCACTCTTTTACTCGATTTTGTTTTCCAGACTACTGCCTTAATGATTTAACTTAATGATTTAACCCCATTCCATTGTCCTCACCGTGTGTGCCCAGGTTACAACTAAACATTAACTACTGCATTTGTTCAAGTAACTTGAAAGCTAGCTAAGATGAAGTATTAATGAATCACCTGAAGTGTAGCTAGCTAGCCAGCTAGATAGTAAAACAAGCAGCTAGGTAACCATCTGCTAAGGCTAATGATGGCATATATCACTGACTAACTACACTTCAGATGTACGTTAACTGCCAGAAGTCTGGAAGCTAGCAAGCTATTGTTGTGTTGCTAAGTACCCAGCTGTATGAATGAAGCAGGGGAGACAAGACTTTCTAGCTGGCTACATCAATGTGTTCTTGGTTTCAGAAAATGAATTTAGTCCAGGGTTTTACAACCTACCTTGTAGTCATGCTAGATATCTAGGCCTCAATAAGATGCAGGGTTTACAGAATCATTATACATCTGTAAATGTGAGACTACTAATCTTTTGGATAGCATAAGACAGCAAGTGAGCTACTTTCCACAGAAAAGCAATACGGCGTCTAGAATGTTTTTTTGAATATGTTCTGAAACATATCTGAAATTGGCAACTATGAACAGATGGCACTGTTGGGAGAAATAGATCCGAACATATGATGTTATTGGTTGAAGTACAGGTAACTGCCAAAATGAAGGCAACATTTGACTAAATTAGCAATCCTTTAAACGGGTGCAGTAACGCGAGTGTCCATTGGGGGAATGCGACAGCCAGTACCAGGGGATAGGCTTGGCCCTCCCCTTTCCCTGTTATTTTAGGTGGCACTCCCTGTTGAAGTGCACTGGACTGTTGATCTCCAGGATCTCCAGGGCACCAACGACACACAGGGACAATAACTTAGCTATTTTATTCTTCTCTAATCATTTATAGACCCTGGTAAGCCCAGGCTTGTGCAGTGTCTTAATATAATATATGAATAGAACCTTGTCTTGTGGAAAGATAACCGAGCAGCCTTCACCACATTTTAATATGAAGTCCACTTTATATTGTTAGAATAGGATACTACTCATTGACTGACTATGGCTTATTTTTTAAACACTATTCCTGCTGCGTTTTAGTAATTTGAGTATGGAAGCTGTACTTGAATCACAAACGAGAACAAGATTATATGGTTTTATTACAGTGACAGAGGTCAGCCGGGAGAGACCTCATTAGGGGTGTTAGACTATTGTTTTCATTTTTGTTTTAGCTGAGCAGCAGCAGCTTATTGGTTTAGTCTTTAGGGAAATGAGTGTGTACCCAGGGGGTCCCAGCATTGAGTCCTGTGTGAGCCGTGCACCCTCGAGTCTGCTGTTTGAATAACTGAATGTCTCTAGAAAACACTCAAATATGCACATGAGCAATAGAAACAAGGCAATCCGTTAAGCAAGTAAATAATACATTGTCTGTCGTATTAATTAATTATTGAAGAATCAGTTATGAGAAAAAGTATATTCCATGCCAGACACCGAGCTAAATATACCTTCATAATTAACACTTTTCTACACAAGAGACAAGACACTTATGAAGTTAGTGGATATGGCTTATAATTAACCAGCCGGCTCTTAAACACACTGTCTGCGACTCAGATCAGTATTCTGCTTTAATGAATGTGTTCAGAATGACTTTACTCCTGCTTGAAAACTTTGCCACTCATAAAACAGGGGCTATATTATTTCTGACAGAGAAGGGGCAAGTTATCTTTGTTGTTTGGGGTAGTGTTTGAGCTTGTGCTCTGTGTAACTTTTCTGCTCGCTGTAAATGCCATTGCTACTAATTTAGGCCCGCATTCAATATTTTTTTTTCCGTGAACTTTGAACAACCAATTTAAGTAAGTATTATTTTAATCAGTATTTCCATGAGTACATTGGTCACTGAAATATGTCAATGAAAATCTATATTTATTTTGGAACAACAAATTTAATTCAAACATACTATATTCCAACAATCAGCTCAGCCCTTACTCCAGTGAGAGGTAATTCTCTAATCACCATTTTGGAAATGTGCCAGGTTTTCAGGTTTTGAAAAGCAGCTTCTCTACGAGGGAATTTATTGCTCTTGTTTGTTTTCACAAGCAATGTTTTTGTAATTGGGGCCTACAGTAGGTGAGGAAATACAATTCTGGCAGGAGTGTGCCTTCTGTATGAAATCATTTTACAGTTTTTCCTTATTTATTGTTAGAGTTTCAGGCTTATCAGACTTGGCCAAATTATAAAAAACGTATAAAATAAAATAAAAAAGCTATCGCACTAACAAACTGCATTTGATCATTGCAACAGTATTTTTGCAGCCACAAAATATTTTGTAAAACAAATGATGATGTGTATTTCCACTGCAGATGGTGTGGGCTGAGTTTGAATGGTGCGGACATGTCCTGACAGGTCATTACATAACATCCCCGCAATGAGAGCGTCTGCAGCTAGCAACAGCACCCGGGGGGAAGAAAATAATCTCATCATCACCCCCGCCTACAGCTCTCATAATGAATTTGTGTTCACAGTCCCCCGCTGGCTGATAGCCAAGGCAAACCTCACCACTTTCTTTCAGTTAAGCGGCCTGCACGGCCATGCCTTGCTTGGGGGGCATGGGAGGGCTTGCCCAGTTCACTGTGCCCTGCTGGCCCGGCATGGGCATGCCCACTTCACTGTGCTCTGCTCCTGAGCCATCCAGGTACCCAGAAAAAATTAGGAGAGTGAATGAGCGCACGCATGAGATGACTCTTGGTGAGGATAAATACAAGGACACTACGTGCTTCTCCTTGATGGTGCTTTGCCAGTTCCAAATTTTGATGAGAAACTCAGTCGGCAGGCAGCATGCTTGACCCCCCCTCCCTGGTCTGTGGTCCGTGTACTGACCCTCTCTGGTCTGTGTACTGGCCCTCTCTGGTCTGTGTGCTGACCCTCTCTGGTCTGTGTACTGGCCCTCTCTGGCCTGTGGTCTGTGTACTGATTCTCTCTGGTCTGTGTACTGGCCCTCTCTGGCCTGTGGTCTGTTAACTGACCCTCTCTGGCCTGTGGACTGTGTACTGGCCCTCTCTGGTCTGTGTACTGACCTTCTCTGGTCTGTGTACTGGCCCTCTCTGGTCTGTGTACTGGCCCTCTCTGGCCTGTGGTCTGTTAACTGACCCTCTCTGGCCTGTGGTCTGTGTACTGGCCCTCTGCTGGAAGCTGCCAATGCCTGTCACATTCAGTTATGTTCTGCAAGCCACACACCTGTCGCCCTGCATTACAAAGCCGACTATCAGGACAGCAGGATGGCTGAGGTGACTGCCGCTTCACACCGCTTCATCTGCTGTACCATCACAAACACATCCCAGGTCTGGAGACTAACAAGCCACCTGTTTGTACCTACACCACGTCCACAGTCACATGAATGAGTACTTTCAGGTTCAGCATAGGTACGATTACTGATCATTTTAAAGACTGAAGATTGAGGGGGAGCTACTAAACTTTCTAAAGAGAGTGGAGGCAAAGTGATTAGTGATCATCTTAAAAGACAGTAACTCTCAGCCATTCGTTGATAGCAGTCAGCGAAGAAGAAGGAAAGGGTGTGAAACAGCACAGTCCTCTACAATGTGTTCATTTTCACGGGAGACAGAGTGTGTGTCTGTACAAACTCTAAGGCCGTGGAGAACGTACAAGGAGAAAAAAAGAAATCATGGCTTTAAGGATGGCTGAAGATCCAGCGACTATGGCACGGTGACAGGGGTACATGTGGTGCGAGGTGTGTGGGGCTGGACAGTGGCAGGCAGTGTTTAATCGTGTCTGAAATAGCTGCAGTGCAGCTGGGGGTAGTATGGAGGGCTCCTGTCCGGAATTTGCTGAACAATAGCGGCACAGCTGACAGGAAGGAAGCTTAGTCACGCTGTGGGGGGAAGGGCCCGCTCTGCCTCTTGACCTGTCTGACTTATCCAAATAGGATGTGAGCTCGCACCGTCCTACGGGTCAGCCTGGGACACAGCCGACAGCACACCTTCCAATTTTACATGAAGGAGAAAAAAAACTTCCAACAAATGTTACGCTTTTAGAAGCCTAGGTTGTTCTCTAAGAGGCTTGCAAGTTAGTTAATGTGGGTGAACTGACGTCATAGCAGGAGAGTTGAAAACGTATGACTTCGTGAGTGAGGTATGTGACATGCAGCAAAATACCTGTTTCAGCATCCAAAATCACACAATGGCCAAATTAACATGAAATAAGAAGTTCTGTTGAGCGGAGAAAGATTTATGACTTTTGACAGAACAACAGGAGTTTAAATGGTTGGAGCAGGAAGACTCACCGTCAGATGCGTGGGGCAATGTGAGAGCTGAATGGAGAGGCCAGCTTCTCTCATCGTATTTGACTGGAGAACTTGATACTGCTTAACCGGATTAATGCACCAATAAGAGTAACCGGCTCAACAACAATCCACTTATCCTGGCATGGCATCATTTCAGTACGATGTTCCAATCAAATATGGACATCAAAGATATAATAAATGCACATTTGATCAAACCTTACAAACATATTGCATGTGTAAAAGTTCATACTACAATACCATCCTCAAAATATAAGTGCAACCATCTATATTGGCATGACAATGACTATTCTAACTGTAAAAAGTGAATAGTCATTCCTGATCCATGGTGGTTACAACTGGGCTGTATTACAGAGGCAAATCTATTATGATAGGATATGATTTTATAGTTGTTTTTTAAATGTTTTATATTTGGTTTATATTATAATCTTACACCTATTATATCATATAAACCAGGGCCGTGCACAGACATTTTGGGGGGCAGGGGCTCAAGCAAAAAAAAAGAAGGGCACTCACCCCACCGACACGCACTATTCCCACCCCGATGTTGCCACACCGCCGTTATTCCATGAAGAAACCACAGATTTGATGTAGTAATGCAAGTCAGTCAGTGTAAGTAATGCAGTCAGTCAGTGTTCAGTTGTTTAGACCAATTCAGTCGCATTAGATCAGTGGTTTCTTTGAGAAAGAACCTGGGACCTGTTTTACCTTTCATTATAAGTAATGATAAGATTCTAGATCAGCAGTCCTACTAAGACATGCTTGATACATAAGCCCCCTGAATTTGGGGTTTCAAAACTTCCTTCTGTTTTCATGTTCTGTATCTTTTTGTTACATTGCATATATTTTATAAATTAGACATATGGTACAACTACTGAACTACAGTTTGATTTTAGTAACATGTTTTTGAGCATCACACTGAGAGGAAAATAAACCACAGTGTTATATGCATGCATGCACGCACCCACACACACTACTTAAACACACTCTTATTTGTTACATCTATGCATATGGCTGAAAAACTGATCCAGGGTCAGGGAGGTGAGAAGTATTTAGCCTTTCATTGGAGACAGGTGTATTTGCCTCTTCTAGCAGTGTTTATGCTGCTTCTTATTTCCCAATCAAAATGGATTGATTTAAACTTTTTTAACAGGGAAACACACTGCTACATGCCCAAACAATAATACACTTTTAAACATCAAGTTTTTAGAAAACTGGCTAAAGAAAAGGGGGCGAATACACTAAACTAGCAAAACTATGCAAAACGTAACTACCTGCTTCAGAAATTAATTGCATATTTGTAAGTTGTCCTGCATGACGGAGATAACGTTGTTTTAATGTTAATTAGACTAGCTTACTTGCTCGCAAGTACCGAGGCTAGTAATGACGAAATTACAGCATGAAGGTGGCAAGTCCTACTGACCTACTTCATAGTTTTTTTTACGGATATATAACATAAAAGATAAGTAAGTGAAAGTGGAGTACTTTTTAAATTGATAAGGTGTATACATTTCCCTCTTTATATTTGATAGAATTTCAATAACAAATAAAGAAAAAATGTAATACAATTAACGCCAGCCAAAAAAGGGCACTTTTTGACTCTGAGGGCAAAAGGGCAGGGGCTCAAGCCCCCCTTGGTTCCTATCTGTGCACGTGCCTGATATAAACCCAATAACACATAAACTGTTGTTTGTCTGTTGTAATTGCTTATATATAACTGAAAAAGCTCTATCCTTTATTGAGGTCATTAAGTTTCAAAAACAGTCCTCCCCCCCAGGATTCAGACCAGCTTCAGATTCACCTCCCTCTTTCAGCCCAAGCTATCGCCAATAGAGTAACTGAATGACTTGGATTCAAATCAAATCAAATCTGGGCAATATAATAGGAACACTATCAATGGCACTGCTGGAAACACACAAATAAACATTGTGTTGTGACATGTCTTTCTATTTTTCTTGAATGAACTAATGGTAATACCTTTAAACTCTGTATTGGCATACTAGATCAGAAGGGGCCTAGATATAATCTGTATCCATTGCATCTGATTGTGTGTAGTGATTGAAAACAAACAAAGGCGAAATTCCACATGTACAAGCAGATCATATGACAACCAACACAGCATAAATTCACACCACCAAAAAAACGGACTTCAAAGGCCAGGGAGAACAGTGTGCATGAACAGAGAGTAGCCCCTCTCAGGTTTAGACAGCATCTGAACCAACTACGAAACTTGAATGCCTCAAACATTTTGCAAATTAAAAAAACTTCTCTGCTGCTGTCATTAGGTGTACGTAAACGGAGACTTCCTTATGAAAGGTTTGAGACATCTGAAACCACGGGCGTTTTGCAGTTCCACTGCGCTGCCTTTGCAGAAGTGCTGTGTTATGCCTTTACATGGTGCACTGCCATCACTGGTTTTCTGGGTCAGCCATCGAGTGCAGGATATGGTGGCGCACGCTGAAGGCGGGGCCTGCGAGCGTGTCTGTTGATTGGACCTCCACAACGATCAGGCGTTCTGCACTCTCAATTGAAAGTGACACTGGCTCACCCACATCTCTCCCTTTCTCCGTTCTATGGATTCATTAGGTTGAGAATACAGGAAGACCGCACCAGTGGCGATCTCCGTGAGCAGATATTCAGGGTTTAATGTTTGCATTGAAACTAGTTTTACCCCTAAAAATCTGGTGAGATATTCAAAAAATATCTTCTAGCTACTTCTTTCACCAACTGATTTTTGGATTTAATTAAATATCAGTTATAATTCTGCCATAATATAGGAATACAAAATATGCAAGTGGGTTGGTCTCAAATAACTAAATTTGTCAAGTTTGAACTTTAATTACAATTTAAAATTTCTACAAAAAGGTGTATTCAAAAGGTTTTACACATTTTGGTTTCCAGTATTCTTGATAGCAATAGTCAGAATCGAATCACAGTAATCTCCAAAAAACCATTCAATACTTTTGAGATTCAAAAAAATGTAACAGCCATTAATGTCTTCACAAATTGAAACAGGTCTGAGACATGGTACAATGCAGGTTATGCAAATCATATTCTGTTGAAAGAAAGAGTTACATTTAGTTTAATCATAGACTACAAGGTGAGGAATTTCATCGTGGTCCACGCGTGTGACTAGTATGCTTGGGTCCATTGGATTCCCCCATTCATTTTTGCAGGATAGTAAGTATATATACAAACAACCAGAAGTGTACATGAAGCATATATAAAATCCAAAAACAACCACAGGTTAATCATGTTTAAATTTTTTATTTGCATATCAAAACAAAAATGTGCATTCCAAGGATTGAAATGGGGGAGAAAAAAAAAAAAAAAAAAAAATGCTGCCAAATTTTGAAAGCATTTAACAGGTGGCCAGAAACCACAGTATTCAGACGTGGAGAGCGGGAGTCGTTGTGTTAGTGGGCCGCGCCCTCGCTCTTCCTCTTATTGCCATGCGGAGGGGTTTGAAGCAGGCGAGACGTCTGGAGAGGGGAAGGGGAACAGAAGGGACCTGCGCCATGATGGGAGGATGGCCAGCAGGTTCTCTGTACAGACAGTCAGTAGTTTCTTTTTCTTTTTTCCCCCCATCGTTGCTGTAAAAAGGGGCTCAGGTCTAGGTGGAGGGGAGGGGCTGCACGGTCATCCACTTTCATCCAATCACAACGCAGCATAGGCTTTCGGTTACAAAGTTATACAGCTAAAAAGTGAAAAAAGAAGGCAATGCTCGTGGAATGTACAGTGCGCAGTGGAGCCTCAGTCTTCACGACGATCCAGCCTGCTTCTCCTGTTGGATGGCTGCAAGGAGAGGAAGAACGCATTAGTTATCAGCAGAAAATTAATTAGCCAACTTGGTCTGTTTGCATGTTCAAATTAATGTGGAAGTGCATACATTTTAAGCATGTGCGCTGTAAAGTATGTAGCTTATAAATATCAAAGTGCTGCAACAACACATTAAGAAACATGTACACTGAACTATAATAAACTTGTAAGAATAGGATCATTATAAAAATCATACTTTCTGCCGTTGGTAGGGGATTTTTCTCCTCCGTCTCAGTCTTCTTCAGCTTGGTCTTGTCAAAGCTGGTGACCTCCTCCAGATTGGGTTTGTCAGACATGTTTTCAGGGTATCTGGTCGGAATAAAATATAACACAGCATTTCGGTTTAAAATGTCTAGACAAGCAGACAGCTTGAAGTGTGCAACCTGCACATTGTGTCGAGTCAAATGCTGCCATTGATTATTTTCTGCCTGCACTAACCCATGCCGTACAAATCGCATTTTAACGGCTCATTAATTTACAGAGCATGTAAGGGGAGATAACAAAACACTACCCTTTGATGGATAGTTTATTATACAGTAATAATGTGAATTTGCATAACAATTAAAGTTCACGTGCTGGAGACGCCAATACCCAGCGGGGAGCACTGGCCCGATAAAAGGCATTTTTTCGCATCCAGCGTAGGCAAAAATACGACGAAATAATATCAACATGTTGATGTAAACTCACTAGACATACGATTAATTTGCTTGCAACTTCTTGTACACTTGAAAATGATTTACGCAAGCCTGCTTTGTTCTCTTCCCACACACCAAAAAAACTCAATCTCCAATCTGAGAAACCACCGCCCTACTTGGCATAGTCTCAACAGACTGCGTTTGTAACGGCGAATCAATTGTATTCCAAATCTTATCCGAAATCCACTCCACGGACATGACATGGGCTTTTTTATTGAATGGTCGAGATCTTCCATCAAACCATTCCATCACTGTTTTTATACCTTTTATCCACGTATATAGCAAGATTGCTGAACTCAATACAAGAACTATAAACTAAACAATGGAAGCTAGCTCGAGCATTTTGCTTGATCTCTTCTACGATTATATGCACGTTTTATTTTCGTGTATGGATACACGCTTCCGCGGTTTGCATTTTGGCATCTTTTATCGATCCAGCCGCACCTTTTGTCCTTTTGTTACGACATAACGTGTCGTTTTATTGGGGGAAACAAGTTTATATCGTGTAGCCTACTTCCGTGAATCAAATGTCCTAGACTACAAAACTCATTATAAAACACTAAATGAATACATACTGGAGGTTGAAGGCAAAAGTATGAAACACTCACCAGAGTTTGACTGACTCGCGATGAATATTTCAGCTTGGTGCAGCGATGGACTGAGGCACGAGCGCACGGGCAAAGGATATATACTCTGAAATATGCAAATAGAAAGGCATGACGTCACGCCACATTCTCCTTGAAAAAAGGCGCATTTGAAGAGTGTACTGTTTATTCATATAAATTCGTTCACAAACAATACGATTTTATACATTTATATGTTTACCAATAATTAGTGCAGATGTTAATTTATCCGAAAGTCGTCATACCTTGAATTTCCGCACCAGGTTTGAGAGCGACTCACAGATGACACCTTGTGGCTAGTTATGCCAAGCAATGCAAACTTTAATAGAGCATTTTGGAAACGGTTTAATCTCAATTGATTGGATAATTAGCACCAACTACATTTACATTATTACAACAGCAAAAAATAATGTTATGATATTATATTTCGTATACATTGTGTCTTTCTCATAAGATTGGTTGAATTGAGTTTGATGGCCATAGTTCATAGTCCTATTTAATGACTGTTGGCCTAAACAAAATGTTTCACTCAAATTCCAACATTGTCCTATAGTATTAGAATCTGGAGTTAATCTTCAAAGCATAGCATTATGCATTATCCTTCTGTTGTATTGAGACAAAAAAAATCCATGTGATGTGGGAACACTTGTGGCTACAGCAATCCACTTGGCTTGGCTTCCCTGCACAACCACTGCCGAGCCATGCAAACAGGCAGACTTTTATCTGTCCACACGACTCCTTTGTCTCCACAGGAAGTTATGAAATTGGAGATGCCATCCTTGTTGGTCAGGCCCCATGGCTGCCGTCTTGGCCCAGCAGGAACTATCCAGGCCAACTTCCTGTTTGCTGGGTAGAGCAGCACTATAGTGGCATCATTGTCCCCTCTTCTGCTCACTCTTCATTAGAAAGACACAATGTCCTTCAATGTCAGGGTGGGAACTGCTCAAGGGTTCCGGTCTGCAGTCCCGGAGGGCTGCCGTCCAGCTGGACAGACGCACTTGAGCTCCGGCAATGTACCGTATTCAGGCTGCAGCTCGTCCATTTTTGGAACGTTACACTGACTCTTAATTCACTGCAATCACAGTAACTTTCAGATAATACGCACTCAATCACGTGTAAATTATGACTAGGAATATCTGAGAGAAGTGTAAAGGGTCGCATGGCAAGAAGTAGGTGGTTTTAATTTCTGCTGCAGTTTCTGCATATGGATACAGGCATCATTAAACTGATTCAAGGACTGAATCCTCTGAAACTGAAACTATCCTCATAATTAGTGTTTGCAACCGAAAAGAGCTTATCGTCCTGCTACCTGCTAATGTTTGAGTTCCTGGGCAGCAGTGGCCATACGTGTACCCTTTCTAATGTGCCAATTTCCCCATTTTGAATCATAGACTTGAGTTATTGGTTCACAAAATATACTCAACTTAGTAAGTCAAATATTCAGTCAATTTACATCAAAATGATAACACACTTGTGGCTTACACACCACTGTTCACAGTGAGTTGTTATGTTTTTTTAAAATCAACATCTTATGGCATTTAACCTTTTCCCCCTCTAATAATGAAAATAATTACTCCAATAATATGGTTCATTAGCTTGTTAATGCGAATGGTTTTAATTCCCTCTCTATTAATGGGGTTCTGTTTTTGAAACAACCGTCTATATGTTCATATGTTTGAGATATTTCAGTGTTTATTATCAATCATGTCCACCTTTGTGTCCTCATTTTCATGCAAGATTGCCTTGACAAAAAGGGTGTATCCTACATAATACAAATTAATACATTACAACAGTGAACAAAGAGGAGTAATATCTATCTTTAAAGATACGCCTAATATGACTGCTTGGTAGGGGCTTACTCAGGCTTGATAACAGGATATGAGGTGATCATTCTGCAGGGTAAAACACTGATACTAAGTTAGTCTCTTGAATCATAACGGTAATAGATATAAACAAATGGGTATAGTGCACTTGACTCATATAATCAAGGTCTTTCTATCAGCATTACTTCTATATGGATTGTTATTGGCATGACTTTTATGGACGATCATATATAATCGCTCATATAGTGTTTTACTGACACCTTGTGGGCACAGGTGCAAAACGAACTATTACTTTCACATATTTAGACAAACCATTCCAAACACTCATTAGGTGCTCGCTACTCTATTTAATAAGAAAATAATTACAATACTAAACAAATGAAATCTGTTCAGTTGAAGATGGAGGATGGAACGTTGTGCGTTTATAGTAATAATAAACTAATTTAGCTTCATTATTGGCTCAGTTTGTAAAGGAACTTGCCACTAGGCTATTGGGCTCAGCTGATGCATAACACTGCAGGTTTGAGTCTGGACTAGATCATTACATAACACTGCAGGTTTAAGTCTGGACTAGGTCATTACATAACACTGCAGGTTTAAGTTTGGACTAGGTCATTACATAACACTGCAGGTTTGAGTCTGGACTAGGCCATTAGCCGACTATCATGTTCAGACGCTAGATTTTATGGCTTCATTCTGCCAGCGGTAGGGGTGTGTTAATATCAGCCAGGGTTCCTTACTGCTGTGTTAATTCAGACCACAGCCACCATCAGTGACAGTTAGGCCTCTTCTCCGATCTGTGCCTGGGGTCCTATGGTACTGTGTGGCCTGTAGGATGTTAAACAGTCTCTGGCTCTCCTGTAGTACTGTGTGGCCTGCAGGATGTTAAACAGTCTCTGGCTCTCCTGTAGTACTGTGTGGCCTGTAGGATGTTAAACAGTCTCTGGCTTTCCTGTAGTACTGTGTGGCCTGTAGGATGTTAAACAGTCTCTGGCTCTGCTGTAGTACTGTGTGCACTCAATTCAGCTGCAGTGCGCAGATTCCAGAAGTGACGTGAGAGGCATAATTGGCGATTTCAACAAAAGGAAAACAAACTGACCCAAACCCACTATGACACCAAATGCACTATGCAAGCAATATTATATATTATAATACAATTCAATTCAATACAATAGAAAGAGCTCTTATAAAACGCTCTACTTATGAACAGCCCAGGGAGTTTAAAACAAAGAGGATTTTCTTTTATTTTTATAAAATAAAATGAAAATAAATATATATCTTTATCAGCTAAAAGTCCAAACTAGGAGGAATAGGCACGTGAGAACAGATAAGACCCGATTTAAAAGAGCTGACTGTAGCTGTGCCTCTGATGTGGCTTGGAATTGAGTTCCAGAGACGAGGTTCAGAACAGCTAAAAAGCGCTTCCCCCAACTGTTTTTAAATGACTGTGAGGCATCACCAAGAGATCAGCAGTTGCTGAGCGCAGATTGAGTGCACATAATGAGTGCGCTCTTGTTTTAAGAGTATACAGATCTCAAACAAGGAGTTAACACTACGGTTTTAAATTGAGCTGTTGTTGGCTGTCGGGAGCAATGTCCCAAATTCACAAGTATGTCCTCAGTTATATTTTCAAATCTTACCATAAATCTTTAAAACTGGTGTTGGAATGCAGATTCAAAATTAGATTAGAAATTCAAATAAAATGTGGCAGCCCTGTTAAGCCATCATAATCCTTTTTACATCTTTATAGAAATGTATCATTTATGAGTGCATTTGCATTTTGTGCTTGTAAACAGTGCTGTACCTGTGGTACCTTTTTTGCTGAACTCACTGACGTTGAATTCGGTGATAACATGACAGCAGTTCTACGAAAATATATGAAGGTATGGTCTCACTTCTGCGATCAGCAAATGGCTGAAAGGAGCCGGTAGTGTTACCATCATCTACCAGCCCTTCTTCTATTGGTCTCCACTCACAATGTGCCTCCTCCCACTCCATCTTTTCTGTGTGAATAACATGGAACATTTCTACAAACTACTCCAACTTCCAAAGAAGGATCTGCTGAGATGGGACACGATATTTTGGGATCAGTCTCAGGCATTCTTCTTTGTACCTATTTTTATCTTTTCCCACAATAAGCAGAAATAGAGCAAGCTTTTAGCTTAAGGCATCTCTAAATATTTAACATGACTTTTGACTCTACTGTGCTAAAGAAATGTTTTGTGCTAAACTGTTCATAGTATAAACGGCTGCATCATATGCTCTTTTTGGGGAAGGGCTTTTTTTGGGGGGTCATTTTAATACACGCCTCCATCTCATGATCTACACAATTGTACTGAACAAAATCAATCGATTATTGTAATAAGGAAACTTGTCTTTCAAAGGTTATATTTAAAAAAGCTGGTTGTGCACTGGTTGCAATAAAAACCTGCACACACTCGGCCCACGATGGAATGAGTTTGACACCCCTGGTTTACGCCCTTGAGAAAGCATAATCTGTAAGTACATTTGTTCAGAAGCACATTATACATTTTATGCAAGCTTTATTTAGACAACTAGTCATTTATGAAATGTGTATTTACTTTTATTTGTTATGTTGGACATTATATGCTACAGTATGCTACTACGCCATGCTTCTCTAGCTTCTGATTTAAGTGATATACACTTACCTTAAATACTTAAATGTCTTGACCTTTCTTGGTTGATTATTAAGTAAAAGAGCATTTTAAATACATCTGTCACTGTGTATATGCATCTCAGTTATAGTATTTTCTTACTTGTCTGTTCATGTATCCATTTCATTCTAGTGCTGCTTTATAAGCATATAGCTACAGCATACTTTAGCATCTCATAGCTCATATTGGGTTTAGTACAGCATTGTGTAATGCTTTCAGCAGTAATCAATATTCGTTCATTGGTTTATTTTCATGCATCTATTTCATGTTCATGGAAATATATTGTTATGTGGAATGTACACGTCTCTTTTGTACTGTTCCAGTTTCACACCGCTTCCATTAAAAATCATCAAGTCAGCTCCTGTCTTGGACACTTTTTTGGAAGAGTGTTTAACTCACTGCATAACTAAGTACGTAAACGCGTGGTGAGGGCAGAAGAAGGTGGTGTTTGTTTGTAATACTGCCTCCGGGTTATTTAACTTGCCTACACCCTCTGCAAGGTCTGTGAGTGTCGCCCAACCACAAGGGACACCACAATATATATATATATATATATATAGATATATATGTATATATATATATATATAGTACCAAAAGTTTGAGTACACCTTCCATCTAGATTACGGCTAATCGGGCAGTCCTTCATTCTTCAGCAAGATAACAACTCGAAACACACCTTGAAGTTGTGCCAGAACTATCTGGTGAAGGAGGAACATGAAGGACAACTCAAACTAATGGCCTGGCCTGCCCAGTGTCCACAACTCAATCCCATATAACTTGTATGGGAATAACTGGATAGAAGAGTCAAAGCAAAGCAACACACAAGTGTCTCTGGGAATTGCTGCAGGAGAGCTGGGAAGACATGTCGGGTGATTTCCTGCTGAAACATAATAACCAAATGGCCTGTGTTTGTGAGGCTGTTATCATGGCAAAGGGTGGCTATTTTGAGGAATCCAAGATGACATTTTCAATTAAAATTTATTGAACTTTGTTTTGATGTTCCTTTTTCTTATTGGTACATGTATTTTTTTTTGCCATTTTCGTGTATTTACAGAAACTTGTGTGTAAAACATTGTCAATTATGAGATAAACCTAGCAGGTGTACTCAAACTTTTGACTGGTACTGTATATGTATATATATATATACTGTATATAGCCAAATGCCAGCATAAAATGTTTTAGTAGGGTGTTGAGCCACCATGAGCCACCAGAACTGCGTGCCTAGACATAGATTCTACAAGTGTCTGGAACTTTATTGGAGCGATGCAACACCATTCTTCCACAAGAAATTCCATCATTTGGTGTTTTGTTGATGGTGGTGGAAAATGCTGTCTCAGGCACCGCTCCAGAATCTCCCATAAATTCAATTGGGTTAAGATCTGGTGACTGAGATGGTCATGGCATATGGTTTACATTGTTTTCATGCTCATCAAACCATTCAGTGACCACTCATGCCCTGTGGATGGGGAATTGTCATCCTGGAAGAGACCACTCCCAACAGGATAGAAATACTTCACCATAGGATGAAGGTGCTCACTCAGAATGGCATTTACCTTTCTCTCTAAGGGGTTTAGTGGACCTAATCCATGCCACTCAAATGCATCCCACACCATAACCGAGTCGCCAATGTCCCTCTTTTCCTCAAGTGTTTCCTTTATTTTGGCCGTTACTTGCACATATAAACATGGTTTCGTAGTCATGTGTCAGAATCTCATTCTCTTCAATGCAGAATAATCTGGAATAACTTTAAAACTGCATTTATACAGTATCTGGTACCCTTGTGCCATTTCAAAACTATTTTACATATCCAACTCAACTCAGTTTTTGTATTTGATTGTTCTGGTCTCTGTCTGTATTATGTGTTGTATTATCTCTTATTATTCTTATTTGATATGTTTTTACTCATGCCTTGTAGCAGGGCCCCACTACCAATGAGTTGGGCTTCCCTGCATAAATAAAGGTTTTGATTTTTTATTTGATTTCTCATTGGCTGCCATTGACGTCTATAGACGTTAATCGAATTACAACCGTTCACTGCCATTGACGTCTATAGCAGTGACGGCTTTTTTAATGTGCGAGGCTTGGGAAGGTCTGGCGGAGCTTGTCTGTAAATATCATAGACTGTATATATATATATACGGTCAGTAGATGGCAGCATTGCGCCTCTTTGGATGAGTGATCGGGTTTCATAGAAGTAAACAACTGTTCCGATGTTTGAGGTGTCACTAAAACAAAAATATTGACGTCAAAGTCACGGTTCTGCTTGAATTGCCTCTCTGCACAAAAAGCTCGTTTTCTCCTTTTTTTGGTCAAAATCTGGTGTTTTTGCTGAAACCACCCTATGTTCTGCCAATTTCTAAAGAACCGAAAAGGCTAGAAACAAACTTTTTTTTTCTGATGAAAGAAGAGAGTCTATAGTTTCTTTAGGTAGTTTCGATGTTTATGTAGTCATAGAACTCAATATTCTGTGGGTCTTGAAAGATCAGTCAAAATGCCCAAAAAATGTCTGGCAGCCAATGAGTTTAAGAAATTGAGTTCATCTATGTCCTTTTTTAGATTATATATTTATCCAGGCCCAGGAACGACAGAGACAGCAATATAACAGGGGGGCACAATTGCGAAAATTCCTAGTGTTACTCCCAACATCAGCATCTAAACTGCTCGCAAAGTGGCAAGGACCCGTTGAGGTTACACGGCGAGTGGGGGATGTTGACTATGAAGTCATTCGCTCGGATAGAGGTGGGTCACATCAGATATACCACCTAAATGTATGGTGGTAGGGAGGTGGTAGACCCTGTTTCGCTCGCCATGCCAGAAAATCCCCGAGATGAGCTGGGACCGGAAATTCAAATTGAAAGTACGAGACTTCTGGTCCCCGTTGGTAGCCATCTTATGCCGGGCCAGCAGGCAGAGGTGAGCAATTTACAGCGCTGTTTTTCTGACGTGTTTTCTCCCTTACCCAGGCGAACTGACTTGATTGAACACCACATTCAGACCCTGCCAGGCACCATGATTAGGAGCCGGCCATATCGCTTGCCTGAACACAAAAAAAAAAGTGGTTCAGTAAAAATTGGAAAAAATGCTAGACATGGGGGTAATAGAGGAATCTAATAGTGACTGGTGCAGCCCCATTGTGCTTGTGCCTAAGCCTGATGGGTCTGTTCGATTCTGTGTGGACTACAGAAAAGTTAACGCAGTTTCGAAGTTCGATGCCTATCCAATGCCCCGGGTTGACGAGCTGCTGGATCGGTTGGGCACTGCTCGCTTTTACTCGACACTGGATTTAACCAAGGGCTACTGGCAGATTCCCTTGTCTCCAGCGTCCAGGGAAAAATTGGCGTTCTCTACTCCGTTCGGCTTACACCAATTCCTGACCTTGCCTTTCGGTCTGCATGGGGCTCCGGCCACCTTTCAGCGGCTGATGGATAGGCTACTTCGAACGCATGCTGCATATGCCGCAGCATACTTGGTTGACATTGTCATCTATAGCAACGATTGGGAGCCGCATTTGCGGGCCGTCCTACAGACGCTGAGGGGAGCGGGGCTCACTGCTAACCCAAGCAAGTGCGCTATTGGGTGGAGAGAGGTACAGTATCTGGGGTTCCTCTTGGGGGGGCAGGTCAGACCATTGATTGATAAAACCGCGGCCATTTCTACCTGCCCACAGCCCAAGTCTATAAAACAAGTGAGATCCTTTTTGGGACTGGCAAATTATTATCGCCGGTTTATTCCTGGCTTTTCGGCACTAACCAGTCCCCTAACTGATCTCACCCGAAAGGGAGCCTCAGATCCGGTCCAGTGGACGGAGCAGTGCCAGGCGGCGTTCGTGAGTATAAAAGCGACTCTATGTGGCAGCCCTCTGCTAATCAGCCCTGATTTCTCCCTGCCTTTTGTTTTATAGACCGATGCCTTGGATAGGGGGGTGGGTGCAGTCTTGTCCCGGGAGCGTGGGGGGGAGGAGCTACCGATATGTTACATCAGTCGGAAGCTTTCTCCGAGAGAGGCCCGCTACAGCGCCATAGAAAAAGAGCGCCATGTTTAGCGATCAAGTGGGCCTCTCTCACCCTCCGGTACTACCTCCTGGGCAAGACCATTACCCTCTACACTGACCATGCACCCCTCCAGTGGCTACACAAGATGAAGGACACCAACTCCAGGATCACTCGGTGGTATCTTGCATTACAGCCCTTTTGTTTCCGAGTGATCCATCGGCCAGGGTCCATGAATGGGTGCGCAGACTTCCTCTCCAGGGAGGGGGGGGGTCTGTCGAACCGAATGGGCCCTGGCCACATTCTGGCGATGGAGGGGTGTGGAAGGCGTCGGTCTCAGGGCGATTAGCGGCCACGCCTACTGGCAGAGCAGCCAACGCACACACCGGTTTTGTATCTAATAATCACATCTGTGTGCTTTAAAACTGCTCTGCTCTCTTCAGTAGGTGGCTGGAAACAGGAAGCAGAGATGTAGGAGACCGAGGAGCGAAAAGAAAAAGTGTAAGAAAAGTAAAAGACAAAGTGAAAGTGAAAGTTAAACGAGCGAACCAGCTGGAAAGTGGCACTTCTATATTGTTTGATTTGGTTTTGGTGTTTTCAGTTTTAGTTGACCCTTAAGCTTCGCGGCAACTAGGGTAAAGTGTTTATGTTTTTGTGTATTTTATTTTACCCTCCCGGTGCTCGTTCTCTGTCCCGTGTGGGGAAAGAGAAGTCTCTTTTAATAAATTGAAATCAGGACTGCTCTGTTCCCGTCCAGGGGTTGTTGCGTGGCGTGTGACAAACACATACTGTATATATATATATATATATTGTGGCAGCACAAGGGGCTGCACAAGAAAATGGCTGCCTGGCCTCCAACACATGGCAGCCAAAAAACACGACATTTCCCAGCAGGCCACAGAAACACCTGAGCAAAGTCAAGGCAACGGGACTAACGACCAGCTGAAGGCCATTTCAAGGCCTATTTAAAGGGCTGAATCCCATTACACTGGGAGAGGAGTAGGAAAGTGTTTGTGAGGAGTTGGTGAGTGTGGAAAGGAGAGAAAACTGTGAAGTCGATTGACCAGCCAGTATTTGGAGAGAGAGAGTGATTGTTGGAGTGTTTTGTGTATGAAAATTGGATTGTTTGAGGACCCCCTTTGGATTTTGACGACGGACTGGATTGTGGAACTGACTTGGATTTGGAATTGGAACGGACATTGACAACGAGATAAGGATTTGTGGACTTTGTGTTTGTATTCCCCTGAAGACCCCACCCTTTGTTTTGTGTTGTCAAGATTAGTAGTATAATAAATTATCATTTTGTTTTTTGAATACTGCCTCCTCCTTGTTCTTGAACTTGCCTACGCCCTCTGCAAGGTCCGTGAGTGTCGCCCAACCCCTGGGGACACCACAATATATATGTATATAGACATGAAATACAACTTAAAACTCATATTGTGAAGGCAGTAGAATGTCCATCCATTGTCCAAGGATTTATTTTCTTCAGAACACACACATTTTTAAAAAGATATATTTTAGTTTAGTCAAGAAAGCATACCTTACTACCTTGTGTGTATATTATAGTATTTTTGGTGTGATAATCTTTGAAGTGTATTTCACACATTGTACAGTGCACATATGCAACTCTGCAATATGCAACTCTGCAATAGGGGAAAAAGTATGAAATCACATTTACACCGTAAATTATGTAAATTACATTTACACACAAAAAAAAGTACAAACCTTAAAAAGTAATAAAACAACAGACATGTTGAACATTAAACACAAGTATTAAGTAAAGATGACGTGTCACCATGAATGAAGCAGCACAGCGCAGCCTAGTTATGAGACTATGATAACAACGCTGGCACGCTACTTGGTGGTGAAGTGGCTGGAGTAAAGCTTGTTGTGCATGGCCTGGTTGTCCACCCGGATGGCGTTCCTCAGCCGCTGCCAGAACCAGTGTTCTGCGGACGGGTTCCTCGGCCACTCCAGCACGCTATGCTCGCAGAGCCGCCTGCGCAGACGGACAAAGCGGGACAGCGTGCGTACGGGCTCCAGCAGCAGCAGCACCATCACGTCCGTGTCGTCGTCCAGCAGTCTCTGGTGGGCCAGGTAGAAGGCCATCTTAAAGGTCCCGCTGCGGACGTAGGCCTCCGTCAGCACGAAGACGGTCTTGCGGCTCCACCCGATGCTCTGGGAGAGGTTGTCGATCGTCGGGACCCCGGGGGTCCAGTCCCGCTCCTCCAGGCAGATCGGTCGGAACTTCTCCCCGCGCTCCTCCAGCTCCACCCGCAGATGGTTAAGGACCCAGTCTGAGACTAATGGGTCTGTGGTATTGTACGTGACGAAGGCATCATAGATGCTGTCTTTTGACCCAAGGTAATGGTAGCCCTTTATTTTTGCCCTGCAGTAATGGAATATATAGGAGGCGTCCCAATAAATACAATTAATAGTAAGAGCTGCGGCCATAGTGCAAAAAATAAAAGAGGAGGAAATTAAGTATAACATGAATGCCGTGTTGTCATTTATGCACGCCTCCGTGTCAAAGCTCAGCACTCCTTTGCCCTTTTTATCGTCTGGCGAGTTGCAGGTCACTCCAGTGGCTAGTCGAGGGATTGCAACATCGTTGAAATCGACCCACAGAATGAAATCTAAAAGGTCACATGTACAAACGAATGGATTTCCCTCCAGCGATAACTTATTCAAATAGTTCTCTGTTCCTGATAGGAAAGTGGAATGGTTTATGACAGACACTTGGTTGAAACTGAGATCAAGTGTCTGCAGGCTTTTGGCACCCTTGAGAAAGCCGTCAGAAAGCTGGACTATTCTGTTACTCCTCAAATTCAACACTCGCAGTGTTGTTGTTAACTTCATTAGCATTTCAGGCACTGCGTCCAATTTGTTTTTGCTTAAATCTAATTCTTCCAGATGTTGTAAATTATTCTCCAATGCCTGCCATTCAAATGATTCAAGCTTATTTTGACTTAAAGTAAGGTATTTCAGTTTTTGGGGAAAATTGAGATAAATTTCACAAGGGATATGGTGAAGCTCATTATAGGAAATATCCAGATATGTTAAATTAGTAAGATCCTTAAAAAGTCCAAAATACTTGATGTCATCCTTCCACAAAATATCCAGGCGATTTCCTTGAAAATGTAGCTCTTGTAAAGAACTGCTGTTCATCTCCGCATAAGTGAGAGTGGAAATTTCATTCCAGCTCATATTTAGTATTCTCAAAGAGTTAAGGTTTTGAAGAAAAGCTAAATTATGAGTCACGCCTGTCACAATAAAATAGTGAGAATTGTAACTTAAATCCAGGACCTCCAGTTTTCGTAATTCAGAAAAGGAATTGTTATAGCTGAGATATATTTTATTATGAGATAAATCCAAGTACTTGAGATTTGGGAAATGTTTAAACTCAGTACCATTGAAGGAATCTCCTATGGAATTGGCAGAGAGATTGAGACATGTCGTATTTTCCATGCCTCTGAAACGTTCGGGATTAATGTAGAATATGTTGTTTTTACTGAGGTCAAGCACTTGTCCATAATTATGGCATTCTTGCTTGACCGAGTCGAGATACAAGCGATTGTTTTCATCTTTGTGAATGGTTGGGCCATATCTTTCAACTTCATCCTGGCCTAAACCACTTTCATCTTCAGACTGACTCACGGAACTGCATTTATTCCCACGGGATGAGAAGACCAACTTGTTTTCTACCAAGGAAATTAATGAAAGGTTGAAGAAGTTGCCAAAAAGAGAGATGTTTATGCTCTCGAGAAAGTTGGTCCCCAAATTAAGTACTGAGAGATTTTTTAAACTGTAAAGGGAGTTCAGTTCATCTCCTTTAAGGCTTTGGAAGATGTAACCTTCCATGTGCAATGTTTTCAAAGAAAGTAGCTTTGAAAAATTAGCGGAAAGCTCTATTTTTTTATTGTATTTCTTTTCATAATTGTTAAAAGATAAGTCAATAACTTCAACGTGTGGTAGCACGGAAAGAAATTCTCCCGTCTGAATTTCTCTCATCAAAAAGTTGAAGGAAAGATACAAATACTTTAAACTTGACAAGTTTTGAAACCATGAGAAAGGTATGTTTCTGAGAGAATTTCCAGACAGGCGTAGCTCCACCAGGTTTGAAAGATCACTGAAAGCACAAGGCTCGATCTCCATGGAGCCACCAGGTGTTGGGCAAGGCTTGCATGGGAAAGGGGCATTACTGCATTGAGGGCAATTACCTGAGAGATCAAGAAATTGCAGTTGTGCTAGGTTTTGTAAGTGACTCCGGTTTACCTGCCAGATTAAATTTAAGTGGAGTTTAAGTCCAGATAGGGAAATAGGTAGATTTGGAGGAATATTAGTCAATCTGTTATGTGCTAATGACAGATTAGCTAGATGGATCAGGCCAGAGAAAGTTGTGTTATCAATGGACAATGGACCACCCTTGCATTTACTTTCAGAATAACAGTTCTTATCTAATTTGAGTGCTTCAATGTTAGAAAGGTTTCGGAAGGTCTCAGATCCAATAGATTCAATTTCGTTTGAATTTAAACTTAAAAGTTTCAGTCCGTGGGGAAGATCTCCAGGGATACGGCAAAGCAAATTATCATCAAGTTGCAAAATTCTTAATTGAACCAAATCTGAAAAGGTTTGTTCTTGGATTGCCTGACTGCCATTCAGCCTGTTGCTTTGTAAGTTTAAAGATGTCAGGTTTATTAGTTTCCCGAAAGAGGATTTTGAGATTTTGCGTATACGATTGTTAGAAAGGTCAAGCTCTGTTGCATTCAAGCTGATGTCCCTAGGTACATTCGATAGTTTCCTTCCATTGCAGTCAAAAGTGACTGAATTGTTCTTTGATGTTACGTCACATATTTTCCTTGAAATCCTGTCACAGACACAAATGGCTGCCAGAAAGGAAAAAAATAGTAAAAACTGCATATTTTCTAAGGGTGGAAGTTTCACGAAGCACCTGTATGGGGAAAAATGATGAAAATGCGAGTTATACATTTTAACATTACCCACCAGCGAGATCACAATTTAAATTTTTCACGTTTTTAATATCTATATTTTACGTACAGCTATACCTTGATTTATGAAGGGGTTGGGTTTGTGAATAGAACAGTCAAAATACTGTTCCAGACAGTCAAAATATTAGCCAAAATTCTTCTTTTTTTAAAACTTTCTTTCATGGGAAATTAGCACATCGGCATCAGCATGTTTATAAAAATTAAATGATCAGTTTAATGTCTGAAAATGCAATGAGAGGTCCATACATATGTCACATATGTAAATATCCTGCAGCCCTCAGTACATATATCACTTAGACACTCCCATATTTCATGCCCATACATGATATCCATTTGAACTTCTAAGGAGATGGGGCAGAGACAAACTGTTCCTAATTAATTTAGTCTTGAACTCATATTTGAACTTTAAAAAGAGAGAACACTCCGGAGGGAGCCAGGCGCTGATTAAATTGATGGGGGAGGTGGGGGAGGGGTGTGATCTTGTGGAGCAGGGTGGGACACATTTAAAAAACCTGCCAGGACAAAATCCCAGACTATATATCTGTAGATATAACATCTACAGATATTTGGCCAGATGGAGATAAATAAAGAGGACATGTCTGGGGAAAACCAGACATATGGTAACCTTAGCTTGAAATGTTTAAATTGTAGCAAGAAACTTAAAAAGTTAGTTAGCTATTTTGGCATAACTAGCAAGCTAGTTGCCAAGTAACCATCACAATCAGGCCTGCAGCACTATCCATAATGCATTAGTGGTGCAGTCTGTGTCTACATACAGGAGGTAGACAAAATTATGGAAAATAATGGACACACTAAAATATATGAATATTTATTAGCTAATAAAGAGTTGGGCTGCCTTTATCTTCAGTTCTTTATGGAATTATGAGATATCACATGATGCGATGATATGAGACGTGACCATACTGTAAGCCATTGTTTTCATTGCCAAATAAAGAAAAGACCAATAATACACACTTTTTATGTCAGCAATATAGACAGAAAATCCCATTCCTCTAATATTTAAATCCCATGTGATGTTAATTTAGCATATGCAAGCATATGTAAGCCCTCTCATTTGAAGCCTTGAAAAGACTCACAGAAACGGTACCAAACTTGCATCAAGTACAGCTAAATTACAAAATGTAAATATAAATACACTTGCTTACCAGAACCAAGCTTCCAATGTATCGGCAGAGAAGAATGAAGAAACTTCCTCATATGCTCATACGATAACTAGAAATACACCAGTATGTGTACTTCCCCTACACATTCATATACAGTATTTGGTGACAGACAGTGTCATGGTTTAAAGGAACATCCAACATTTGTACCGTGAGTGCTATGGTCTTTCCTGTAATTACTGGCACCCCTATTCATATTACGAAGTGATCCTGTTACATGCAAACAAAACTATGTAAAATATGTCTATGGCATGAATTTCCATTCAAAAGTGTGTGCAAATTAGCACTTTGAGCTACGATTGTCTTTTTTCCCTTCAATAGTGATGATGAAATGACCATCTGCATTCATTGGTCGGGATGAATGTCATCCACTTCCTGTGTTGCGGGTAACACTCGTGTATTTCCACATAAATCTGTGTACTTTATTTGCTGTACCTCTTGTCTTATTCTGTTATATTTAACAAATACTGCATACTGCAAAGGTGGACATTTTCTGGGAACCTGGACTATGCAATGTAATAGATTTTATTGAAATGTAAAAATATCTGAAAGTAAAGGCATTTTTCAGAACATACAGGGTAAGAAAATGGCAGAACCTGTGGTAAACTCTTACAAAAAAAACATGAAATTCACGAGAAATGTAGAACAACACTCACGTATATATGGGATCACACTTGTGAAGTACATGTGATGACGTGATCACATGACATATGTGTAACAATTTGTCTTATACATGTGGAAAGGTGTGGCATACATGTGAATAAAATGTGAATTGTCTAAAAGAACATATGAAACGTGAAAAATACATAATTTTACACAAGGAGTTATACAAGATGAGATCTTCACTTATGGAAACATACCATATGTTTCTTCATGTATGTTTCTCATCTTGTATAACTCCTTATAAAATTCAACTCTTGTAAGATTTACCCAAACTTAAGATATTACTGAAGAGCAACTATTAAAACTTTAGACGCAGACAGATGTATTCTCACTTGATTTAACATTTTAATGGAAACCATAACTATTATGGAGATATGGTGAAGTGGTGCAGAAATTCAATATGAAAGAGTATTTGAAAAGGTGCAGCCTTCACATATCCAAATATGCTTTGTTGAAGGTGCGCAAAAGTGGAAATGACATGCAATGAATTAAATTTCTGCACGCTGTATTAACTTACAAAGTCTCAACTCATGGCACATGCATTTACATTGATACATTTTTGATTTGCATTTAATTGATTTGGACATGTTTTTTTTTTTAAATCTGCATTTTGCCCTTAGAATAAGACCCTGTGTCTTTAAATGTGACATTTTCAAGCAGAATTCAGTTTTTAGATAGGAATGAAACTGGAACTGAATTAATTGGTTTCCTCTTTTGGAATGACTTTCTCCACCCTCTCACTATTAGAAGATTATAGCTGCATATTGATAGAAAAGTAAGCAACAATTCTGTAGAATTAGCCTGTGTGCTATTGAGACCGAACCAAGGTAAACAGCTTCGGTACTCATGTCTTATTGAAGACCAATACAACATAAAACACCTCATGTGACCACTACATAATAGCTTAGGTTTCATGCAGCACTGAAGGCCATTTTTGGAGTTATGCCTTTTAATATTAAATTCTGTTATATTTACACTTGCTTTCACTACAGCAGGGAAATATACAGTACACTGAGAGGCATTAAAGATGCAAATTTCATAGCAGAACCAAACTGTCAGAGAGAGAGAGAGAGAGAGAGCACAGACAAATAAAATAAACAGCCATCCCCCTCGTGGATTCCGGCCACAAATAAAAAAGCACCTTTTGGCGAAACACTAATCATGAAAACACACTCAGATGCTCTGCGACTTTTCAGTTGCCGTTGCTTTTGGATTTATGGTCTCTCTATTGTGTCTCTCTCTGCTCTTCAGATCCTGTGTTCCTGTCCCCTACTGAGAGAGCAGAGCACTTTTAAGCACACAGGTACGATTAGATAATCCTGCACAGCTGCCCTGCAAGTAGGCGTGACCATTAATAATCCCGATTCCCCTGCCTAGACCGACACCTTCCACGCTAACATTTTGCCAAAAAATATATTAATAAGTGTAATTTTCTCTGCACATTATCTGACAACACTTAAAAAATGAAGCCTCTGTGGTCAACCTCAATCGTTTTTGATTGTGACCTGTTCCCCATAACGGTACAGTGACAATACTGTAAAAGCGGAAATGGGTACTGTATTGTATGGTATTGTAGCGATCCAGGTGGGTCGCTGTATGTACATTTGTGTGCGGGGCATTGTGGGGGAACACTGTTGTATGTTTGTTTGTTCCCCTCTGTGTAATTAGAGTTATGTGTGTTAAATCATGTTGTGCATGTTATTTGTTATCGTTTGTGTGCGTAAATCTGATGGTCACGGTGAGCCAAAAGGTAGAGCCACCGCGGCCGATGTTCGTTTATTGTCCATCACAGGGGAGCGAGCCAGTATGCGGGGGAGAAGGAAGGTGCCCGTCCGTCTCAGCGACCAGGAAGCGACGCACAAGTTCTGGCTGGCTGACATTGATGATCCGTGCATCATCGGCCTGGACCTGATGACGCGATAGGACGCGTATGTGGATATTCCCCGAGCGGCGCTCCGGTTAGGAGACCAGGCCGTAGCCCTCCAGTCTGGACGCCGCCAGAAGCAAGCCCACTGTCAAACCACGGCCTCGCCTGTCTCCCATCGCCGCCCTGCCTGCATCGCCTGCCGTCGTCCAACAGCCACCTGTCTGCTGTACTGCACTGCCTGCGTCGCCTGCATCGCCTGCTGTCGCCCAACAGCCACCTGTCTGCTGTACTGCACCACCTGCGTCGCCTGCATCGCCTGCCGCCACCCAACAGCCACCTGTCTTCCGCACTGCACCGCCTGCATCGCCTGCCGCCGCTCAACAGTCATCTGCCTCTTGTGCTGCACCGCCCCAGCTGTCCGGGCCTCCGTCCACCAGCCGCCCTGCACTGACCTCGCCAGCACCTGCCTCATCTGCCCCGCCGACCACCGAAACGGCTCGGGCTGTCCACGACCTGTGGCAACGCAGAAGCAATGGCTTGGACCCCTCGCAGCAGCAACAGCTGAAGCAGCTACTAAGTGAGTATGCTGATAGCTTTGCCGGCAGGGATGAAGACTGCACACAGATGGGGTTGGTCCAACACACCATTAACACTGGCTCTGCCCCGCCCATTCGTCTGTGTCCCTATCGGCTCGCCCCCTCGCCAAACGCCAGGCCGCTGAGGATCAGATCCGGGACATGGCGGCTGCTGGAGTAATTGAGCCATCGGACAGCCCATGGGCGGCCCCCGCTGTCCTTGTGAAAAAGAAAGATGACAGCTGGCACTTCTGCGTCGACTACCGATGCCTGAATGCCGTGACGAAAAATGATTCCTACCCGCTGCCGCACATCGACGACGGTTTGGACTATATCAGCGGTTCCAGTTGGTTCAGCTCGCTGGACCTGCTGAGTGGCTACAGGCAAGTGGAGCTGGCTCCTGACGTTCGGCCCAAAACAGCCTTCACCATCGGGCAGGGGCTGTGGTATTTCTGTGTTATGCCGTTTGGGCTCTGCAACACACCGGCTACCTTCGAGCGACTGATGAAGCGAGTGTTGGCTCACGTTCTGCGACAGCACTGTATCGTCTACCTTGATGACCTCCTCGTCCATGTCAGCGACTTTGAGGGGGCCCTCGGCAACTTGCGGGAAGTCTTTGTCGCCATCCGTAAAGCCGGGCTGCGCCTGAACGCAGAGAAATGCCAGCTGTTCCGGAGGGAGCGTTCCTGGGGCACGTAGTGAGCGCCGGTGGTGATCGCTGCTGTTCGCAACTAGCCACTCCCCACCAATGTCAGTGACCTGCGAAGCTTCCTGGGGCTCGCATCATACTACCACCTGTACTTGCAGGACTTCACCACAATCGCCAGCCCACTTCACCGCTTGACCGACTGCGGCCGGCCATACGTCTGGGACAACCCCTGTTCTACTCTCCAAACTGCCCAACATAGAGGAGAAAGCAAGTGGAACCACAGGGACCTTCACAACACAAACGGCCTTTTGCCAGGCCCCATCCCTGTTCACTCAGCAGAAGAACTTCCTGTTTCAGCTTCTGGCTCTTACAGACAAAAGAGATGCCTGACTCAGATTCTTATCGTTCCATGAACAATCCACCTGCAACAACACACTGCAGAGAAAGTCACTCAAGACCTTTTCACCCCTGGACAAGGAGCCCATCTCCAGATCACTGTCCAACACATTTAAGGCTCCTACCTCATCAGGTGACCCACAGGCTCACTGATGATGAATTCTGCTTTAGCGATGACCGGCATCGTTACAAGCCTAGCGTGCAACAGCCGCTCAAAGATTTTCAAACCTCTTCCTCCAAAGAGGAAATACATTTAACACCTCCACAGAGAGATAAGAACAATCGCTTTCTGACCTCCCTTTCCTCTGATTAAGAGATTAGAGAACCTGACCACATGTCTCATTGAAGATATCCAGCTTGTCGCTCTTCCCTACAACAGGAAAACGAAACCAGGTTCTCCACTTATCCCTCCAAAGGGGGGACCAGAAAGTCTTATGACTATTCTGCATCATCTCTGAACCATCAGTGAAGAGATGACCGCCCTTCAGCTTCGGTCTCTCAGCCAAAGAGAGGACTGCATGCTCCACCAGACCACCCTTTGCGTCGCAAAACAACCAATAAGGTTGAGAGCCGTTCACAAAGGAATGCCCAAACTAAACGCCACGGTCACAACCAATGTTGTGATCGTAGGCCCAAAAGCTTGGGAAAAATGCCAGATTCCAACATCTCGACTCAGATCACACTCAAACATGATTTTCACCAAACATTGACTAAAAACTCCAGAACTTTGTCAGATGACGATCAAGACGTCTCTGACTACATTTCTGATTGTGATTGTGGCTACTCAGAGCTTGACAGCCCCAAGCCACGAATCAGAGGTCACTTTTCACATTCTTAGGAACTGCGCTCTATTGAAACTGATCCTTCCATTCTAGAATACATTACATCAAATCAAGAATTATGTAAAAAAAGTTATGTCATTACAAAATCCTGTCATTAATATTATAAGTTTATTTAGTTAGATCCAGTAATAAAATGATAAGACCTGGTATGGCGTGGTAAAGATTTCTCATCTCATTAAGTTCCCATTTGTGAATGAGTTCAGTTCTTACAGCACCCGAACATAGAAGCACTGTACAGATTAATTGATTTAAAACAAATGTCTTAAATTCCCCTGAATTCACTTACAAAAGACAGCTTTTGGATTTAACTGCAAGAACAAAAGACAATGTGAACATCATGTTGCAATTATTTAAGTACTTTAATGAGTTTAAGTTCTGAAAGAAACATGACATTTGGGATCAAGTGCAAGATAGTCATAAAACAATGTGCGTTTCAATAGTGTGGTCTGTGAAATGTATTAAAAAAAGACGTTGTCATACAGACATTAAAATGTATTATCATCTAGGATGGTTGAAGATGAATTAAAAAAAACTATTAAAAAAATAACATTTTTTCATCATTGTAACAACTGTCCAGTCAGTTGTTTAACTTAAGTGCCATATGCATACATTTGTATATATATAATTTATCTCATTTTAATTTGTTTAAAAATCATTATTTGAATTTCTGAATCAAGGGAAAATATACTGTATAATACAAAGCAATATTGTATGCAGAAATTTTTGAGAGCATCTGCTCGATCCACTTCAGTAATGTTGTCTTTTGTGCGTTGCATTAGGTAAAAGTATTGAAATGAACATCATATAATACACAAGGACAGGTTATATTCTGCTTCATACCCCTAACCCTAACCCTAACCCTAACCCTAATACACAAGGACGGGTTATATTCTGCTTCATACCTGGGCTTATCTTGCTCTCTAAAGAAGGAGAAATACTTTATTCTTTACATATCTATAGTGTTGAATATAATTTTTTTTTTGTTTGTTTACATATAAAACAAAATATACAAGGGGCAAGAGTTATTACAGCAGTTCACAGAGTGGGATAAAGTAAACCAATGTTTCTGAGTATGGCTTTGCAAAAGTTCTGAGAAGGAGCACAGCTTTTTTTACTGGTTAAGGAGTGTTTTGAGTGAACATGTCAGTGCGTTTACGATGGCGGACATGGTAGTGGAGTGCCGCGCCAGGGATCCGGCGCTGTGGTCACTGGGGTTGCTGGCCCAGGCCGACTCGGCGGCCTTCAGCAGGCAGATGTAGTTCATCACGACCTCGTCCACTTTGGTCACCAGCTCACGTTGCCGTGTCTCGGACTTCGTCCCTCTCAGCAGGCACATGAACGCCTCGGTCAGGCAGCAGAGCACCCGGAAGCTGCAGGTGATGGCCAGGAGGAGTTCATCGGGGCTGCTGTGAGAAAGGGCCATCTTCCTGCATGCGCTGCCCAGCTCTTGGGACTCCATGGACAGCAGCTGCTTGTACTGTCCCTGGCTGTCCTCGTGGACCTCGGACAGCGCGCTCTCGTTCTCTCCCACGTTGGAGCGTATCAGGGCGATCAGCTCGCTGGCGTCCTGCCGTGCAGCGGAGAACCCGGAGGGGAGGTTGTACGTCCTGTCCTTTAGGGCACCCACGCGGGCCAGCCTGGCAATGAAGCTCATGCCACTCGGGTCGGCATCACCTGCGGGGGAAGAGCCGAGGAAAACCGCTTCCTCTGCGTCCCCTCGGGACTCGCTGGCAGATGGTTTTGGATTCCGCGGCAATGGCAACCACGGGAACGATTCCCCATCCTCATCTTCGTGGATGGTGCTCCTCTTTTTGTTGAAGCAGTGGCTGAATGGGCCGTGGCACCTCCAGACACCCACATCCCGTTTTGGCAATGCTCTGAGCAGCTTGGCGTCCTTTGGCACTGGAAGCATAACGGGGCCACTCCTGCGGTCCCTGCTGCTCATGGGGTGGGAGGAGACGGAGCCCTGTGAGTAGCTTTTGAACAGCCTCTTTCCGGCAGGCCACTTTTGCGGCTTAGGGTCAGGCGACTCCGGGGACTGTAAACACATACCGCCGATGGTGGCTCTGGTTTTCTCCATCAGGGTGTCGAAGCTCCTGGAGCCCGCAGTCCGGTTGCTGGTCCGCTTCAGCACCCTGCCTCT
Organism: Aldrovandia affinis; assembly: GCA_029706075.1. NCBI lineage: Eukaryota > Metazoa > Chordata > Actinopteri > Notacanthiformes > Halosauridae > Aldrovandia > Aldrovandia affinis. Next base: position 394,383 of record JAINUG010000040.1, read on the forward strand.
TTGAGGGCACCTGAGGCTGCCGGGGTCACAGGGGAGAGAGCTCGGCGGGGGCCCCGGGATGCGGTTCTGTTTGTGGGGGTTGGCGGGATCCTGCTTTGGCACATCGGTATCTGTGCTAATGTTGGATGACGGTGGCGTGGTGTTGACCTGTTTGGAAGAGGCTGAAGGTGCGTCTTCTCCTCGTGCCTTCCTGAGCTCTGTGCAAGCTACACTAGGGGTAGTAGAGAAAGAGAGACAATCATTAAGCACCTCCCTGACAACACGCTTCGCTCTGGTGGCAGCCTCCAGCCGATCCTCCTCACTAGGGGCCTGGCTGCTATGCGCCTTTGCGTGCATTCCGTCTACACAGATACAGGAACTGTCTCCGATTGACAGCTGGATCTAATTCACCCTTGAGACCTTCTCCTCTCATTACCATGTGTCACATCAAAACGGTTTATGGATCTTAGAGCATGCAAATCCTAACTTCTCTTCAATTTAAGGGGCAGGGTGGCAGTGTGATACATTTTAGGGCCTTGACTTACTCTAAAGGGTGCTGTGGTAGGTGTCTCAAGAGGTGACACAGAGGACTTTTGCCTCTAACTAGGTCTAGCAACTGCGGTTTACAATTGAAATGCTTCTTGTCGACTTTCTTGTCGGCCCTGTTCCTCAAACTGCTTCCTAGGCCAGAACACTGAAACCTGCCACCTCTGATTTACAGTTAGATAGTTAACCCACTGCTTGTATGCCTCGCTTCCCTCTTTCAAGTTATTTTTAACACAATCATGCTTCACACAGAGATCAGTGGCTGTACCTGTGGTTTCTTTAATCTTAGGCATCCTGTGACACCCATCTCTCACAGTGCCAAACACAGGCTCGGAGATATTGGCAGAGTGTAAGTTAGGCAGCATCTTCCGGAGGAGGGCAGGATCGGCGTTGGGGTGTAGGTCTCTGCCCGGGGGCCCATGGCTCAGGGGGCCGGAGCCTTTGTCCTCAGGGGCACAGGGGGAGTCCATGGGCATGGAACAGCTGCTGCTTGCTGTGATGCAGCCTGCGTCCAGAGAGGAGCTCTGCATGTGGTAGTCGCACAGACGGGAGATGGTCTGCGGCGCCACTGACATCTTCACCTGCTGCTGCTCATTTCCGGGATGCTGGCCTGCTTGGGGCCATCTGGTTCTCTGGCTGTGGAGACGAGGGGGATGACGGAATATGAGCCCTCCTCCTTACCCGCGCCATTGGCCCCATGATCGTACACTTCCCGCTCGGCTTCTGGCATGTCCACTCGGGGGCCGTTTGCCGGGCTGCGGCCACACACCGAACCCGAGGCCTGGCTCTCCGCGGTGGCATTCTCGGACAGCGGTTGCCACCTCTGGCTCTTTTCCCGAAAGGAGGTGCGCTCCAGGTCAAAGTGATTCATGCGGTGGGCGTCCCTGGCGGTGAAGGTGTTGTATTTGCCTGCCAGGTGCTGCTCCTCACCATTGGGGTTGGGTAGCTTGATGTGCCGCTTGCCGGTGGTGTTGGTGTCGAAGGACACCCTGGGGTCGACCTCGCCTGCCTTCACCCGCTGCTTGCCATTGCAGGGGTTCATCAGCGTGCCCATCTGCATCTTGCTGAAGTAGTCAGTGACAGACTTGGTTTCCATTGTCTCGGGCTCCATCTCGATGTCGTCTGATTGAAGGATCTGCTTGGAAGGCACAGCTGCGGACTGTGGCTCGGCTTCTTGCTGGCTTGATATGTTGTGGGGCATCTTCAGGACAGCATCTCTATCACACGGAGAAATGGGAAACTCTGTTTTCTCCTCCAGGAGTGGCTGGTACCCCTCGGCAGTGGCCACCAGCAGACGCATGGAGTTTTCAGAGAGCTTCTGGGCTGCAACGAGCTCCGAGTTCTCCGTCATTTCAGAGGAGTTTGTCTCATTCCCAGAATCTGAAGACGACTCTGGGCTGAATGCCCGAGATAGCACTACACCTGCATGGCACAGGGAGACAAACAACCTCATTGATTCTCACAACGAAAGCATATTATGCCAACACACAACTAACACATATTTATTTAATATAATTAATATTATATTCATGGAAATTCATGGATATGAACTGACACCGAACCAATGGAAATAAATATCCATAAGCACAAAAAAGACCAAACAACATACCCAGAGAGTAAGCAAAATTCCAAACACATTGTAAAAAAAAGAACAACAAAAGGATTCAAATTAAAAAAACTAAACCCCAAAAATCAAGGACATTGGGTTGCTTAAACGGCCAACTGAGCCAATATATATGAGTTAATTATACTATATTGTTAATGAAAAAATGTTTAAGTAGTGTATGAACCTGAACTACTGTTGGACTCCGGGTGGGCTGGTTCCTCTGATGCTGCCAGGGCCTCCAGAGCCTGTAATGTGGAGACCACGGCCTCGTCCAGGGCCTTCTCACTGCTGCCTTCCCCTTGTGTCGGGACAGCATCAATCAGAGACACAGGGATGTCACTGTGTGGGCCCAGATCGCTCCCCTCAGGCCCCCTCGGGCCGTGGTGCTCCTCCTCGTCCGAGCTGTCCCTGAAGCCGGGTGGAGGGGCAGCGATGGCCAGGTTGAGAGAGTGCAGGAGGACGTCGTTGTCTTCCTCGTCATCACCCTCTGGTGGCGGGAGGGAGGTCAGGTCGATGATGTCATCGCTGGAGCCCGAGAGCTTGAGGAAGGTGGTCTTCTCTACCTCCCCCACCACCAGGTCCTCCTCGCAGCTGGCATCGTCCTCGTCCTCCGCATCGTCTGTGGTCTCGGCGTAGCAGATGTCGTGCAGCAGGGGCTCCTCGATCCCCTCCACGTTCCTGAAGATTTTGGCCTCGCCAATGCTGCTGTAGACAGCGTGGCAGCCATACTGAAAGCCTTCCCCATCCATAGACGGCTCTATAGTCTTAAAGTCCTCATTGTTTTGGAGGAACATGGCTCTATGCTCGCCTAAGACCTCAGGGCTTTCGTCCAATAATCTCTGGTATCCAAGGTTCTGGGGGTTGATGCTATCTAAAGGGGGGTCTCCAAATATGAAGGACACCTTAGCGCTCCTGGGAGAGTCCTGGGGTTTGTGTCTGGGTAAGGACATAAATGGCTGAGGGTGCACATTTTGGCTCCCCCTGTTCAGCCGATCTGCCATCTGTAAAGCATACTGAGATTGCTGCACCTCCGTAAAATAAATGGGAGTGACTTCATTTTCACTTCCTATACAACTTGGGGACTCTGGGTGGTAGGGTTTTCTCAACCCCATTTGAATGTTTGTGTCTCCCCCGCTCCCGCTAAAAGAGGTGCTGTATGTCCAGTCAATAGCTTGGTACTTGCTTCTGGGATCTTGGGCTGAAACATACAATAAAAATAGTCAGATCAAGACTGGTGTCAATCCTGAAAATCAGACACTCAGACAATTTCCACTAGGCCTTGGGAGTTATATAAACAATTCCTAATACAGGAATATCACAGGACATGGATGGCTGTGTTTGAGAATGAACACCCACCTGCTTCAGCACTGCCTGCCTTGCCGCTGCTGGCCATGTTGAAGATGGAGCGACGAGAGTCCACAAGCAATCTGTAGTATCCGGCCGTCAAGCACGCCAGATTCATGGCGTCGCTGGACTCCATTATGAGGGTGATGGGCTGTGAAACACACGGGTGAGAGGAGTGGTTTCACCTGAGGCACATCGGACGGTGCTCGCTTATAAAAACATCCATTACAGAGATGTTGTAGACCTGGGGCTCCAGGGGGAGCCACATTACTGCTACAGCCTTCGCTAAAAGCAAGGGCTAGAAAAACACAAGCTACTCAAAAATAGGGACATGTGACAGCAGGCAAAAAGATGTATGGTACTGAATACTTTCAAAATCCAGCTGCTGGAACACACTGCTCCTGCCCTGTTTGACTGTTGAGAGCTTAACGTAAGCTCACTGAAGATTGGCACCATTATCATATCCAATAAATCTTCTCCTTCATGAGATAAAGGTTGCTATCTTGTTTGCTGTATCTTTCAGCCACATAAGACTTTCATCACACTTTACCAACCCCAAGTGAGGGTTAGTATGTGAGCAGCAAACAAACTCCCTCCTAAATAAACAAATATCTGACTTTACTTCTGTGAGCTAAATACGGTATTTGTGGATGGCATTGCATAGCCAAAAGGTTGACCAGCTGTGTACATCTTGTGTGTTTTCAGGCTGCCTTAAGTCACATTTGAGTGGTTAATAATGCAAACATTGACATAAGTATTTGTTTTTTGTTTCAGCCTGGCCTCTCCCTGACACATTTTCCCTGTGTGGTTCTCTGTGGCTCAGTTGGTAGAGCACAGCGTTGGCAACGCTTAGGTTGTGGGTTCAATCCCCACTGGGGCCACATACACTGAAAATGTATACATTCACTACTGTAAGTCGCTTTGGATAAAAGCGTCTTCTAAATGGCGTATATTATTATATTATATTACACATCTCACCTTGACGTCCAGGACATGCAGCTCTACACGGACGTTCTTCTCGTCCTCCGTGTACATCTCGATGCGGTTAACGTGGCTGAAGTCGGCCAGCAGGGCCACCAGGTTGGTCTTGGTGTTGATGACGTGGCTGATGCCGTACCTGGGCCCCAGCAGCAGGGTCACCTCCGTGTGCTTCTCCCCTTGCTGTGTGAGAGAGGCACATAGCGGTCCTTCCTGTGTGCTGCTCCGCTGTGATTTATAGGTCCAATAAAGACGATGTCATGGAAGTCATCACACGGATGAATGGACCGTTCAATAAATGTACTGGTTTGCATATGACTGATAAGGGGTGAAAAAAGCTAAATGACTGTACCATGGAGACTTACAAAAAGGAAAGACTTCAACTAATAAAAGGAACAAAGTAACCTCTTTAATATGGATGATAATGGATGGATGACTTTATAGTAATGGATGACTTCATTCTCACTCCTCATGTTCAGACTGTACACGACGTGTCAGAATAAAGTCAATCATTTATAAAGTTATCTCTGGCAGCATGAACAATTGAGGATTTCTGCAGTTTGATATATTATGTTTGAGCAAAGAGGTGGGTGCTTACCAGTAGAGTTGATTTGAACACTCGTCCCCCGTATAACCTCAGATCACAGAGACTCTTCAGGTAGTACACCTTTGCTTGTAGAGCAGTTAACTGGAAGAGAATTTCGGAAAAATATATTGAGAAAATAATTAATGGCATACTGTATTAATAACTGGAAGAACATATATTTTAATTTTGTATCTTTTATATTGCATATGTGCATTCTGTCTTTGTTTCAGAGATTAATTGCATAACATAACATGCAATTATCAGACACTTTTATCCAAAGCAGCTTACAGTAATGAATGCATACATTATTAGTATATACAGTATACACAGTATATGTGGCCGCACTGGGAATTGAACCCTCAACCTAAGCCACGCTCTACCTACTGAGCCACACAGAACCACTGCATCATAGTTTATAAATAAACATCATTTTATAAAGCAATTAAAAAAGGCATGTAAACAGAAGAATTATCTGAAGCCACATAAACCTAATCAAATAATGGTTCCCAGTTTTGCCATAAACGTAACTGTATTTGACAAATGTGTGCACCTCTAGTATCCACTAGGGGGCAGCCATGTCTAATATACTATTTTACCCATACACTGAAAATTATATGGCATCTGGAGATAGGATATAAACATACTAATTAGTATCACAGGGGAGGAGGTTAAAAAATGAAACAGAACAAAACCGAACGGAACAAAAACGTATTCCAGTGGTCTGCTGTTTATGTGAGTACAATTATTTTTATTTTGTTGAATTATTCAAACATAATGATTCAAAACAGTTGCCAAATAATGATTCCAAAAATTACATCCCTCTTTGTTAGGTGCATTTTATTAAGAAAACTGTATTGTACACAGAGAGAGAGAGAGAGAGAGAGAGAGAGAGAGAGAGAGAGAGAGAGAGAGAGAGAGAGAGAGAGAGAGAGAGAGAGAGAGAGAGAGAGAGAGAGAGAGAGAGAGAGAGAGAGAGAGAGAGAGAGAGAGAGAGAGAGAGATGTAAATGTGTACCTTTTTTCCTGGTGGCACTAGGTTCTGGTTAGTTTTGAGAATGTGGGTCAGGGCTTTCTTGATGTTCTTCTCCTTCATGCTGGACAGCACAGTCGGGGGGAGGAAAAGCGCCAGGCCCCATTCTTTCCTGCAGAGACATGCACGGTGTCATGCACCGTAACCACAAACTGTAACTATGCACCGGAACCACGCACCATAACCATGCACCGGAACCATGCTCTGTTCACATTTTTTTTACCTAATGGTACTTCTTGGTGTAGTTCATGGGAAGGAAAGTCACACTATACTGTCTTATTCTCACCTTCTGAGAATGTATTGCATCAACTTGTCATTTTGTCTGCACTGGGAGAATTCACATCTTGAAATTGTATAATAATGTCTCATTAGCACAAAATCAGTACTCAATGAAAAAAGTCTAAATTTATAATGAAGGACGTTAGTCATTATTTAATTGAGACTTAGTTATTTATTTCCACTTGAACAACCTGTGGTTACATTTTAACATAGTTTATCGCCAAATTACACATTGCAATTAAAGCTAACAGTTCTCAATAGTGTTTATGATTTTTCATTGAAAACTCAAGTATGTATAACAATGTTGTGAGCTAGGCTTGCCCCACCATGTCATAGTAATTCTAAAAAATGTACCGTGCTGAAAATGAATTGAAATCCCCTGATCTACACCACAGAAGCACTGTGTGACTGTGACTGTAAGTGATACAAACATCTATTGACTGAAAGATGGATATGAGCTTTACTAGAGAAGAGGTTATAAATATATGCCTAAATGTATAGACAAGGTACAGAATGTTTTGGAGGACTTTGAGATAAGGGACGTAGAAGTACTACAAAAACTACAAAAACTTAAGACAAATAAGGCAGCAGGCCCGGATGGCATATATCCCAGAGTACTCAAAGAACTTGGGGGAATTATATATAAACCATTGACAGATATTTTCATTCAATCCATAATCACTGGAGAAATACCAGATGACTGGAAGCAGGGTAGTATAATTCCAATATATAAGAAGGGGGACCGTACTGACCCAGGGAACTATAGGCCTGTCAGTTTAACTTGCATCGCATGTAAAATGCTGGAATGTATTATTAGGGATAAGTTGGAATCATTCTTGAAAAATAATAGTATTTTAAGGGAGAGCCAACATGGATTTCTCAAAGGGAGGTCATGCCTAACAAACCTCCTGGACTTTTTCGAAGAGGCTACAAAGTGTGTTGACCTGAACCAGGCTTATGATATTATATATTTGGACTTTCAGAAAGCATTTGACAAGGTACCACATGAGAGGCTCATTGCTAAAATGAATTCAGTAGGAATTGCAGGAGTAGTTTCAGAGTGGGTTCATAATTGGCTGCAAGGGCGAATACAAAGAGTAACAGTAGGTGGGGCCGTATCTGACCTCGGTGCTGTGGGCAGTGGTGTCCCGCAGGGATCGGTGCTGGGACCTCTGCTCTTCCTTATTTACATAAATGATCTTGATATGGACGTTAGTAGCAAAATAGTGAAATTTGCAGATGATACTAAACTTGGGGGTTTGGCAAACAGTTTGGAATCGACTAAAGTAATCCAAGATGATTTAAACAAAATCCAAAAATGGGCAGATACATGGCAGATGACATTCAATATTGCAAAATGTAAAGTTATGCATGTGGGAAATAAAAACATTAGACAGGAGTATTTTATGGGAGGAGAAAAGTTAGTAGGTGTTCAATTTGAAAAGGACTTAGGAATTGTAGTTGATCAAAGCCTATCTGCATCAAAGCAGTGTGCTACAGCAGTGAAAAAAGCCAACAGGATGCTGGGATACATAGCAAAAAGTATTGAGTATAAATCAAAGGAGGTTATATTAATGTTATATAATGCCTTTGTCAGACCTCACTTAGAATACTGTGTGCAGTTCTGGGCACCGCACTACAAGAAAGATATAGAAGCTCTTGAAAAAGTCCAAAGAAGGGCAACTAAACTGATACCGGGTATGAAAGGTAAAAGTTATGATGATAGACTTAAGGCACTCAATCTATTTAAACTTAGCAAACGGAGACTTAGGGGGGATTTGATTGAGGTTTTTAAATTCCTAAAAGGGATTACCAAAGTAAAATACCAAAGATTTTTAAAGATAAGTGGGGTCAGCAGAACAAGAGGCCACAGGTGGAAATTAGTTAAAGGCAAATTCCGCACAGATATTAGGAAGTTTTTCTTGTCAATGCGAGTTGTCAATGCCTGGAACAGCTTGCCAGGTCGGGTAGTAGAGGCAGAAACGCTTGGGCTATTCAAGTCCAGGCTAGATGTAATACTAGATACTCTTTAGATTAGGACATGACGAGCCTAGATGGGCCAAACGGCCCGTTCTCATCATTATGTATTCTTATGTTCTTATGTTCTTATGAATGGAGGTCAGGGTCTCTGTGAGGGTGCCGTTCACAGGAGAATGGACCCCACGGATGTGGACAGACTCACTCGATGTACTTGAGCGAGACCTTCGGAGTCTGCTTTGTGGTGATGGTGAGGATGTACATCTGTAGAGCGGCCAGACGAAGAGCCATGTCATATTTCAGCTCCGAGCCAAAACGCTCCAGCACAACGTCATTACAGCTCTGGAGACAGGGGGAGACAGGGGGGAGAGAGTGAGAGAGAGGGGAGAGGCAGAGAGAGAGGGAGAGAGGGGAGGATAGAGCAAGAGAGAGAGAGACATGGAGGGAGGTGGGAGAGGTAGAGAGAATGAGGGAGAGGGGGGGGTGGAGCGAGAGAGAGAGAGAGAGAGAGAGAGAGAGAGAGAGAGAGAGAGAGAGGGGGGGGTGGAGCGAGAGAGACAGGGTGTAGAGGTAGACAGAGTGAGGGAGAGGGAGAGGATAAACCTTTAATACACCTATATTAAGCCCTCTTAGGGTGTCACAAATACACTACACAGCTGTTATTTCACAGAGAAACAAAGATACTATGAGCAAAAAAAAGGAGTGGGTTAAAACCATCAAAATGACTAAATAAAAAGGCCACCACACATTTCCCACCTACATACATCGCCACGCACAATCTCAAGCAGACCCCACATACATGCATCCTCATACATGCCTCCTGACCAGAGAGAGAGAGGGGGGAAGAGGGTGAGTAAAGGAGTGAGGGAAAGAGGGGGAAAAGAGAGAGAGAGAGAGAGACAGAGGGTGAGTAAAGGAGTGAGGGATAGAGAGAGAAAGGAAAAGAGGGAGAGAGAGAGAGGGGGGGGGGAGAGGGTGAGTAAAGGAGTGAGAGAGATAGAGGGGGTGAGTAATGGAGTGAGGGAGGGAGAGAGGGGGTGAGTAAAGGAGAGAGAGAGAGAGAGGGGTGAGTAAAGGAGTGAGGGGGAGAGAGAGAGAGAGGGGAAAGAGTTCTCTCTGCTGCTAAAAGAGACATTAGCCACAACACATCACATCTGCTCCCCTATTCTTGGTTCATTGACGGTGTCTTATTCCAATGGCGACAATCAAAACACGATAGAAAAAGATTAGTGATCTGTCATTCAGCTCCAAAATGGCTAACCATTCATCTAAAAAGACAGAAATACAATAATTTAAACTGCAAATGACTGTAATGCATTCAGTTTTATGTAACTTATGTGACATTATTAGAGTGAAATGTTATTTCACAGCTGTTGAGAAAACACGAACAAAACACAATCTGTTAAATGCAGTACATAGAATACGCATACCTGAACATAGAGGTATTCAAACGCCACTGCGTCTCTCCTGAGCAGGTCAACCGGGTCCTTCGGAACAAAGGTGATTCTGAAAAAGCACTTCATCTTGTGCAGTCCTGGCCTTTGTGTCACCTTATGGAGAAGAAGGAACACCCATCAGCATGAAGCAATTTCATGAGGAATTGGCCATATAAATATGATGATGCATATGTTCCTCTCAACAGAAAACCATACAACATTTTTCAATGGGTCATGATATAGCAGTATTTGCAACCTCTGTGTCTTTTCTTAAAATGTCTATGTTTATTAGTGTATTCTACGTTCGCTCATATTTGCAGTCTTTCAGTGATCATACATTTAACAACAATCACTTGCAAATCAAGGACAAAATACACCCTTTAGTCCGTGAATATTGGGCTTTTACTCTAAGATATTTGATTCAGTAAATCGTCGAATCCATTCCCATTGGCGTCAGAGCAGGTTCAGTACTGGCTTCTCCTCTGTGGTGTAAGAGCTTTGAGCTGATACTCACACTGCCTGAAACCAGGATCCACAGAGCACATTCTTACCCCTTTTAGACAAATCAAATCTCTGAACGCCTCAATGAAGACTTAGTAAGCTGTGTATTACTTATTTAAGCTCTAACAGGGACTTTCAGGGCCTTGTTTACTGGATCCAGCTGAAGCCAGTTGTTACTCCCCCCCAACAAACAAACACACACACACACTCTGTCTGTGCGGGGGCAGGTGGAAGCTGGCTGGGAGCATTGGCCTGAAGTCAGTTTTGCGTTTTTCATCATGACGATTGAGGTTAGGATTTGGGTAGAGTTATCTGGTCCTGGGCCAGTGCTTACAGACCACTTGTCCCCGTCGTGTGAAGTTGTCCCAGGACGTTCTGTCCCAGAGTCTCACCTGAGATAGCATCTCCTGCTCGTGGAGCAGCAGCAGCTTGCTGGCAGAGCCCTCGTCACGCTGTTCCAGCATCAAGGAGAAGTGCTCGATGCTCCTGATGGAGAGCTTCTCTTGCAGAGTCAGGATGACGTCCTTTCACACAGAAACACACCCATTTCACACAGAAACACACCCATTCCACACAGAAACACGCCCATTTCACAGAGAAACACACCCATTCCACACAGAAACACACCCATTTCACTGAGAAACACGCCCATTTCACAGAGAAACGTCCTTTCACACAGAAACACACCCATTTCACACAGAAACACGCCCATTTCACAGAGAAACACACCCATTCCACACAGAAACATGCCCATTTCACTGAGAAACACGCCCATTTCACAGAGAAACATGTCCTTTCACACAGAAACACACCCATTTCACACAGAAACACGCCCATTTCACAGAGAAACACACCCATTCCACACAGAAACATGCCCATTTCACAGAGAAACATGTCCTTTCATACAGAAACACACCCATTTCACACAGAAACACGCCCATTTCACAGAGAAACATGTCCTTTCATACAGAAACACACCCATTTCACACAAAAACACGCCCATTTCACAGAGAAACATGTCCTTTCATACAGAAACACACCCATTTCACACAGAAACATGCCCATTTCACACGCTGTGCACTTTCACACGCGCAAATATTTGTGAGCGAATATTTTCTAAAACTGGTGAGAGGACACGTCTCTTTACTGAGTCTCACACACTCTGCCCAGACTATTCACTGAGTCTCACACACTTTGCCCAGCCTATTCACTGAGTCTCACACACTTTGCCCAGACTCTTACTTGACCATACCACTAATTAATGAAAACATAAAAGGAAAGAGGTATTTCTACAACTGCAGAGCCAACCGCAACCAAATGAGTCTAATGTGAATGATGTCCCCAGTGTTGACAAAATTTCTATTGCCATTTCACAGACTTTCACTTCTCTTTACAAAGTCTGTTCTCTCAGAGCCCAAATACTGAACTCACCTTGATGGAGGTGCTGCTGTCGAAGCGGAAGGACTTTGTTTGGCCATTTTCCAGGTAGACTTTCAGGACGTTTGGCATGAAAAGAAGTGAGTTATCCTTCACAGCGTCCTGGAAATGAAGGAACATGAGACATTATGACTCCCCAAAGGCCATTCATTAAGGGCCCTATTCAGAGCTGAGTTAAGCATGCGCAACATGGAGGTAAGTCTATTCATGCAATTCAAGCTGTTTACCCAGCAATTAATTTCCACACACAAACACACACACATTATCATGGACTGTATATATCTGGGCACACACATTCATGTAGTGATGCTACCAAGGAATGTAGAGCACTACGGGATCAATGGATGTTTTAGATGTAGAAAATGAGATGGAGAGGAATGGTGAACTCCCCACAAATCATTTGTAATGAGACCCCCTACAAAGCTGGGAATTACTTGCATGGATTGCAACTAAAAATGTACAGCGGAAATCAAGAATTTTCAAAGCTCTGTAGACATTCTCACCTGATAAATGTACGTGTGGTACACGTACCGTAAGTACCTATGTTTGTCAAGCGGTTTCATAATAGATTTTTTCCCCCCAGTAATATGATGACACATGAAATATTATATTTGATTGATATTGCAGATCATTTATTTGAATAATTTAACTTCACTTCTTTACTGAAAGGTCAATCATCAATCATTTGAAACATTTTATTAAAATGATTAGTGCATTTTTGCCATTTGGAGTATTTCAGAGAATTAAAATCTGCACCTATAAATGGTTAATAATTAATAGTGCACTTATTCCAGGAATAACATGTTCTCAGAAAGGCTCCACAAACACATTTCATTCTGCATGCAAACTTGCCAACCGTTCCTTGGGTGGTATTCACATTGTACTAGAGACACATTTATTAGATGAGCTGGAAGAGAAGTGAAATAACTAACATGCCTGAGGAAGTCATGCCAATTAGATTTTATTTTTTCTTTGTTGTTTTTCATGCTTTTCTGTTTACATGCAAAATGTGGGCGAGCAACTCAAAGCCACACAGCATTCAATCAGTCTGCACAGAATATAAACATGGCTATGTTTAACACATTTCCATGCATGATACTAGGCACAGCGTGATTGGCTACTTACTGGAACCTGACCATTTATAATGACCTCTTCAGCGAAGCGCACTTTGACCGGGTTGGACTTTAACTTGGCCTTCTTTGCAGCACTGATGAACGCGGATTTGGGGGACTGAAAAGAGCACAGAGAACCAGTTTTCAGCTGGTCTGCCCAGTTAGAGAAGCCAAGAGCATTTCCACTGGTCTCCTGAGGGAACCACCCCCCATCCATCCCCCATCCCGCTTGCCTGAGTAATGACATATGACATGAAGTAGCAGCCCCCAACAGGAAGAGTGTTGTGTGACTGACATTGAGGGCACATAGTTAACACATGTTTGGCTATGATTTCCACTGTGCTTGAGGAAAATGTTTAGTGTGGATTGCCACTGGTCTGGCGGTGTGACAAAATGGTTAGAGAACCAGTTGAGACAATCTGTTGTATCCTTGCACAAGGTAATTCCTTCGAATATGGATCTGTGTAAATAGCCAACATGGAGAATGTAAGCTACATAAGACACCATAAGTATTAGAGAATCTGCTAAGCAAAATTATAATGGATTCCAAGTCCATAGTTTGACTGGGAACATATCCAATGGAACTATTCAATAGAAGCACCAATGGTGTGGTGCATTCAAGGTTGGAATGAAACAGAACAATTTATTAGGTCATGGACAGACCATGTAAACTTTTCCTACAGCTTTTTCTTTGGGAACTGAAAAAAACAACCTTTTAGCCAATAACAATAGCAACAGCCCTAACCTTTTATCTAAATACAACAGCTGAGAGTGTCTAAAAATGTGCTCTGTAATATTTATGTCCCCTGAATTTAAAAACACGAAACTACATATATATATTATATTAATTCTTCAGCAAGATAATGACCTGAAACACACCTTGAAGTTGTACAAGTACTATCTGGTGAAGGAGGAATGCGAAGGACAACCCAAACTAATGACCTGGCATGCCCAGTGTCCAGACCTCAATCCCATAGAACTTGTAGGGTATGAACTGGACAGAAGAGCCAAAGCAAAGCAACCCCTAAGTGTCTCTGGGAATTGCTGCAGGAGAGCTGGGAAGACATGTCAAGTGATTTTCTGCTGAAACTTATTAACCAAATGGCCCGTGTTTATGAGGCTGTTATCAAGGCAAAGGGTGGCTATTTTGAGGAATGCAAGATTTAGAGACAAATTACAATTTCTTTGAACATTGCTTTGATGTGGTTTTTTTTGTCATTTTCAAGTATTTACAGAAACTTATATGGGGAAAACATTATCATTTATTAAATAAACCTCGTTTCCAGCAGGTGTACTCAAACTATTGATTGGTACTGTATATATATGCTAAATAGCATGTTATACTTTGCTGAAAGGAGGAATCTATTAGTCCTCAAAAAATAAACAGAACAATTACTAAAACATAATAAATGATGTAACACAACATTGTAAACAACATTTCAAGGTTTTAACTTGGCTTTGTTTCCTTTACAACATGAAAGGAAACAGAATTAAGTTCATTATTCACCTTACTGTAAACGGCAGTGGACAGTTGTGCTTAGATGAAAATGTACACAATGCAGCAGCACTGCCTCTACATTCATAGAGAATTAAGTGTAGCAATCTATAAGAAAAACTGCTTGTGCAAATACGGAAGGATCATCTTATTCCTTTTTATAAAATATAGAACACAAGTTTATGTGTGTGGGTGGGTTTCTGCTTCCAAAATACATTAGGTTCAGGTTTATTATTTCAACGCATTTAACAGAATATCCTCTTTCAGCGCATTTACCAGAATATCCTCTTTCGGCGCATTTAATTAATGCGATTAGAATTCTATATGCACACGAGGGGGAGGGTACTCCCACTGCTGCTGTTAACAGCCAATCAGATCGCGTCAGCACTGCTTTGTCTGACAAATGGGAACAATTAGGGTCTTAATTAAGAAACCGGAGCTTTCCCTCGTGTCTTTTGGGATCCTGTGGTTCTTTTTATAACCAGGCTGAACTGGCTCAGGAGCCGATTTCTGAAGATCAGACCCTCTCCTGACGCTCATAGGATGCTGGGACACATCATTACAGCGGTAAGTGGCTAATTTCAGGAGCTGGTGTGTGAAGTCGCATTAATGAAAATATTTCATATACAGGCGCAGGCTGGCATCCCCAGTGGGCCTACACAGCCTCTGCTCTTTTTCTGCAGGAAGTCACTGCGGAACATGATGCTTCAGTTGACCTTGGGTTGAGCACAGCACAGAAACATGATAGATGCCCCATATTGCCCAATTCGATAGCCCGTCTCAGCATTTCATCTTCATCATAAGAAATTCATACCCTTATTAAATTTATTTCATACTGAATGTCAATTATGGTAGTCGGTCTCGGTCAAGGCCAACACATCTCCTCCTCCACTGCCTTCTCAGCCGGGCGCTGTCCGTGGTGCTGAGCCTCAGGGCTCATCCGGGCCCCATGTTGGGGGATGTTATTATGATCACTTCTCTAAGGAGGAGGTTAGGGTTTGGGCCCCATGTTGGGGGATGTTATTATGATCACTTCTCTAAGGAGGAGGTTAGGGTTTGGGCCCCATGTTGGGGGATGTTTACGATCACTTCTCTAAGGAGGAGGTTAGGGTTTGGGCCTCATGTTGGGGGATGTTAATACGATCACTTCTCTAAAGAGGAGGTTAGGGTTTGGGCCCCATGTTGGGGGATGTTATTACGATCACTTCTCTAAAGAGGAGGTTAGGGTCCCATGTTGGGGGATGTTATTACGACCACTTCTCTAAAGAGGAGGTTAGGGTCCCATGTTGGGGGATGTTATTACGATCACTTCTCTAAAGAGGAGGTTAGGGTTAGGAGGCTGGGGCTCACCCTGTCTCAACCAAACAGGCCGCAAATCATAAGGGAGTATGGTTGCTATTGGAGACAAGTGGACTACTACACTACTGCCTTTTAGTTTCAAACATGTACAGTGCGGTAGGGTTAGGGTTGGGGCTAGGAGGCTGGTTCAAACATGTACAGTGTGGTAGGGTTACGGTTAGGGCTAGGAGGCTGGTTCAAACAGATACATTTTTACATTTGCATTTTAGGCATTTAGCAGACGCTTTTGCCCAGGGCGACTTACACAATTTACATACAATCCATTTATACAGCTGGATATTTTTTACTGAAGTAATTCAGGTTAAGTACCTTGCTTAAGGGTACCTGGGATTTGACCCAGCAAGCCCAGTTCCCTAACCATTACACTACACTGCCGTACCTACACGTACAGTGCGGTCGGCAGCAGAGATCAATCTGACTTTGATACTGCACTGCCTTAGGCTCTTTCCATGATGTCTGAATAAGGCCAGATTAGGGTTAGGGTTACCTGAGTCCAAGGAAGGAGTACTTACTGGGTAAGGTTGAATAACTGTCAATACAATTGATTCCTTGCAGCTTCTGAGGGGGGAAAAAAGATAAAAACAATTTATTCAAGGTTAAGGTTGAAAAGCTCTATTAACATTCAATATATACAATTGTGGCATTATGTACAGTTGTATAAAACCTCACCTCTTTCAACTCTATGAACTGACATTCACCTTGGAGCCCACAGATGCACAATCACATCTTTGTATTATTGACAATGTTAATTTGTAAGAACGGTCACCTATTTCAAGCACCAACGATTTATGGTGAGCGTTCTGGTGAAAAATGGCTGCCTCAGTCATGTAGGTGGGTCCTATAAATTGGTGGCAGTTGAAGTGAGTTTCCCCTCTTCACTGTAAAGTGCTTTGAGTTCCTTCAAAGGTGGTATATAAATGCAATCCTTTATTATTACCACAAATGCAGCAGGACAAAAACATTTAATTCCTGTAGGGAATAATCCTTTTTCTTCTGAATACTGTGACAAGTTGACCAGGGTACTCTGATCCCAAGGCTGTACTGGCCTCCTGTCAGCCATGCAGTCATATGTCACTTGGCTCATTAATGTACAGTCTGGGTCACTTGGGGACTGTGCACACAATAAAATCGCACACTGTCACAGATGAATTCCCACACATTTATTTGGAAGATTTACCCTCGGCTGTCTGTTTGTTGCTGAATTGGCGCTAGTTGTTCCTGTACACCACTTAGTTTATGTTAGAATACAAAAGAATAAAAGAATACCACTTGCTAGCTATGGAACCTAAAAGCCAAAAAATTAAACACTGAACACAAATTGTACTTAGAGAGATATTTAGAGAGAGAACATTTGTAAACATTTTATATGCGTTTTCAAGAAGAGCCTAAAGTGGCTCAGCTTATTAACATCGATGCCGAGATGGCATCTTTTCTTATTTATCTTAGTTATGAATGGTCAAACGGCAACACAAGACTGTGGTCAAAAGAACTACAGGCACTTCCATTGTCATGTGTTTACTAAATCTACCTCTTGTCCAGCGAGGTCAATTCGCTTAGTATACATTTGATCAGTGCTTGTGTACCACATGAATAAATTAAGTGTAACACACTGTATTTGTACACAGTTTATATACACAATTATTTCTTGAGTCGGTGCCGTAGCTGTTTGCACTGCTGTAAAACTATGAAAAGAAAGGGACAGCAGATTCTACTAGATGGTTCTACTGTGTGTGAAACAGAAATAAAACACCTCCATCACACTGCCAGCCTCCTGGGTCTAGCTGTGAAGAGTTGCATAGCCAGTGTCAACAGAGGGGAGATAGGGACTGCTACACCAGCTACCTAAATTACAACAGGTTTCCATGAATAAATTAAGTATAGCACACTATTTACTGGTTATATAAAAAATCATCACACAACACAACATCTTTATGATAAGTATGATTCAATTGCCTTCCCGTGAAAAAAGTATTCAGTGAGAGATAATGGTTGGCAAAAGCTGAAAAAGGTGGGAAATTCACATAAACACCTCAGTTATTATCTTGACCTATGAACTGGCATGTCTTCCAACACACAATGCTTTGATACAATTTACAGTACTGTAAATACGTTGGTCTACTTCAAACAATGTACTCACCACTGGGCAGGCCGCTAAGGATTCAATCAAACACTCTCTTTGAATCAACAACCTTTCGGGGAGCTCAATGTATTTTATGATACTGTGCAGGCATGTGGCCTGGCCTAGCCTAAATCATTGACCTAATGCAAACGCGGCCTTCCCTGGTGTCATCACTGACAGGCTTTATCACCCCTTGAATGAAACTGAGGAAGGTATGTGGCTTTGGCACCAGTGTTTGTCCATAGTGGATCAGCACACTGTGTGCCTATGTCACACGCACCACAATTTGAGGATTCTGTCTATGGGCTGGAAATTTTGGTTCAGGTGCACCAGAGAAATGCGTGTCACAATTGGCTTTTTCAAGTGGTAGCGATATAATTTACCTGACCATATTATGATTCACCAAAATAATAGATCAACCCACATCTTTGTATAAACCAAGCTGTTTTCAGGCCCTCTCGATGTTTGGTGTCACCAAGGTGCTAACCATGAGAGAATCATTTCAATGATGACCTTGAAAATATATCTTGTGCTAGTAAGTGATCCGAAATAATATATTGTTGATCCTCCCTAAATCCCCCCCTGCCTCGTCAAACAGGTGTGACCTGTTGATGACTTGACAGTTCAGTCTGGCAATTCTAGGGTTTGATTGTACACATCCCTGCACTCTTGGGAGATCTGGTCCTGGCTCACACTTTGACTCATTTTGCTTTGTGTGTGTTGGTATAATACATGGTTTGGTATAATACATTTTCTTCCATTCCATCTCTTCCGTTTCATCTTGTGATGGTTACATGTCATTTATGTCTAGCATTTAGTATTTGTTAAGGTAGTAAACCTACGTCTGTAGATTTGACGTTGAGTATTTTGTCTTTGTAACTTAATAAATCAGCTCTTAATTTTAATTGAATTGTGAGTTGTATATCTTTGAGAAAAGAACATCCACCAGATTCCTCTCCCTATCAAGACATTTGGTGATTTAATTGATAATTGTATCCAATGCAATAATTATGAAATACAATCCAATACATATATTTTACATTAAGTCAGGGGTTTCAACACATAATACTACTCGTGTTCAGTATTCGGAGTGAAGTCCTTAAATGAGGGCATTAGAATGCTACTGGATTCAGGGAATAGACATTTTCTTTGATTCTCACTTGCCTGACAAAATAAGTAGATTATTTTCAGAGGAACGCAGGCAACTGGACAGACACTGATGCAGAAACACACACACACAAACACACACACACACACACACACACACACACACACACACAGGCACATGCATGCATGCACGCACGCACGCACGTACGTATGCGCACACACACACACACACACACACACACACACACACACACACAACCATACATACTCTACACATCATTACAGTGTGTTTAGGAAGAGTGGATTAGATCCACATTGGGGAATATGATCAGTGGTCATCTATGAGTAGCTCAATCTCTGGAATAACCTGGACATAGTGCTCAGCATTCACAGTGAAGATGAAATGGGCTCTTTGTATTCCCAAACCCCTCACATGCCCTTATAACAGTGTTTGCCTTTCTGAAGAAATACATTCACTCTCAAATTAAAATTCAATACTTGGAAGAAGAGAAACAGAATCCATTCTCCATTCATATTTGGCTAATGTCAATATACTGATTGGACACCAAAGTTATGTCCCTAAAGTAAATATCCCTAATATTGCTGCCATGTCAATTTCACCCATTTCAGCTCTTGTTGCTTATTGGTATGTTATTAAAATGTCACGCATCTGCATTGGAACAGATGTAAATAATTCAGAGCACGTTTCCATTGACATTTATAAGGAATCAATGTTTGCTTCAGTCTGTTCTCCCTTTATTCCATTTAAAAGGTTAAAACGCTGAGGCTGCTACAACATCGACAGTAAAAACATTGATCAATAGAACTATTTTGTATAATTAATACTATGAAAAAAATTATCGTGAGAGAAAAGGGTGCACATTTTTAAAATACATTGTATAGTCATATATCTTGAATCAAATGATTGCTTCGAATCAAAGGTTTAGAAATACAGCAAGCCTGATACCCTTTCTGGCCACTAGTTTCAAGGGAGAAATAAATTCATCATGAAATCCAAACATATATTAACATCTATTCAGAGAGTTGTGTTGCTCTGATGTTGAAATATGTAACACTTTGTGGCTTTCAAGTGTCATCACGTGTGTTTTCCTATCATAACCATACCCCATTTGAGACTTTTGGATTGTTTAACATTGCATCTGTGTTGCATCAAATGGAAATCGCTGAGCCTCAAGAGCATTGCTGGGGACAGTTTTGTAGACATACGTACGTCATCAGGAAAAAAAGACTGAGCATTTAACTCTGCACACTTCTGCTAATGTTTGCGTGTGTATGTTTGCATCAAGGCCGAAATTACCATATATATTGGGGGGGACACATCCCCCCCAATATTCAGATATGCTCAAAATGTCCCCCCCAATATATAGCCTAGCTGATAAAAAAATATAAATAAATTGATTTGGTCCCCCCCAATGTTGACTCCATGGTTACGGCCTTGGTTTGCATGCATGTGCGCATGCGTGTGTTTGTGTATGTGTGGGTGGGTGGAAGCTGCTATAGAGCAACAGAACACAACGCTAATTCTGTTCTCCGCTGAATTCTTTCATATCAGCGTTTTAGGGCCAGTCCCCTGTCACCCTCAAATAGAGAAGACTGAATCCCATCTGGTGCAGAAAGGTCGGTTTTACCAGAACCTGCTCCAGACATGAACGGAGAGGTGAGTGGGCAGGGCGGCAAAAGTGCACAGGTGAGCCGATCCAACTAGAGCGCACGAGAGCGTTACCTGACAAGGTCGATGACTCGTTCCCTGGGCGCCGTGCTGACCGCCTCCTCGTTTATCATGACGATCTGATCCCCGGGGATGAGCTTGCTCTCGGAAGGACCCCCTTTCAAAACGCACATAACCACAGTGACAACTCCCCATCTGCCTGTCATGCACCATTAAAACAAATAAGGTCAAACAATGCAACAGCTTCAACAACATGACAGTTTTACAGCTTACGATAAATCTTCAGTTTCATAGCATTGAAGAGTGGTTCATATCAAGCAGCTTTAAAGACAAATAATATTTGCTGCCGGGCAAATATTATTAGATTTTTTAAATGTATTTGTTTATTTGTCAGGGATATAGTAAAAAGCATTGTTACAATGCATCAATGCATTGCTTTAAGGGTTTATATCCAAAGGCTAATTTGTAACACCTGTGCCCAATAAACAAAAAACTAGAAAAATAAAAGTATGTATCACAAATATAAAAATAAATGATAAAACTTGTCTGGAATCTTTAGTATTACTGATAGTATCAGTTAGAATATATTGTATGTTATGATTGATGATGACAGATATGATTTTCCTTAAGCCATGTTTTGACTTTTTAAAAGACATTATGAAAATTACTCCATCTCTTAATATCAGTGAATTCCAATGTTTAGAGGCTTTTATAAAAATGATGATTAACCACTGATTGCTGATTGTTTGGGTATCATGCAATCTCCTCTAGAGATCTGTTGGAACAGTCAGATACTAATTTATGAATTCATTCAGAGGTGGGGGTGAATAATTTTAAACATGAGTAATACATCAGAATAAAGTTTAAAGTTGTCCAAACTCAGTAAGTTCAATTTAGTTAGTATATCGCATTGGTGGTATTGAGTACATTTTATAAGTACGTTTATAAAGAGATTGCTGTGGCTTTATTGCAGTTTCTCCATCTTGAGCCCAACTTGTTATGCAGTATGGCAGGTAAGAAAAAACCATAGTGTGAATATAAACCTCGGCTGCCTCAGTTGAAAGGCATCGGCTTACAAATCTATTTTTCAAGTTAAACTTGATTTTATTTGTCATTTTCTTTATATGCTTTTTACAAGTTAGATTTGAGTCCAAGGTAAGCTAAGACATAAACGATCAAGACATTCAGATTTTTTTTTTTCATAGCTGCAGTTTCAATTTTGATGCTGTTTGTTCTGCAGTTTTACGATGTACATACACAACTGCATCATTTGCAAACATATGCATGTCAACTCCATGACACACTTGTGGGATCATTTATATATAGGCTAAACAGTAGTGGGGCCCACAACAGATCCTTCAGATAACCCCATTGCACCTTTGCCAGATGATGAGAGACTGTTACTGATTCTGACATACTGTACCCCAGGGATGTCAAACTCATTCTATTGAGGGCCGAGTGTATGTAGGTTTTTGTTGCAACCAATGCACTACACCAGGTGATTTCAATTAGCTCCCCTCTTTGGTTGAAGAAGTAAGCTAATTAGTGAAATCACCTGGTGTAGTGCCTCGATTGCAACAAAGCCCTGCATACACTCAGCCCACGATGGAATGAGTTTGAAACCTGTGCTCGACCCTATTAGCTAAATACGATATTGGCCATTGTGACTGACAGTGCCAAATGCAGATCTAAGAAAATGGCACCAGCCACTCCCCCATTGCCAAGTTTAGATTGAATCTTTCCCAAAAATTAACAACTTGCTGTCTCAGTGGAGTTGTTTGCTCTAAAGCAAAATTGCATGGGCTTTAGGAACATGACATGTATTTAAGGTAACTGCTCAACAATTACCTTTTATACAACTTTTGAAATGAATGGCAAGACGCGAATTGGTCTAGAGTTATTGACTAGAGACCGATCTCCACTCCACACATGCAGGGAAATGATGTACAGTATGTAATGATCAACATGCAGAGTATGTTCTGTTTAGAAGCTGAGTTTTTGGAAAATATGATGAACCGAAAACAGCGGATCTCCATTCAAACAGTACTATGTACTATGACAGTGCTATGGCACTTAATTTCTGCCTTATCTGGTTAGATTTTCACCATTCTATCTCCTGTGCACTGTCCAACTTTGAGACCCCTGTTCATATTTAAGACATGTTAAGCTTCTCTCTTTATATTCTTCGTTGTTATTGCCGAGCACAAAATGAAGCTATTTTGTTTTTAATATATGCATGGATTTTTTAATGTAGTAATTATTTTCAAGAAGTCTGTTGGACTGTGATAATGCAATCCGAAGAGTAACCATCTCTTTTTGGAGAGTAGAGGAGAGGGGAGGAGATGGGGATGAGAGGAGAGGAGAGGAGAGGAGATGGTGGAGGACATTTAAGTGGCACAAACTGTGGCGATTTATTGATGGAGAATAAATTCTTCCTATTAATCTGGATCGCGTGGAAAAAAATACACAAGGTCGTCTCACTGTGGAAAGGTCTATACTAGATTTAATGTGTATTGTCTCACCGTGGAAAGGTCTATACTGGATTTCATGTGTATTGTCTCACTGTAGAAAGGTCTATACTGGATTTAAAGTGTATCGTCTCCTTCCCAAGCCTTTCTCTTTAGATTTAGCTGACTTGTTACTGTACTGATTTTGGCCTGGGCTGTTTCCCCTTAGGACCCCTGCAGGTTCTGATGGGGAAATGTATTTGAATGTGAGCCTTGTAGCATGTAGCTGCTATTTGAATGTAATCTTAACCAATGCCAATGCTGTCCACTGGAGGGGTTTAAACGGTTGCTGGTCTTTGATCCAGCTCAGTCTTCAGAATGCAATAGGATCCTTTGGCTGGGAACTAGAATACACGGTTGTAATAGATATAATTTAGCTGCTGGTGAAGAGGGAACTCTCAGAACTGTGACAAGGAATATGCAAAGCTGATCTATGTATTGCAGAAAGCATACAGTACATATGGATTTGCTTTTTTGAAATTATGACATTTCATGTAATTTAACGATTTACCATTATTTGAAATATCAATATAGTTTAAAATAATGAGACAAGGCTCTTTGTGAATTTTAACAACTGAAAATAAAACCCACGGAACACTTTGCAGGCAGGGTATCGATTGCTTGTCATTTTAAATAATGTCCTTGACTTGTCTTGTCTCTACCAGTCCTTGTGAGATTAAGGCCTTAATGTCTCTTAATGCTCCACTGTAACATTAAGAGACTCTGGTCACATAGTTACCTGGAGTGACGGAGCGGACCACCACTGGTTTCTCACTGCCAGCCACAAAGCCAAACCCCAGAACAGGGTCCCGTCTCATCTCCACTTTGCGGGGAGCTGGGGGTGTAAACTGGCCCCCGTCTAAATGGACCTCCTCCAAGGAGCTGCTCTTGGACACGTGACTGTGGGAGAGAACAAACAGGAGACGGGTTCCATTTCATGTAACCAAGATACCCCGCCTCGGTGATGAGTTCAAGAAATGGTATGCCAATCTCGCACTTTCTATCACTGATTTACACAGAGGCACATATGGACATGTACTCGCACATGCACACACACACGCACACACACAAACATATGCACGCACATACACACACACATATCTGTATACTGGCAAAAATCCTCTTATATTCCATATTTTGCTTAATTTGAAATTCAAGGGAAAGTTTTATGCAATGTCCTTTAATATAATAGTGGGCAGATCAACTTCTTTATGATTCACCAAGCACTTAAAAGCATAAGTGAAATGACAGCCTACTAATGAAGGTGGAGGCCCGATGACCATCATATGCAAATGTAATTGCAGGAAAATCTGATGCATTAGGAAAGAAAATTCTGTGAAAAAGAACAGTCTTTTGAAGAAAGAAATAAAGGTTACTTGCCTTGTAAAATGTGTGACAGAAATATTAACAGCTGCAGCAGGACAGTGGACTAATAATAGGGAGACTCGATGCTATTTATGGTAGTCATATTTATTTGTATTATTTTAGTCATATTTTATGGGTAGTATATACAGTGCTATTAAATATCATCAAGGGTTGAGTATAGTCATTTGTGTAGGGTGTGATCAGTGTCTGGAGGTGGGGCTCCCCTTGTGGCCTGCTATGTCAGCACCATTGATTTGAATTGAATTGGAGCTGCTATAGGGACCCAGTGAAGTGTGGTGAATAGTGGAGTGATGTGTGAATTTTGGTTGGTTGAAAACCAGACATGCAGTGGCATTCTGGACTGGTGTCAGTGCCTTGATGGCACAGGCCAGTAAGACAGCTACAGGTCGGTAAGCCAGCCAGTAAGGCATTACAATTCTCCAGATGTGAGCTTAACAAAGCTTAACTGTGCAGACCAATACAATACTACTGTATCCCCACTAGTCCGCACTCCTAAAAAATGTTCCAGCCTATTACATGGAAGTGCTAAAAAGCAAAGAATGAAAATACCAGCCTCAACTCTCATTTTGAGCTTGTGTCATTCCAAATGCTAACATTGTGGTAACTAATCATACTATGGTAATGTGTAATGTGTAATCAAGGTGTAATGTTTTGACCTGTGAAATATATGATGCAAGCAACTTATTTTACATCATTGTAAAATGAACACTGCATTCTTTCACCCAGCAGTTTAAATTAAGTAATTACAGCAAAGACAAGTAGATAAAATATAATTATGACATTAAATACTGAAATTGATGAATGCATCCCCACTTACTGCTCACCAATAATTAAAACTTGACCCAAATAGAAATGTATTTTAATTTGGGTTGATTAAAGAAAACACACTGCATGAAAGGATGAGGTAGAGAACAAGTTGATACAAAATATATCCTTTCCTATTATGGACAAACTGAGACCCAGAACTGATATGACCATTTCCGCAGGATATCCGATGTACTTGGGAATTCTTATTCGGGTTTGCACCTGTGGGGAAATTGATGCTGGAGTTTGAACATGAAATTGCTCCTTTTATCATGTCAGTTCCTCAATACCTGAATATTGGGTTATATCTTGCATTCCCTCGCATGTACACTCCCATTGCACCGCTGTGAATGAGTGCTTTTACTCACGTTGCAGCCGGAGAAATGAATTTATCCACTTAGAAGGTTGTTCACGGCTGTTTCTTTCTGTGGTGTTTTTCCTCCCTTCTCCTTTCAGCTGCGGATCGCCTTGTTGCCCACACTGCTGGCTAATTAAAGCTGCGGGCCATGGAGGCAGTGTGCAATTCACCATCATCTCTGACACATGTTCCACCTCTCAGTGAAAAGGCACAATTAATCTTTCAAGACGCAGCCAGGAAGCACAGGGCAGCGGGATCCGGGGTAGGCATTTACGCAGCGAGCCAAGAGGCAGGCATGTTTGATAACAGACAGCCACATAAAACCAAGCGAAGAGAGGAAGCAAATAAATTATGATCCAAAAAGAGAACAGATAAGACAGCATTTTTAAGAGCTTGTCAACCTCAGCCAGGCCGTTGAAGCGCACAGTGCACTCCTCCGTCCTGGTGGCTCTTTCCACGTCTCACGGTGACATCACATACTGATGATGTGTCAACTGATACAGTGGAATTTGAAACAATGTAGAAAGCAATTTCTGCTGCGCTTTGTTTAAGGGCTCTCACAGTACTCGGCGGAATGTCTCTCCTTTCCATTCAGGCTGCAACGCCGCGGCAGCAGATTGCGCTCCGTGAAAAAAGCATATGGCTCTCCGCATCCAGGAAGTGAGCCGTCGCGCTTCCAGCGCAGGCCACCTGCCATAGATGGCCACCCTCCCAATGTGATGGCAGCCCTGTATCTGAGAGTTACTAATCATCACCATTAGGTGTTAATGGCTTCTGAATTTGAAGCAATTTTCCCACAGCCACAGATAGTCTTACCATGACTGCCGTCAAACCCTGTTGGCCCCATAGAGAATGCATTGACAGGTTAGATTCATTCTGTGACCTTTGAACTGCTGTTGCCATGGCCATGGTTCTTTTTCCAGATTAAATCATTCTAAAAAGGTGAGGCTGTACTGGTAATGGAGTTCTCAATTTCATAAATGATAATATAGAGCCTAACAAGGTCTGATTAATTATTGTTTAACAGCAGGGTCCCTGTTTCGTTAACTACCTGTCAATCATCTGAAACACACCGATACTTCAAGTGCAAATAAATAATTTACATTGTCCCAAAGCTGCAGAGAAACATTACTGAAGATGATCATACTTCTGGCTGTGATACAGGTATTGTGTGTATTTGTACTGTATAACCTAAACATTCCTCAACACACTCCACATTCATTAGTAATGTAAAATTGGTAAAGTACATGCATGCATGTAATTAAACAATATGTTCATAAACTAGTATTAATCTGCATGGGTTTAATGCTTTTCTAGTTAGGATGGGAGTTGTAGCTGCTCAGAGTAACTCTACATCTGTACCATATGGGCAGATGTACTGACTGTGAGTGATCATTCACATCATTCACAGATGTACTGACTGTGAATGATTTACTGTTGTGGTCTCTCATATTTCATCTCTCTAGATCCCCTAAGTCAAGATAACAAGGTTTTCACAACCTTATGGAAAAGATTGAAAGCATCCCAGTTATTGATTTCTTGGTCAAATCTTGCTTACCCAGTAATGCTTACTCATGTATGCATATCTCCAATTATCTGGCATATTAAACTCAGGTGTGTTGGTGAGGAGAAATCATATTATGTTCTCTTGACTGCAGTTAGCAGGCGTTTCAGAGCTCTGGTTCTGACCCACCCCTAACTGCAATGTTCAGTTCTTCAACACCACTCTTCAGCTCACAAATCCCATGCTGGCAGACTGTCTTCTACTTAAATGACTTCAATTCCCAAGAAGTCTTTGTTTGTGGTGGAGTGAACCTCCCACCCCACCAACTGTAGTCCCGCTGTTGAATCCAACACAACCTTTCCTCAAATCATAGCACAGTGTTCTGGCCCTGTAGTGGTCCCACCAAAAGCAAAGCATTGAATTTTATTCTTCTTGTGTCCTTCAGAATGACCCAGCAATCGCCCAGGAAATGGCCTCATCCCTCCGTTGTGACACTGCCAGAATTATTATCAATATTAAATCAATGAAGGGGATTCATTCAGATGTGTCCGATTACCCTGTAAAGTCTGGAAAGGCTCAGTATTATGTCTTTCACAATAGAGCAGCACACCAAGGTCATGGTGCTGCCAGTGGTTTCGATCATATACAGAAGCTCAGCTTACTTTTTCTCCCAGGAATAAGCAGTCCCACAATCAGATGTAACATTAACCAAATAGTAGCATAGTGGCAAGTAAAATTAACATTGTAATTGTTTTCAGTAGCATCCTGTATCCCTTTGGGTAAAACAATGTTCTGGTTTCAAATGCAACCACTACCATTCTGCTGAATGTTTTCGAACCTGCGTTTGAGTTACGCACCTAAAGTAACTTGCCGCATTGATTCGTTGTGACATTAACAGCTATAACAGGTGATGCGGCAGTCTATCCAATCAATGACTTGATGGCTGAACAAGTAACTCAGACTGTGCCAAGCACGTCTGAATAAAAAACCGTCAGTAGGATGGCGTGTGATGTCACATTGCGTGGCTGTTCCCTTGACCACAGTTTCACCCCAGATTAAGACAAATTCATGACCCCCTACTTGTGACATGGAAATCATTACTGCTAAGATATTGATATGCTGAATCCATACAGTATTTCCCTAATGGATGACTTGCTCAATAATTTCCTTCATAGCCTCCCTGTACTCCTACGTAACGTATAATAAACCAGAAAGAGGAGACTGAAATAGTTAATGGAGTTAAACACACAGGACATACTGTTCAAAATATGCCCGAGAATTCAAGGAATGACACTCAGAGTGTTGCCTGTCGCCAGATTGAAACCGTTTTCCGTTTCCTAACCCGTATTTTCTGATGCGTTCTCTGAAACCACTCCTCTCCTCAGAGCATCTTTCTCAGGACCCTACACCAAACCCCTCCCACCTCCCACCCCCCACCCTCCCAAAAGTGAGCAATTAACACACTTGTTACACATGAGAGCTACATAAAATTACAGCACAAACAGTGCATTACCATAGCGCTGCATTCTTTGCTATGAGTCACTACAAAACACTGCATCCTATTGTTTGCTTGAGAAAAAGAAAAGAAAACAGAAAAACAGAAGCCGTGTCTACGCTGACTGATATATTTTTAGAATTGGAGCCAATATAAATAAATAAATGTAAATATGTACATATATACATATATATGTATATATATATATATAAAGAGTATAAAACAGCAGTGAAACTCTGCTCTCCTGCATCTCCACAGCTGAAGCAGCCTTGGGCCAAGGGCTCACTTGTTACATAGCTCTCGTTTACCACACACACTGAATTAAGATGACAGTTTAAAAAAATATATATTCCGTTAGAGAGCGAGGTTTATTTACCTGTTTTTCTTTCCCTCCCCTTCTTCAGAAATTCAGTCCTGCCTAAGAGCAGATTGCACTGATATTATTGCTCTCCGACAACTCTGAAGCAATGCCGATTTCATTGAGATCAAAGCGGTTCCTACGCTGGTGTGATTTCTAAAGCAGCTGCACTCTTGTGGTCTCTAGAAGAGGATTTGGTGGGTGTGCGCATGTGTGTGTGTGTGCGTGTGTGTGTGTGAGTGAGTGGGTATGTGTTACTGTGTGGGATACTGTGTGTGTGTGTGTGTGTGTGTGTGTTTGTGCATGCACTGGAGGAGGATGTGACTGTGCTCAGCAGCTGAATAAAAGGGAATTAGTATTCTGCACAGTAGAAGAAAGTGGGAGCAGTGACACATACAGAATAATCACACACTGCAGGAGACCCTGCACATCTGTGAGATTGCTGCAAACTCGTACTCACTTGATGAAACAGTCCCTCCCCTCTCTAATGGAGGCCATGTCCCATCCATATGGGGAAGCCTGTGATGGACCCCAGGTCCCAGAAGGGTTTGGCCAGCCTGATGGTTTGGTCTTGTGGCTAAAATTGAAGAGATGAGAGACATCAGGAGAATGAGACAAAATGTGAAAAAAACTGGGGGAGCATAGGGAGCCACCGAGTGGTCCACACAGCTAAAGTGCTATGGTCTGGTATCATCATAGATTGAGGAAAGTAGGATTTCAATATTGTATATTTTACTAAAGTGATTTGAAATGCTTCATAATGTAGAAATTATAGACCATGTGTGCACATTTGATATGCATGAGAATGTTATGAATTAAATAAAAATGTAATATGAAAAAACTATATTTAAGACATACTACTATAAACAGTTTACGGGAGCTATAATACCCAGTGTGTACTCCTGCGTTCAAATAGAGTGGTTGAAATAAAACATATCATATCATATCTTTATTACAAATGTTAAGTGATTCATATTGTGCTACAAAAATTATACATGACTTGCCCAGAGTCAAGACAGAAAGTTGTTAATTGTTTTAACGTAAATGCCATAAGCCAAATTCATGAACCACTGTTTAATCACTCAAGGTAAATTCAATTAATTATGTAATCTAAACCCCAGGGCATAATTGTCATGCTTCGTTCCAGTGCCTTTAGATGCATGAAATTAGTTTTAAGCTCAAAATGTCTGCATGTTCCTAGAAACCCTGATATCACAATGGAAGATATAATTAGTCTTACAACAATTTAAAAATGAGTCCACGCCACAAATGGAACCAATAAGTTGTGTTTTGTGTTAGTCAGTACTCATTTGGAGGAAAGCTACTATTTGCAATCAAACAGATTTTACACTCACATTATAGATATGTTATGGCTGCCTTGAGAGTCAACATTCATACTTTTGTACCACTTCTGACTTGAAATGGAACCATTTACATTAAGGGCAATTTTCAAGACCAGGAATGATCAAATAAATCCAGTCTGGTGTGCAAAGACAAGAAATCCATATTAACATGTTATGCGGTGGCCTTCAAAAACCAATTTGACCAGTTAGGTGCAGCACTGAAAAGCACCTATTTGTTTTAAGAAGAAATCCACAGTACTTATTAATGTCCTTGTGCAGTTATTTCTTTTTAATATGAGAGTACACACTCTATCACAATGTGAATCATGTAGTTTGTATTACTTCATTGAAAATGTCATACATGCTAAATTTGGAGACAGGAAAACAGGCACTCTACCAATCCACCTTGAATGTGGAGGCAGGAGAAACAATAACCAAAAATATACTGGAAGAAAATAGAAATAACATGATGGCTTCTCTCCAAAATGCATCAATTCAAAAAATGCATGCATCAATGTCATGCCATATATCACAGTCAGGGGTGGACTTTACCATTAGGCAAGGTAAGCAACTGCCTAGGGCCCCCAGCAGCCAAGGGCCCCATGAAGGGCCCCATAGCACATATAAATTATATATGAACTAATGTTTACATTCCAATTTATACCCTCCAAAATATCATACACAAAAATGCCCTTATTTTATCATTGTCAATGTGGGCCCCCCCTCACTCCAGACTACAGTGAACTATCCCATCGCCACTGCACAGCTGCAAGTGAAGCATGTCAGGAAGTCTAAAGTTTAGACACTAAACAACACACAGCACGGAGAAAACGCGGTAACGTACAATAACACGAAGCTACCTGAGTGGGGTAGAGAAAATAATTTTGTTCCAGCCCTTCACAAACACACCTGATTCCATTAATCACTTCACTAGCACACCTGATTCCACTAATCAACTGCTCCTCAAGGCAATGAATGTTCAAATCAGGTGTGTTAGTGAAGGGCTGGAACAAAAGCCTGCACACCCAGTAGATCTCCAGGACCAAACTTGAGCACCCCTGATGTATTGTGTTGATGAGAATGTGTAGCTACTGTGTTGTTGTATAGAAACTTACTTGGTTGATGCTGCTCTTTTGAGGAACTATTTTTCTATTTTTGTTATATGTGTAATCACTATGAAATAGCTACTGAGAGTCCAAAACAAGTTTCTGCACGGGGACACATAAAGTATATCGTATCATATCGTATGCATTAAACTGCCATATGAAATAAACGTATCACTTGATAACAAGCTATAGCAGGGTTATACATGAAAGTTTTTTCCTCTCTTGGCCGACCAGAAATCTACTTGCCAGAACTGCCCTCATACACAGACACTGCGCTTCTGTAACAACATTAGGCTACACTTTATTTTTAATAAGAACTTTATGGTCCGGTGGTTTTCTATATGCTGATATTCCTTCTTCAACAAATCCTAACAACAATGCCTCTTCCCCGCACAGTCAGTCCCTTGAGTGACGTGAAGTGCGTAACCAATAAGTGATAAACAGTGTTGTTAGTCCTGCCCCCAAGGTCCTGTTTGGTAACCAATCAGCAATAAACAGTGTTGTTAGTCCTGCCCCCAAGGTCCTGTTTGGTATGGCAAGTACCACATCTTGAACGGACACCAAAAATCAACAACGACAACTATGCGGAACTGAAACTTGGCAAATGGAAAGCCTAAAGTTCCAGTTTTCTAGTGCAAAGAAATGATGTTTGTATTAGCATATGTCACATTGTGCACTGTCATTCAGTGTGTATACGTTTAGAATGACTCTTGTATGAAAGACAAGACAATATCGTACTTCCCTGTGTCACGCTTCATTATAATTAAGAAGAGCACTGTAATGGAAAAGCAAAGTCTCTTGATTCCGTGGCGTTCACCGCAGCACTGGTGAAAAGATATGTTACAGGTAGGTCTGATTGTTTAGATTAGTAAGAATAGAAAATGGTGAGAATAAGGGGTGAGGAGGGCCCCATACCTATGTTTGCCTTGGGCCCCCAAATCACTAGGTCCGCCCCTGATCACAGTACACTACAATACAGTTATATAACGCTGTATTTAAAATATAGAGTAGCATGTTCTATTACCTATTTAATATTCATCCTGGCATCATTCATTGGAAGCTTGTAGACCTATGCAAATTGTCTTAGTGGAGTATACCACAAACCTAGTCAATCACTGTCTCTAGCTAGTATATGTAATTTGTTTTTCATTTAGCCATTATATATATTTTTTTTTTTTTTTTTTTAACCCAGTAACTTCAATTATTATTCTATTATTATTATTCACATGGAGTGTGAATAATACTTCAATTTGCATTGGGCCAATCATGGTCAAATATTAAATATTTGCACCATATGGAAGTATGGACGGGTTGTTTTATTTTGCTGATGACTAATACAATTATATATTTTGTGAAATTGGAACATGGAGCAATACATTTTACTCACATGCTGAGGAAGGCACAGAGCAGAAAGGTTTGTGTGATTTTATTTTTCTTTTGTTGAGTTTAGTTGAGAAAAACCCCAGCATTGCTATATCACACCCCAGCATTGCTATATTATAGCCCCGGCATTACATAATGCTGATGATGCTTGAAAGCAATTTGGCAAATACATACGATAAAAACCTCCAGGAACATTGTACACCAATTTTCCTATTCACTGTGAATAGCAATAGCAATAGCAATAGCACTCTTCATTCCTATTCTAATGTTTCAGAAGTACCCTGGCTGACAAACATCACTTTCAATTCCTACATACATTTTTTTTCCCCTAATGTTATAGAAGTATTCCCCACCCTGGCTGCCGCCCGTCCTCCAAACATCACTATTTCCGGGATCTTAACTCCAACCTTCTCCTCGGCGGACTCGTGCGGCTCTCCCTCCTTCCCCGGAGCGGACAAATGCCGCCTCTCCACCAGGGCCGGTCTGGTAGAAATGCGGGTTTCATGCATTTGGGCCATCCGCCAGCCCCGTAATACATACATTTTAACGTTGGATGTTGTTTGGTGAATGCACCCGCCTGACAGCTTTGCTGACAGCCATGCTTTATATTTGTATATATATACTGTATATATGTCAAAGTGTATATACTGTATAAAGGGCCTAATCATTTTACATGCATAAACATTTCAAAAGTTAATTAGTGAATCCAATTTTGCATAAACACCATCACCTTAGCTCAGGAACCAAAGAGATATCAACATATATGTGATACATTCATTTTCCTTTATTTATGTTAATTCAATTAAGTGTTAGAAGCAGACATTTAGTTTGATACTTATGTCAAAAATGGAACTCACAGAATGTGAAATAATACCAATCTAAACATACATTTGATTACCACCCTTGATTGGCTAGCTAGCCAATCTGCTTTTGCTAACCAGTATAATCTTGCTTGGTTGAAATGTGAAAAATATAAAACCATGCTGTCTTTAGGGAACTACTAGCATAGTAGGCTATCGTGTGACTGCATGAGGCTTGTTAGCTATGATAGATAGCTTTTATAAGATTTCCACATTCTTTGAACCTTTGTTGCACTGCTTATCTCTCAGAAGTCACAGGAAATTAGCTCTGATAAACTCTAATATTTCTCGGGGAGGAGCAACTGACCTCACGCATTAAAGAGAAAATCTCAAGGTTGGCAAGTATGCATGTTATATTTCTATCATGACTATCAGCATAGCTATGGGGTCAACTGCACTCCGCTTCCTAAAAAAACACGCCCTAGCCACGGAGATATACATAATATAATGCAGGTTCTTGCATTCCCCCATAGCTTCTCACCAGGTGCCTGCAGGTTATCAGTTTTTCTCAGTGAGATATGCACTGCAGGTTATCAGTTTTCCTCAGTGAGATATGTGCTGCAGGTTTTCAGTTTTCATCAGTGAGATACGCATTATCTCCATCAGTTATTAGGTGCTGTGGGTTTTAGTCCATAAACAGTCACTGTCTATTTTCAAAACAAGAGGCACAGCACAGTGACACTTAAAACCTATGCTTTTTTTTTAAAAGCTCCTGATGGGCAAAGGATTACAACACAGGCAATTAACAAAGCCCTTTCTATCTTTCTATTAATGCTGCACTCTCCTCAAAAAACCCCCAACATAATCAAATGCCTTTTTTCAGAATGAGGTCCTTTTGAATTGAATGCCATTGTGTCTCAATGAAAACTCCTGTGCTGAGGAAGCCGGCGATGTTAATCTTATTGTCATGAATTTATAATGTTAGTGCACTTTAAATGGTTTCATATCTGCTAATGCGGCAGCTCCCATTCGCCATTTACAGATTTTCACTGTTTTTGATTATGTAAAAAGATGTATTATGTGTGTGTGTGTGTGTGTGTGTGTGTATGTGTGTGTGTGTGTGTGTGTGTGTGTGTGTGTGTGTGTGTGTGTGTGTGTGTGTGTGTGTGTGTGTGTGTGTGTGTGTGTGTGTGTGTGTGGCAAACCTGGTGTACCTGGTGAACTACACTGGATCGGCCATGTCATCCAGATGCTCAAACATAGTCTTCCCCATTAAATCCTCTAAGGGCTGGGCCAAAAAAATCTGCCTCAAGGACCATCGACCAACCGTGAGGTGATGGCAGCTATACACCAACTTTGGCGCTCCTCAGGAGTTGAACGTATGGAACATCAATGAACCCATCAGAGAGTCATGCAACGACAGCATAGATACCAACTCATATTAACTCATCACCACTAAACCCATCCATTACATGTCCTAGCTGTGGAAAAGACATTATGGTTCCAGGATTGGGCTTCACAGTCATTCACAGGGACATCACCGCCTTCATCGGAAGCCACTGTGAAAGTATACACCAATCCTAAATACGGAAGCAATGCCATCTTCATTATCGATGGACTGCCATAAGTGAGAAAGCATAAGTGTTTGTACGTGCACTCGAGTCTGTGATCATATTCCAATTTGTAATTAATTAATGTGTGTTAATTAAACCAATCAAATATTTGTCAACACAGGCCCAATGTGCGAAATGGCAGTATGGGGGGCCATCTTATATATGCATATCCTCTCGTTTGGAAATCCTGTGACTTTCTTTTTCTCTTTTTGAATAAATACAATGACAATAACATTACTGGATGCAGTAAATTAACAGATATCAGATATCGTTCCACATTAGAGGATATCAACGATCAATGTTAAATTGTTACGCCACTTTACTTTATTTGAATCTAACGGCATATTAACTTGACATACAGTTAACAAGCGTCCCCTGCGATCATCTCTTTAACTTGGAATGCAAGACCATGGCAGAAACAAACTGCCTGGAAGAATCCAACCAAATCCCTCCATTTCATCCCTTAATCCTTCCCATCATGCAGCAAACAAATCGACACAGTTTGCAGAATGAGAGGATTTGACAGCAGAATATATGAAAATGCAGCCTGGACTAGATTTGATGCTATTTAACTAGGCATGGAAGGATATTCCTCAAAACTATGCACATATTCTAAACTGCAAGGACCTCTTCTCCTAAAAGGCATTAACTAAGAGAACATGAATCAATGGCTTCACAGAAACAATTGTATTGTTGGATGTCTTTGCTTCATAAATCAGAAATATAGATTAGTTGATGCAAATTATATTGTTACAATCAATACAGTACCTATACTGCATGTCCATAAAATAACCCACATAAAGAACCTCTGTCATGTGATAATGACTAGATCTGAGGTATTCACTTGAATCATCATTGATTTATTGCTGATAGATGATAATATTACACTACTGATATCTCCAAATGCATTTTTTTTAAGTCTCTTGAGATTAGAAACTCTACATCAAATCATAAACATACATATATTCCCTATGTAGCATGTTGAATTCCAAAAGTAACAAAATAAGTTGCTGAACTAGATAAGAAAGTAGCATTGAAGTGAGGTAGGCCTCTATATCTAATACAAGCTGAGAAAACTGTCATAAATACACATGAAATATAAGTTGTCTTCTGTTAAATTATGTTGGTGAACACCGGAGGCTTTGACATGCAGTAACCTTGCAGGTGAACACTCCTAGACTTTGACATACAGTAACAATTCTGGTGAACACTACTAGGTTTTGACATGTAGTAACAATGCTGGTGAACAATGGAGGATTTGAAATACAGTAAC
This sequence comes from Aldrovandia affinis, assembly GCA_029706075.1. NCBI lineage: Eukaryota > Metazoa > Chordata > Actinopteri > Notacanthiformes > Halosauridae > Aldrovandia > Aldrovandia affinis. The sequence goes on from JAINUG010000040.1 coordinate 430,893, forward strand.
AATTCTGCTGAACACTCCTAGGCTTTGGCATGCAGTAATGATGCTGGTGAACACTTTTAGACTTTGACATGCAGTAACAATGCTGGTGAACACTCTTAGGATTTGACATGCAGTAATGATGTTGGTGAACACCCCTAGGATTTGACATGCAGTAATGATGTTGGTGAACACCCCTAGGATTTGACATGCAGTAATGATGCTGGTGAACACTCCTAGACTTTGACATGCAGTAACAATTTGAACACTAGGATTTGACATGCAGTAATGAGTGAACATGATTTGACATGCAGTAATGATGCTGGTGAACACTCCTAGACTTTGACATGCAGTAACAATGCTGGTGAACACTCCTAGGATTTGACATGCAGTAATGATGCTGGTGAACACCTAGGGCATCTTGCATTCCTGTTTGAGAAGGGCCCACTACAATTTCACTAATTTTTTAATGCTTCAACGCATTTGACAAAGTTGGTGTCCTAATTTCTTTGGAATCTTGCACTGTGAAATATTTTAAAAAATGACAACATCAAACCTTCTCCGCAACTCTTAGGGAATCAAAAAAAGGCGACCACACCATCATGTACAGAGCTAAATTAAGGAGCGACAGTCTATCCATACTGTGTGATTTGTAAATGGGTGCTTGGAAGTCAGAGACATTTGGCAAGGTAGATTGCCTGCTTCTTTTATCCCTTATAGTTCTTTGTCATCAAACATGAATCTTGCTGACGAATTAATACCAAGTGAGTTTCACTAAACAGATCGATAGCACTTAATATTGCCTGAGCATTTAAACTCTATTACTCCTGCAAAACAGACTCCACACATGCGATTTACCGGATTATCCACCCGGCCTAATTTCAATGTCAATGTCTATTTGGAGATTGACAATTTAGCAAAGTGCCAATTTTTGATTGTGTTGTAAATTTTCTAGTTAGCTACTTCATTTTGCTTCACATGCCACCGTATAAACTGCAAAACTAGATCAAAGAAGAGTAAACATGATTACTTATTCAAACGTATTATTTAACCATTATTTGATCCGCAGCAATCTTGAGGTCAAAATATATTTTTAGAGACGCTCTAAATGCTGTCTGCGAAAAGAGAGTTGTGCTCTTCAGACAAAAATAGAAATTACATAAAAAAATACATAAACAAAAATGCAGGTTGTATCATTCCTTCCATGAACACCTGAGCATCCAGGTATGTGGTTTATAGAATAGACTATTCTTTATTGCCATGTTACACAAGTTATACACACAAGGTAATTGGAATGTGTCTTTTCACATATCTCTCCTAAGAGAGGTCTGAGCACAGGGTTAGCTATAGTATGGTTTTAGGGGTTCAGTGCCTTGCTCAAGGGCACTTCAGCATTGCCCCAGGAAGTTAACTGGCATCCCTGGTCCACAGGGGTTAACACTTTGTCCATTTGGAGTTTCCTAAAAATGTAATTCCCTGAAATTATTGTTGAATTTTTCATTTGTGACTTTCAATTGACAATATAATTTGAACATCTTAATCCCAAGTAAGTAATGGTTGTTGTGGCTTCCCAGTTTGGAATTGACATTTTCCAGGCCACACCCGACAAAGGCTGAGGTCTGCGTATCACGATTGGTCTTGTCACATGGAAGAGATATTCTTTGCATTAAAATTTTAATTTTGAAGTTGGACCTGACAATTTATTATTTATCTGTGTGGCTCAGTAGGCAGAGCATGGCATTTACAACACTTAGGTTGTGGGTTTGATTCCCATTGGGACCACATATACTGAAACATATATGCATTCACTACTGTCGTTTTGGATAAAAAAGCGTCTGCTAAATGGTATATATTTATATATACAAGCTCATCATCATGGTGAAAACACATGTATACAAGGCCAGATATTAAATACAAGCACTGCAGTATGCAGCTGTCGAAAGTTAGAGAGGGTCTTGCAAATGGGAAAATGAAAAACGCATCACTTTTAACACAGGAAAAGTACATTTTTATCACCCCCCACTGTAACGTTACCTAAAATGATAAACAGTCAAAATAACATACTACAGCATATTCTCATCCCTGTGGGTTGGTTGATAATTGTACAGTTGCACGTGCCATTTTGTACACCCTTATATAACAAAATTATTATTAACTATTTTTATAATATATTATTTGCGGTATTGTAGCAAGGTGGCAGTGATGGCTGCCTTGGCAGGTTCTGGTGGTCCAGAAACATGCATTTCCCCTACCTGGGAGTAGTCAAAACAAAAAATAAAAATGTCAGAAGAGAAAGTCAAACTAAATATTGTAGTTGAGGGCAAGAACAAAAAGACAGCACAAATTCCTCAATGTCCCTTAAACAAAAAAAACCTCCCAAGTCATGGCAGGCTGTGCTTTTATAAAGGCCTAACGAAGGCAATGGCTTACAGCTGAGATGATTGCTCATTAGCCTCAGGTGAGCCTGCCTGTAGGTAAGGCCGCTGCTGTTCAAGGTCCTTAAGTACTCTCCAGGCTGTGGGAGGGAACAGGAGCACTTGACAGCAGCCAAAAGGGAGGCACAGCCTTCTCCACTCTGCCCTCTACCCCTCCCACAGGAGGAGCAGCCCTCTCCACTCCTCCCTCCACCTCTGCTGGTGTCTAAGTGTATACATATATAATATATAATCAAATATTATATTTAAATACAGAAACATGCTTTGCTTAGGAGGTGATAGACATTACACATTACTCTATCCTTTCAACACATGAGCAAGATCAACCCGTTTTGTTGTCTGGCCTCTTAGAATAATTCATATCACCAATCTCAGTAAGAAAAGGTTATATACGGTAGTGCAACTAAGATAACTAAACTATGGCAATAGTATTATCCGCATTATTAGTGTTACATGGTCTGCAGCCCTTTCTCAACATTATCGACAAATACAATTATAAATTGGTAACTAAAATGTCTGCATGCAAATGCTGTCCATGCCTTGTCCAAGCCAGGACAGGGAATAGGGCAGGAACCTCACCTGATTTCTATGTTGTGAAGTAGCTTGATTTTGGCATGACTCAGCTACAAGCTGAACCTAAAACCATACAGCACCATGAACGACACTAACTTCAAATAACTTCAAACCATAAAAAGTGGCTATGTGCCCTGATACTGCAAAGTCCAGCTCTGGAAGGTTAGACCTAGCGTTTGGATCCTGTAAACACACTATCCATCAGCAAAAGTGACAAGGACAGGTAAATAGAGTCTGGATGATTTATATGCATCTGATGATGATGTATTTAAAATATCAAATATAGGGAGAAGATGAAGACCTTCACTACAATGTTAACATAATGTCCTACAATATTAATCATATATATGCCATTTAGCAGACGCTTTTATCCAAAGTGACTTACAATAGTGAATGCATACATTTTTCAGTATATGTGGTCCCAATGGGAATTTAACCCACAACCTACGGATTGCCAACAACATGCTTTACCTACTGAGCCACACAGAACCACTATCAATACCTTTTCAAACTCGTTGTGCACATATAAGTCTGTATAGCATAGCAAACTAACCAACCTGGAAATGTCTGATGTGAAACACATTTATTTACTGATCTGAAGCACATATATTTAGTGATCTGAAGCACATTTATTTACTGTGAAGGTGGATCTCTGGAGAAAAACTCCCATCAGTGTTCATGCCACGTTCCTACCATCTGCAACGCTACAGCAAAATTGCTAGTGTCGTTCTAGAGCAGACAAACATCACTGTTGCAGCATACAGTAAAAAACTAAAATATGGATGAATTCAGTTCACCAAGTAAATTGATTTATTCTTCTGGTGCAGACCTGATCTGTATACTATAGAGAATAAGGAGCAGTCCAGACTTGAGCTGCCCATCCTCGTCCTTGTCACTGTCCGCTGTCTGTAGCACATGTAACTACTCTCTGTCAGCTCCAAAATCGCTGGTGGACAGACTCTGCAACACTGCAAAAGTGATAATGACAAGACCCATCGCTTTACATCCTCAGAACTGTGAGGACTTTTGGAGCATTTCAGGGGGAGTGATTTTTCAAATGATGACACTGTCCATTTCCTACTGATGCCACTGATGCAAACGACCTTCAATGATTACACATTGCGGCACCAATTCATTCCGTTCTGCCCAAATGTCAGAACGAGTATGAGATTTTGTACGACTGAGCACTGTTCAGGGTTTGCTACTGTCAGAATGAGCCATGGCGATGTACTGCACCAGATCACTGAGAAACGGTAGACTTTGTACCGACCCACGAAAACAAGACCATGAAAACAGTTTTGCATGTTATGTGGCTTCTGTGCAGCAGCAATTAATCTTCTTCTGTGGTCTTCCAAATACATTATGCCATTCCGTTAGTTCAGTTGATCTCGTTATAGACAGAGCTCACCACTGTGTGACCATAAAACTGTCTCTCATGCAACGGATAACCTACCAACTAGTTCCTCAATGTCATACAGTTTTCTTTTGAGGCTGTCTGACAAAAATCAAGGATGTCTCGCATTGTCCGGTACAAGAGATGGAGGGGAAAGGAAGGATATCAAGGAACCCACATTATTTTTCTGATCCAGTGTTGAAGCATCTCCCTGTGGTGAGTGCCCTTCGGGATTCCATAGCATTAGCATTTATTGAATTTTCTAATTAGGAAAGCAGAGCTATTCAATGATGGTGCAGCTACATATCGTTGCAGAGCCCTGTGCATTTTGTTTTCATTTGTGTTCATGGAAATGTGGGAAATATGCTTAACATAGTGAACACAATTTTATCCAGTCTCTAGCATGACTTGACAGTACAGTATTAAATGATAACTGTAATTTTCTTACCCTAATCTACAATTTTTGTCTCCAAAAACCATGGAAATATATCATCACGCTAGAATGTCCCCCTGACTAGTAATGTTAAGAAATTAGATCTTATTCTGATTATTTATATCTACCAATTTGCTGTTTACAGAATGTCCTGTCTAACATGCACCTCAAACTCATGCTGGGTTTGTAGTGTACAGTACAGTATAAACCATGTGATTCTTTATATGGTGCTTTTATGGGCCTTTTAAAAAATCTGTGAAAGCTGGGATGACGAGAGCGATGCCATTGACATGAACACATACACATTCTGAAAAGCAAAGTTCACATGATAGAGAATGCACCACGCAATGTCTAATTTTATTCCTGTGGAAATCAAACAGATTTGTAACCTCCTTGACCTTAAAAAAGGGAGTTCCTTACATTATCAATGTAGCAATACAAGATCAACTATACACCTTCCTCAACACTTGGATATCAAGCTACTTCATCGAGCCTGTGAAGAATTCACAATTAAGCATATGTAAAGATTGTAGGTAAACAAAGTCACAAACATTCAACTGCACAGGAAATATAATGAAAAATGTAATAAAAATGTGTATCACGTAAAAAAATAATAAACGGTTCACATTTACATTCCATCGTACTAATATAAGTTTGCCAAGTCTGAAGCTAATCAGCTTAAATGGCATTTACATGTTGCCATTTAGAAAGAAAAAGCTAAATATTATACACATTTAGCTTGTTGTCTATGCAAGCTTGATAAGGGCCTTATAGAGGAAAATCTCTGGAAGTTAGACCCTCTATAATTTATCATAATAATTGGTATCAGGCTACAGAACATCTTTCCACTTTCTCTGCTGAATGTATTTTACTAATTGCTTCCTGAATGGAGACAACAGCCCCAGTGATTCAGCATTAGGGAGGTGCACTTGACATTAAAGATCTTATGTCTGGTGTGATTAAGTGCTGCTCGAAACCCGCTGGTTTTGTCCTTCTTCTACCCGTCATTCACGGATGGGGGTTTGTGTACAACAGGGTGGGGTGTTGTCACATCACCCAGTGGGGAGTTAATCTCACATCACTGCCACGCTGTCAGCACGTCTTCTAACCACTCCAGTCGCACTTTGCCATCGGCTAAAGGTAAAACAAACAGTCAGAGCTGAGATGCTTCTAAACGTCGGTCACAATCAACCAATCGTACAATGTCAAAGCACGAGCAAAAGGCAACCGATCACCATCAGCATCAAGCAATGTATTCTTCAATGTCCAATTTAAGTTTCTTGAATGGAGTTGTTTATTAAATCATGGAAATCATTTGAATTGGTTTAGAATTTGACTCAAGCTATGGTACCGATCACAGTCAATCGACAGCATGTCGTTCGTCAGTTGCAGTACACAAGCGATCAACACTGCAGCAGTCTCCATTTACCAAACACTATGGTGACCAGGTTTGCAAGCAAAATCAATACTTTACTGAGCTGTGTGCCGTTTACAATGTGCTGTAATATGAAGCAAGTGTTCAGTATGAACAATAAAGATACCCCAAGACTGTGACTGAGAAAAGTGGATGGATCATAAGAATGCTATTCTGATGTTATAATTCGGGCTAATGGGACATTTATTTTATTTTTATCAGTTGACAGCCCTAGTTATGCTGGTCTATACACATTCGGCACAAAGCACTGTACATATAGCACATTATTTATTTATTAGTCTCTAAATTGTACCGCAACAGCATAACCTGTAATCTTGTATCAGGTTTAAAGTGAGTATCAGTGTCACGCTATAATATGGAAAAAAAGTAGAAGAAAAGTACAAGTCTCTAAAAACAGACACACACAATGGCTGTGTAAAAGAGGCATGTGGCTCTCTCCAGACATTTACAACATATTCATAGCCTCAGCTCTCCTTGGGCTGAGTGCTCTCCAATGACCATTAATACAAAGACGTCAAAGATAAGAGACAAGAACTAGCCTGGCCCACATTCAGTACAATGCTGCTACAACAGAAAAGGGTGCTGTAGAGGTTAACCAGTGTGCCTTTACTGTTCCACTCAATGCTGTTTTTCCTCATTGTCACCATTTCTTTAAAAAAATAATAATAATATAAAGAGTTTGGCGGATGCCGAAATTGTTGACAAATGTAAATAAAGCACACCCCTGTTTAAATGTGTTCGCTTGTTTAGTATGTGTGAGGTTGTGGTCATATTGAACAGAGGCTTAAGTTGGGATTCGTGCTGAATACAGGCATAGGAAAGGATGTTTTAGGGAGCGTTTTGTAGCAGGGAAGTGGGGGGAGGTGCGTTGCATGCTGTGTGAAGCGGGGTGACTCAGTCGTTCTCCTGGGAGGAAGGCATTCATCTCTTCCCTCGGTGCACGTGACGAGCATTAATCAAACTCCACTGCGGAATTTCCCTCCAGGCGCCATGCTTGCAAAGAAACACCGGTGTCTCCATGTGCTTAAACACTCTTACGCAAAAGCTTTCAGAAAACAACAAACACTCCTGCTTGGCTGATAAAGGCATGTCGAATATAGGATCCCGCCATGTTGCCGAGCACAGGCTGGATCCTATAGCCTAGACATCACAGGTTTTAGCCTGACATCCAAACAGGAGGCTGAAACTATGGCTTTTTCCTGCCAGGGGTAGGGTGAGTGGAAGTAGACCAGGGGTCCTTGGGTTCCCAGTATGTTAGCTCCAGTCAATGTGAGTGTGTTAGACTGCTATGCTATCCGAGGCCCCAGTACATTAGCTCCAGTCAATGCGAGTACGTTAGACCGCTCATTCAAAACTGGAGAGAAAAAAAAAAAGGTTTGTCAAAAATAAAATGTGCTGCTGTTAAACCTGTCTTTGTCTACTGCCACCTGAGTTGGATAGCTGGATCTGGTTTAAACTTAATCTTCACAACTGGGAAAGATTAGAGGGCTGTTCATCCAATGGGTGCATCATGTTTTAATTTTTTTATCTTATACTGTCTGTAATGGGCATAAATAGGCTGGGTACACAGGTGAGAGTTTGCCTTCTTACAGAATCATGTTTTATTTCTGCATTTATTCTTTAAGGTATACAATTGTTCATATGCATATCTTTAAAACTCAGAACCTCTCTGCATCTTCTTGTTGTACATTGTTTATACAATATATTATGCAGCCAAACAATTCAAAACTATTTATACGGTTTCCTGTTTTTGAAAACTCTCTTTAGCACAGAGATTTTACTGTAAAATTGTATAAAATGTTTTCACTGTGTAGTCTTACTTTGACCCCCGTCATCAATCTGAACCCGTACCTCTGTGGCACACTACCTATTTTATATGAGCGTACCTCGTGGCACACTACCCGTTTTATATGAGTGTATCTTGTCAAAGTAGAATGCTTGTCTGTAGCTGCTCCTGTGATCTGGACCCTAGTGTGTCGAGTGTGCTCTGGTCCCAGTGGCTGATGTTAACCATATCTGTCAGAAATCCAATCGTAGCCCTCCATTTCTGGCATGCGTTAACTATGAGTCAAGGTTGAGAGTAGTACCTCTATAATGTCAAACTGCAGATTCTGCTATACCATCAGCATCCATTTAAAAAAAATCCTCTCCTTCAGCCTAGGCTTAAAAAACATGATGAATTAAATATGTTATCCTGTAAACCCCAAAGTGCTTATTTTTATATTGAATTTTCACAGCCAAGGGCGTCTGAGCTTTTAACTTACATCACAGATGCTCCACTCTTACGTAACCCCATGTCAAACATTCACCATAGAACATAGCATGTATTTGTAGAACATAGCATGTATTGTAGATTGTGGCAAAAGAGCAGGATACATACAAAGTGCATCCATTTTATAAGGTGATGCAAAAAAATGTAATAGTCATCTTCTCCAAAAATCAGTTGCCGTTCCCAACAATAATAATTATACATCTACCCCTCAACTGTGTGCCAACAGTAAGCATATGCTGTTTTTGTAATGATGTGCATAAACTAGGCTTCAAAGAAATGAACCTTCAGTGAGAATCATGGTTTGAAATTTGCACTGCATGCCATGTGTTTTGAAACCTATTGTGCTACAAAAATGTGTTCGGTATGCACTGTCGAGGCCTCATACAGAATCATTTTCACATTTCTCTGTCGAGTCATCATACAGACTGTTCTGAAATTATACTGTACTGCTGCATTTCAGCTGGATTATTTCAGATGAAGTACTGACCCAAATGGACTCCCCACTGAACAAAGAGTGCCACAATGCTAGACTAATGAGATATTTCCTTTAAGCAGATAGAGCAGCAATAGAGGATATTTATTTTGGAATAAAAAATACCAGCCTTTCACTCAGGGTCCAAATTGAAAATGGAAGCTTTCTGATGCTTTTAAGTACGTTTAAGTAAGAGGAGAAAGGAAACTCAGTGGTGTAGCAGAATGACTCCCTCTTTGAGGTCCGACAAGCTTCACAAAAAATGACATATGGATAATGAACACCTGGCACAAATATTATGAATACCTCACAATGTTACACTTTAGAATCCGAGTAGAACGTTTAGCGGTTAGACTGTACATTGTGTAACTGTGCATGATGGTGTACATTTTCATTATTCTACACTTATTGTTGTACTGTGATACGCTGAAATATTTATGAAAAGATCATATCATTGTAACGAAAGTCACACTGATTCAAGCTATTATGTAATTATGAGGCCAGTTTTGCACGTCTTAGGGTGGAATGTCATTGAATTGCATTTGTCCAGAGAATGAAAACTATTTATTCCATTCGCTGCCATCCTCCTGTAAGTGAGCTTATTTGTCTTAGGGCTCAGTTAGCGGTAATAACCTGTGGCAGGAACGTAACCTTCCCCAGGGGCTGAGTGAACCATTCCCTCGACAGTGTGCTAGCTTAGCCACTCGCGGTTTATCAGCTGACTGCAGTGGCAGCGTTGATGTCAATGTTGAGTTACTTATGCCCAATTGCCGAGGTATTCTGGTTTTGTTACATCCGAGCTGAGGGAAACGCAGAGTCTGAACTAAGCCTCTTGGTGTTAATTCATCACTCAAGCGTGTAATTAAATATTAGCATCAATGTGCATGATGATCCGATCTTTGATGCACATTGAGTATTGAATAAAAGGCAAGACAAAACTATGTTTCACATATTGGCGTGCCATCATGTCCATACACTAGAATGAGCCTCTTCTGCCATTGCCATACGTTTGTGAGCAGAATGAGAGCTTTGGGGACAACAGCGTTTTTAGCAATGTTATTCATCCAAGTACCTTAAAAGCTCTTGCAAGCATTTACACCAAACAAAGTCTCATGTGGCTAGCAGACCTTTGAAATTAATTAATTAAATTAGCTATTCAAATAATTGACCTTCCTACTGTCCTTGATGTGATAGTTTGCATCCACTAATCACAGCCAAAATGCATTTTCACAATTTCGTGAGGCCACAGGTGAAAATGAAGATAATTTGAGAGGCTCTACACTTCGCTTGCAATTAAAAAAAGCAGTCCTGAACTGTAAGGTGAAGCATAGCGCTATACCTCAAGGGCTTTCATTTCAGAGCCGTCTGCGCGCACAACAGTCCCAGCAGACAGCCTCCCTCACAGGATATAATGCCAGCGACAGCCTCTGAGATCAGGCTCTTACCACATGGCTAGCAGCAGATTCAAACTGGAGTGGAGCTGAGCAGAAATCTTAGTGGGTTTCCGTTTGGAAAGGTAGAACAAATGAAACATCTCTTGATTCTTAACAAGGCGCAGATAGGCCACCTGCCACCTTCAAATTTCAAGCTGATGTTTTAGGCAAGTAAGGGTTTTAACTTTTCCCAAGAATTATAAAAGGTACCAATGAACAGGGTTCCCCCACTTGTTTTGCTATTTAATTGGGTTCTATCAATGACATTAGCATTGCTATGCCAATGATGCTAAGGCACATTGTGAAGAACATTCTGCGTTGATATGAAAGCTGCAGCAGCTCTCCTCCTGCGCTCATTGTAAATTACACAGCCTACAGACAAGTCACCGTTATCGCAGGAGCAAGAGGTTCATGACGAAGCATTAATCTAGCACAGCGGTCTGACAGCGCACGTTGATTAAGGAAAATATATTCCCACTGCGGTGCTACATCATCACAAGCTGTCTTTTTCTGTAATACCCTAAACCGTTGTGTATTTCCAGAGTCGCTCACTGCTGTCAGTCTGGCTCCTGCATAGCCACCTCTGCAGACTTCACCTCAACTCATCCCGGTCAGATCAGCCCGAATCTGAATCACAGTACACTGCCAATTTTACACTGTTCGGCTAGCGAGCGGTTAGTTATTAGGACTGTGATTTACCTTCAGGGGGTTTGTGTTTTTACTCATACAAGGTAACTCCATGCTTGCCTTGTGGCTAATTGAATACTTGAGAATGTATTGTGCTTGTTTACACTATAGTCAATTTTCACTCTATGCTGTAATTGATAATGCTATGTAAGTCACCCTGGATAAGCATGCATATATAAATGCATAATAAGATCATTGTCAAATGTCCCTTTTAATAAACTGTCTAGATGGGGGGAGGGTTTTACCAGCACATTACCACACTGTTGGAAGTTCACAGGAGGTGAAAAGAAGCATAGAATGGAGGGAAACAGGAAGTAGAAAGGGTGGCAGAATGGTCTGGGAACTGGACGTGGGAACTACAACATTTCAGATTTGAATCCCTTGAACAAGTTACTTCACCAGCAAAACTATGCAAGTCGCACGCAATAAAAATGTAAGGTGAGCAAATAAAGAATGTAACAGAATGAGAATTTAGCAGGAGAGGATCACAGACAGTGGTTCTTCTTCTTCTGAAATCAAGAAGTCAGCAATAGCGTAACCTCGGTAACCCAGGCCTATACTCCAACTGAAGAATAACAAGCCTTCACTGTAGCACCAGCTAACTTTGACGTGTTTGACGCCCAAAAATTATATACTGTACTACAAAAATAGATTCTGTCAAGAGTCGGTTTGAAATGTCATAACATACCGCTTTGACAGTTAAACTCATTTGACATGAATGCCATTTGACATTAAGGATGATGTTACTTTGACCTGAAAGTGGATTTATTGAAGTTGCATTATATCTGCTGAAAAAGATGCCCATGACCAGCACATAGGGATCATGTTGGTGTTATGCTAGACCTTTAAATCAAGTGCCACCTAATGTGCATTAATGAAATACAGAACACACATGCATTAGTTAGCGAAGAAAGTGTTGGCTGTTATGTTTTGTGTTTAAGTTACATTAAGTATCATCCCAGCTAGGTATTGTTCAAATATGGTTTGTCACGCAATGATATGATCAGTTCAAAAATGTCTCCAGTGGGTTTTTACACTGGATACTTCAAAACAATCAATAGCAATTCATTACAGAGATGAGCCAAGCCTGCCATCCACATGACCCCACGTCCAACTTGGCTTCACTGCTGCATTACAAACAGTCCCTTGGGTTCACTATGGAAAGCATCATAAAACATAACATCTGCGCTCAGTCTACATGCATATAAATATTATGGCAACATCAGTTTATAGTGGCAGGAAATAGCAACGGCAATATCCCACCCCTCTGGGTTCCAATCAAAACCACACATTGGCAACATGCCACCACTAATCAATTTGCATGCATTAAAGCAATCTTTATTAAATTAATTCCAATGCTAGCAAGAAGCCTGGACCCACATTAACTTTTATACTGAACTTTATTGATTTCTACTTAATTAAGTAAAGATTATTGTTGGGTATATTACACAACACATAAAATATGTATAATAGCCAATTGTGCATATACATTCAAGGATATAAGGATATAATATCATCCTCCTGCTAGTAGAGGAACATTGTTTTTCCATGTTCTGTTCATTGAAACAGCTAGGATTTAAAGCCATTCAGGAAGAATTCTCAAGGGTGAAGAAGCTATTGCCACATATTATTTTATTTTATGTATAAAGAACATATCTTTACTGCCATCCATTTCACTAAGGTATCAAGACACCTGTAGACCTTAGAGCACGCTTAATATAAATAAAGATTACACACATAAACAAAACAATACAAAAAACAACAGAACAGCTGACCGAGTGCTTTGAGCACCTATTCCCAACCTGCATTCCGGGCAAATTACTTTACCGTTACACCACCTGAGGCCCCCTCCTATTCCCTATTTAAAGCATGAAGAGAAGCTTGAATTGAAGTTTCTTAATATTTATTTTTTAATATCAAGTCGTATCCCATATAGCTGTTGATTTTTTTTTTCCACACATGAAGAAGAGATTGCAGTCACTGACTGACACACACACACACACACACACACACACACACACACACACACACACACACACACACACACAGCTATGCTGTTCATTAAGACCTCTTGTGATTCAGGACTATGTCCCTTAGGAAGATTATTTGGATCCAAATTAAAAAAATGGTGCAACTGTAAGGTAGCATGAAATTATTTACTATTTTTACACTACTTTACACGATTTTTGTAATTTTGTATGTTCACATCTGACATCCACTGCAGCTTTGCTGACAGCAAATCCTTGGAAAAAATATGAGTAGTCACATCAGAAAGTGGATGGTCCTTTCTTCACATCAGCTGGTGTCAGCATCGTTCTGGCCAATTCGGAACAGTGGCCAGATTTACAGATAAAATGTTCCTTTTTAATGTTTTCTGATTTGGTCATCATCGTAAAATGCAAAGCAAAACCACTACCTGGGCTGCACTGTTACCACGCTTTGCTGTATTCCATTGTTTGTAAGACTGTATCAACTAAAAGGTATAAACTGTATGTAACCTGGTCTCATCCCTTTGAGTCACTGTGGACAAACGTCAACACATATCAATGTGTGGGGCATGAGACCACGTCCGCAATACTGCTGACAATTAAACTACAAAAGTAACAGTTTGTGCCCAAGCCAACCAATTAAGTAGAGTTTGTACTGGCCAATAAGCATCAGGAAGCTAAGGATTTGTGTGTAGGTGACAGCTGAGGAGCTCGTGTTAGTTATAGCCCAGGATATGCTCATTCTGAGAAGTATGTGGTTAGCGGAGGAAGCTGCAGCAGACTACACAATCACTCAATATAGACTGGCATAATTCACAGGAGGGGCTTGTAGCTCAGGGTGAAGCTCTCTGCTCTGAGCACGCAGCTGGGAATCATGCAGTGGACTGAACGTGCGAGTCCACTGCCAGTGCACATGGCCTGTTCTGAAACTGTGGCCTGCTGACCCATGCAGTTTTAGTATGGGAGTGGGAACTGAGGGTGATCGTGCGTGTTTGACTGTGATTCAATGAGCGAGCGCTCTCTCCCTTGTCAGGCCATTCATGAAGAAAACCTGACGGTGGGCTGTGAGATCCGAGCATGCCTCTAGGTACAAGAGATGTGGAAATCTTAGATGGAAAGATGCGATGCCCTAGGAAGCCCTGGAAACTCCACTGGGGCAGTTAGCTGTGGCGCAAGGCCACACTGGGGCAGTTAGCTGTGACCCAAGGCCCCAGGAAGCACCTGACAGCCATGAATGGTTTTGTTTTGAAGTCTGTAAAGGGCCTGTCTATTGCAAATTGCTTTGTTTCCGATTCCACATGATCTTGTGCCTATCAAGGGTTTTGTATTTCATTTTTTTGTGTTTGTTTTGTGTTTTTATGTTAGGGTCATTGCTCTTTCCACTGCTTTGGGGTTCTGCATGGCTCAGTAGGTAGAGCATGGCGTTGGAAACACTTAGGTTGTGGGTTAAATTCCCACTGGGACCACATATACTGACAACTGTATGCATTCGCTACTGTAAGTTGCTTTGAATAAAAGCGTCTGCTAAATGGCATATGTCATATTATTATATTACTTTGTTTACGTTGATATTTTTGTATTTTGCAACATAGGCAATGAAATATGTTATTTTTGAGTAATAGCAATGTGTAGAGCATGTCAGGTAGTATATTAGAAGAAAATACATCAGGTAGTGAAGTATAATAAAAACAGCAGGACACGTGAATTGAGGGCCCTATTCAGAGCTGCTTAAGTTCCTCCAGTTAATACGACAGTTGCGCAGGAACGTTGTTCGTATTCACACTCCTGCAACGAACGGCGAAGTGCCAGAAATATGTAAAATTCAAATGTTTTCATTTGGATAATTATAAATGCTGGTATCACATTAGCTAAACCTTTCACAGGAATTAAGGCTATGTATGAAGTAGCCTTCTACCTTTTCTTTTTTTCCTGTATAGATGCTCCACAATGGCCAGGTAGTGATTCATAAATTCATTCATTATCTTAACCTGCTTATTCCTGGTCAGGGTCATGGGGGGCCTGGAGCCTATTGCAGCATGCATTGGGAGAGAGACAGGAATACATCCTGGACAGGTTCACTCACACACTCATACCTATATGCAATTTAGACTCTCCAATTAGCCTAACGTGCATGTCTTTGGACTGTGGGAGGAACCCCGGAATACCCGGAGGAAACCCACGTTGGCACGGGGAGAACATGCAAACCCCACACAGAAAGGCCCCAAATCCGGGACCTTCTTGCTGTGTGGCAACATTGCTATCCACTGCACCACTGTGCTGCCCCCAGGTAGCAATGCACTACTTATTCAACCTTTTTAAAATAAATAGCAAACATGGCTTAACTTGAGTTAAAATCTGAATAGTCTGACATCTCCAGACACACCTCTAATTTGGGAAAACCCCTCCCCAAACTCACAGCTTGCCCGGGCGGGTGGCAGGGGGGGGGATCTCAGGGGCGCATAATTCCACAAATAAATCTAAGTCTGAATATGAAAAGACACCTGTAACTGTCAACTTCTCTCTACGTTGCGCGCACTTATCTCAACTCTGAATAGGACCCTACATGCACATGCATTCAATATTCAGTACATACTGTATGGATCATAATTATTCTGGGAAAAGTACAAAAGTGTGTACCTTGCATAAAATATGACTATGTGCACTTTCTGTAAATAAATAAATAAAATCATTCATATTTTACCTGTTTACAGCTACGGTACAGTATTACATTTTTAAAAAGGTAATGCATTGTGCACAAACTCACCGTCATTTTTGTAAATCGTAAACCGTAAAAAATGAACGTATACCTCCGCTTTGTTTGGGTCTTACATTATCTCCAGTTTTCATGTTCTGGTTGCAAACTCACGAGCGTTCATGTGTTGTTTTTATGTGAACATTTAGACGTTGTTTTTATGTGAAAGGCTTTTTCATGCAGGTTTCCCAGGCCACGTTAGGTAGCAGCTCCAGTGTGTTTCCCGATGTCCCACAGCGCTACCTGTCCTGCCAAGGTGGGCGGTGTCCACTCAAGGTATGGCACACCATTGGCCTACCATAGACCTAAACCCCCTTCAGTTGGGTCAACATAAGTTAATGGTGGAGATTGTTTTTTCACACAACTGTTTTTTCATACATTAACATGCTACTTTTTAAGTTCATCCCAATCATAGGGAACTGTATTGTGGCATCCCATGGCTTCCTGTTTCACTGGGGTATTAAAATGAGGTAACACACATGTACAATCCATTTGTCATTCATCACCATGGGGAATGTTTGTATCTTCTCAAGGTCAATGGAATCATGAACTCTAATAAGTACCAAAGACATTTAGGCCAAAACCTGGTTCCCTCTGCAAGGAAGCGGAAACTTGGCAGCAAATAAATCTTTCAACAAGACAATGATACCTCAAAATCAACCACAAAGTAATTAACTGACCACAAAAGTACTGTTGTGCAATGGCCATCTGTTTTGCAAAGTCTCCAGACTTGAACCTAATTCAAAATTTGTGGTGTGAATTGAAGATGGCAGTCCACAAGCGCAGAGTGAAGGATCTGAAGGATCTTGACAGATTCTAATTGAAGGAATGGTCAAAGATCCCCCACCCCAATATGTTCACCAATCCCAAAAAACACTCCTGTAGTGTGTTGCATGTTATTATCGTAACATATTGGCATAACAACCATCGCTATGGTACGAACATACAAACAAAATTGAGTAGTGTTATCTATTTGCGAGGCAAGGGTGTACAAAGTACTGAAAACAGGGGTGTGAATAATATTGACATGTTTGTTTGAAAAAATTTCTATTAGTAGAAAATAATATTTTATTCTTTTTTTTGGAGGAAAAATATAGCTCTACCTATTGCTTATTTTATACAGTCTTTATTTGCTCATCTTTATCAACAGTGTGAATAATTTAGGAGGGTACTGTATATGTTGCATTTTAATTTCTGTTGTTCAGCACAGTTCCTTTAATAATATATAAATATTCATACTTATGCTGCAGCCCATTTGCTGATGTTGTACCTTCCAAAGTTGGGGGGGATGTGCACTGATGTTGGATCATCTTGGCTTGATTCACACTGAAGTGTGTCTAGTGGTGGCACGACCTCAATAACAGACTTCACTAGTAAAAACACCGGGACACAATGTGTTCTCTGTCTTCAGGGGCTCTGCTGAACAGGGGCAAATAACTGGAGGAGGCCTCCACTATTTAACTGCCTTTGAGCAAAAACACATTTATAGAAGAGATGGGATATATCAGAGCTGTATATAGCATAGTAAAAAAATGCTTGATATTGATCCGTTTTCCCACCACAAGGAACCCATTGAATAATTCCTCAGATCATTTTTTAACATAATTTATAATTTGGTTAAAGCTTTATATCTTCATGTGCAATATCACTGGCTCTTTCTTTTCAAATGCACAACAATTCCAAATCCGCTGATGATAACACATAAGAAGCACATGTGAAATCATCGTGGTATTTTTGAAGGCAGTAGACTCACCACTGGGCTATGACACATGGCACTGGGACGTTATGTATACCAGGTGAGGAATAAAAGCGGCTGTATTTTGCAGATACGTATTCAGGCACTGAGCATTACATTAAATACTACAGACTCACTCACCTAACAGACACCAATTATCTCTCTTTTTTCTCTCTTTCCCTCTTTTCCTACCACTCTGTCAGTCCCCCTCACAGTGTCTCCGAAAACACACGAGTACGTGTCTGCACTGTACACTCTGCACTGCTCCAGAACTCCCAGCACCAAAAACAGAGCGCACAAGTCATAAATGCCACAGTACAATCCCAAAGCAAATTCCACACACTTAATCCATCCGGCTGCGGTTTCTGTAGACCCCAGTCCAGCTAAAGCTTAATCTGCCTTGTGCACCACACCCCCCCCCCCCCACCACCACCCCCACCCCATACCACAATACCCCAATTCCTGCTTGTGACAGACAGAATGCTACCCATCATGCAAACAGCATGCAAGGCTCCAGCGCACTCACCCTGACAGCTTTGCCATCTTCACAAAGCTGAAAACATCCATGCCTGCGGGCTGGGGCTGCAGGGGTGTGGGGTCTGTGTTACTCTGGCTCCATGGCATTCATCTCTTTACCAACAGGAAGAATAAATGATTCAGGAGGTGTGGGGGGAAGAGTAGTACAAAAATTAAGTGGACTGAGGGTCCGGTGAAGAGATCAGCCCCCTCATCAGGGCTCGCTCATGGCTCGCTGACCGCGGTGTCCACCTCTCGAGCGCAGGAATCCACGGGCCCCCTGGAACAGGATCTGCTCGGACTACATCCTCCCTAGCGTGCCTCCCGTCGGCCACCTTAAGCCGCCTTCACTTGATTTCCATTGCGGTGGAATGATGTGCAGAGGCCGTGCAGGAACAACAGCTTTCAAAAGAGAGAGAGCGACAGAGCAAGAGAGGAGGAGGGGGAGGGAGTGAGGGAGCGAGAGAGGGAGGGAGGGAGGGAGGGGGAGGCATAGAGCAGGGGGATGCAAATCACTACTGATGGATGCTTCTAGCTCCCGTGATTTCTTTTCTCCCCGCTGTAGAGGACAGGATAATCAATTCCCCCCCTCTTTATTCAGCTTTCTCCAGAAAGAAAGGGGCAAACAGGAAGCTGTCCAGGAGGGGATATGTTTTTTTTTGCGGAGTCAGAGAGGAGCAGTGGCAGGGGGAAAGAGAGAGGCTGCGTGATGAACAGAACCGGGTGAGCACTGAGGCTGTGGTGTGGCACCGAGACCAACTGCAGGCTGGGAAAAAAGACCCCGTCATTGTTTTCATTTGTGCTTCCAAGTGAGTGAGTCCTGAACTCAAGCAGGTGTGCTGAGTAGAGCGGACTGAAAAATCACACTTTACCAACACTCCAAACACAACCCGAACCTTAACCCCTAACCCCATTAACACTAACCCTAATCCTAACCCCCTAACACAAACCCTAATCCACTAACACTAACCCTAAACCTAACCCAGCTCTAGCAGGTGTGCGGACTGCAAATCACACTTTCCAAACACTCCAAACGACTCCAGCGTCATTGAAGAAGCATGCCAGATGCACTTCAGCCAGACTGGAGTCAATGCACGTGCTCAGAAAGCCAGGATGTGAGGGGCTGTGGAATGAGCTAAGAGCAGTTATGTGTAATTAAATGTAGGATGAGGAGCAATGAGGCTCCACCATGACATCATTAACCCCCTGAGGTCGGCTGGATCGGCGCCGATCCCAGCAGCAATACAAGTATATTACTATTTCTAACTTCGCGATATTTTATCATACACACGCGACAAAAACATTGACAGAAACCTTAGAATCGCGACTTTCCGATTTGAGCACTGGCAAATCAAATGGGATTTTTTAAATTAGCTTAATTAGACCAAAAGTAAACCTTGCTTTTTACTCTGTTTTTTACCTTTTAGTAACGTCCCCCTTCTATTGACATGTTAACGAGGTGCTAATTTCGGGGAGGTGCGTCGGGCCATGTGTGAAAACGCCGCATAAACAACACAAACTGAAGAGGACAGTCTATGCTGATATTTATTTTATTTCGCTTGTTTTCAAATACTCGTGAAAATATATATAAATTCCGCGTCTTGTGACTACATATTCCGCATGTCGCAATGTAACAAATTGCAATAGGCACAGAAAATACTTTTCAAACAGCGTAAAATGTTATAAAAGATATCGTATGTCTGTGTTTACGCTTGCAATCTGCCAGCAACAGTCTATGCTATTTATTTAATTTCGCTTGTTTTTTTATTTTTTTACATCTTGTCTGTGTTTACGCTTGCAATCTGCCAGCAACAGTCTATGCTGATATTAATTTTATTTCGCTTGTTTTCAAATACTCGTGAAAATATAGCCTATGAATATCGCGTGTTGTGACGCCAAACATTCCGCGTGTTGCAACGTAACAAAGAGCCAAAATGGCGGCTGCTGACAAGAAGCGCTTGTCGTGAAAGGAGAAATGGTAACTCAAATATTGCTTAGCCATTTAAAATCTAAATGGTTGTTTTAACTCTAAAGAGGCATGAAATCACAAAAAGTTTAATTGGAAGACACTTTTTTTCCTTGGGTCTCAGGATGGCCTTTGAGAGAGAGATGGCCCATCTGACAGATCTTAGAGGTGTGGACAATGAATAATGAATATTCAGGAATTTAGCATTTAGCCCTCCCACAGCCTGAAATAAATGTGACCAGTTCTGATAAAAACAGGTTTTTAGCTATTTAGATCTCAGATGTGCTAAACTATTTTCACACCCTT
This sequence comes from Aldrovandia affinis, assembly GCA_029706075.1. Classification (NCBI taxonomy): domain Eukaryota; kingdom Metazoa; phylum Chordata; class Actinopteri; order Notacanthiformes; family Halosauridae; genus Aldrovandia; species Aldrovandia affinis. The sequence continues at coordinate 451,265 of JAINUG010000040.1, forward strand.
ACATAACCAAGACCTTGGTGAACAAACGCACATTGGCAAAACAATTCGTCACTATAGTTTAGTGTGTGCTTTCACATCTTTTGTGACAGCAGAAAAATTTACAATTTTTAACTTGTGTGTTTGTAGATCTATTTACAAGCTGCATATGATACTGACCAAACTATTGATGACATACAAATGTAGCTGTGATTGTCCTTCAAATAAAAATATCAAACACTTTGGAGTAAGTGTGTGTTAAATTGATGAAATTGAGATAAATATCAGACCATGCCAAAATCAAAAAACATCTAAAAGCTTAGCACGGACCTCAGGGGGTTAATAACCCTATTCCTAACCCTAACCCCTAACCCTAACCATGACACCATTTATAAGGCTCTCTTTTCACGCATCTGGTCCGTCACCCCATTGGGCTATGGATTCCAAAGCAGAATTAAGTGGAGTGTAGCCCCAGATAATATACGTAGATGCCTGATTCATCGATGCCCCAGAAGTTACAACATTTCATGGAGGGTGGTGTGCAGGGTTGGGGGTGGGGCAAACCCTGTCTCCACGTGACAGGCAGCCAGCTGAATTTTGAAGTGAATAATTGAATTATTGCAATTGCATATTAGCTCAGCATCTTTCAGTCTGGGGTATATATATATATATTAGTGGTGGGACTCGATTAAAAAAATTAATCTAATTAATTAGAGGCTTTGTAATTAATTAATCGAAATTAATCGCATTTTAATCGCATATCAATATTTGACACGAGAAGCAAAATTTTTCAATTCAAATGGATTTTGGTATACGAGTGAATCAATGAATAGACATATACATAAGTTTAAGCAGCAAAATCTTGTTTATTTTAGCTACTACACAGACCAGTGCAATTTTTAACAAAGTGCAGCAATTTTAGGAATATGATAGTGCAAAGGACCTTTGGAAGAAGCTGCTGGATTTTTTTCGAAATTGTCTTTCTGCATGGCAGTTCATAAATTGTGTCAGACGACGCAATCTGTAGCACCTTTTCTAGCCCCTTATCTTCGACCACCGAAAGTGGTCTACAGTCCACGGCAATCCAGTGAGCCAGTGAGTTGGTTACTTTGTTAGACGTGGTCTTACTCATCTTGGCTCTGAACCCCGTCATCTGGTCGAGTGTGGGTTGGCGACTCTGCTTGCTCGTACTAGGACTAACGTTAGCCTGATCAGCGTTAGCTCTGGCTTCCACGCTAGCTGCAACATGTTTAGCATTGAGAAACGTTCCGTGGTGTCTGGAGTGCAAAAATATAGTGCGATTAAAATGCGTAAATTTTTTAACGCGTTATTTTTTCTGTAATTAATTAATCGAAATTAACGCGTTAAAGTCCCAGCCCTAATATATATATAATTATTTTATTACCTGACCCATGGATACAGCTAAAGAATCATGTCAGATCTGCTCATAATATTCTCGGAATACGCACTGGCCTTACGCCAATGGCAGCATACAGAATGGGTCTGTGCTAAACCAATAACACCACCAAGCCCATGCATAATGTATAATTCATAATACATAAAGAATAACCAGCTTGCCAAAGTCAAGTCTGTACACCGTGTGAGATATTCTGCAGCGACTGATTGCAAGTTAATTAATTCTACACTGAGGGAAAACTATTTTATATATATCATGTGAACCACAAAGGCATGAAATGAAGTATCGCTGCTGAAGCCACTCGTTGGACAAGGAAAAAACCCTCTCAGCTCTCAGGAGTCTCTTTGATCTCCATCGACCCCATTTCATCCAGCCTCTTTACGGTGGCAGAAATTCCATGTGGGAAACGTCCAGGGAAAGGGTGTTCACCTAATATATTAGACGTGTCCTACAGTTAGATAAATTGATCATATATTTTGCGCCTGTTGGTTATATAAACCAATCAATTTTGTCCTTGACTCAAATGTGCTTGTGTCACATTAGGCAAGAGAGAGAAAAAATATATCATGAAGCTAAAATGATGAATGATCCAGAAGCAGAAATTATTACATTGCTTGTATTAATGATTCGCATCCTTTTTGTATTATTATGACAGTAGTCAATGTATGAATTTATACGATGTTTAATGTTTTGGTGAAATCAACTTTACTGAGGGAAAGGGCAATCTAAAAAAGGTCACCATGTGTTCACGCAGCGCATTTGCATTTGTTTTGTATTCTCCGTGTGACGCGACGTTTGAAAGGACACAATCTGGAGGTTAAATGGCCATGCATTTTCATTATACTTCTTTTCTAATGAATTAAAGGTCTGATGCTGCAAGATTTTTATTTTTATTTTTTATTTAAAACATACATGGACACCACATTTAAACGCTATTAGTGTGTTGCATGTTACCACAGTAAAATATTGGCCTTTGCTATGATACGGACATACTAACAAAAGCAAAACAAACTGTGTTTATTCCACTGTCAAATTAACCGTCAATGTCCACAATGCAATAATAATAAATAAATCCATAAAATAACCTGAGCTATCTTCTCCTTACTCTTCCCATTAAAAATTGAGCAGACAATTCTACTGTTAGCCGCAAAGCGCTGAATGGGTTCGCTACGTCACGTCTGAGTGAGTTTTATTATTCCATATAATGCCGCTAGAGCCGTATGGGCTCAGCAGCTGGCTCCCTTCCTGTCCCGCAACATTTCAAAAAGATGAAACAGGTTATGGGCCCCCAAGGTTATGTGGTGACTTGCCACCTTATCGTGTGAGGGGTTCAGAGGTTCAATATTTATGTCTGGATTTTAGAAAGCTAGCCCTTCCCCCACACTGCATGCTGTGCATATGTAGGCCTACAATTGCACTGCCATTGCTTTGTGGCTCCTGTGATTCTTATATGCCACTTTGATGGGCTGTTCATTTCTTAATTAACTCAGGAACCAGCACCTATGTGGAAGCACCTGCTTTCAATATACTTTGTATCCCTCATTTACTCAATTGTTTCCTCAGCACTCTACTGACTGGTAGAAGGTTTTATTTCCCCAAAGAGTTTGAAAGAGTGTTTTTGATGAGGTTTCTTTAAATCAAGAATTAAACACACAATTTAAGTGCGTTATATAATTATAGATTATTTTTGTAAAACACTATGGTTGTGAGTCTTTAACAGTCAATAACCTCACTTTACACACAGTCATTGCTGGGCTCTCAGTTTTTGGTTATTCACTAACTGTATATATTATAAATCTGTGTATAAAATATCACTTTGGGGGTCAACATTCAAATATTATTGACTACATCAGACATATAATGAGGGACCATAGGAAAGAGTAGGCGGCACGGTGGTGCAGTGGATAGCGCTGTCGCCTCACAGCAAGAAGGTCTCGGGTTCGAATCCAGGCCCGGGGCCTTTCTGTGCGGAGTTTGCATGTTCTCCCCGTGTCCGCGTGGGTTTCCTCCGGGTACTCCGGTTTCCACCCACAGTCCAAAGACATGCACGTTAGGCTAATTGGAGAGTCTAAATTGCCTGTAGGTATGAGTGTGTGAGTGAATGGTGTGTGTGCCCTGCGATGGATTGGCGACCTGTCCAGGGTGTATTCCTGCCTCTCGCCCGGAACGCATGCTGGGATAGGCTCCAGCCCCCGCGACCCTGACCAGGAATAAGCGGCTTAGATAATGGATGGATGGATGGAGGAAAGAGTATTTGGCTAGCAGAAAGAGGAGGAGAGACCTTCCACCATTAGTTCTGAGGTCATTCCTATCTACCTATATCCCTGAATAGAGGAGTGTCAATTACACTGCATGACGGTGTCAGAATATTAAACAACCTCATCAATAATATAATTCCACATGGCAACATTAAATAAAAATATAGTATTAGGAAGCCCAGACCAATACGTTTAAAACTATGATTTATAACCTTTTCTCCTGACACACAGCAACAATTCTATATTAAAGTGCCACAGCCTGTTAGAGTTTTAATAATGAATCAAAGTGCCTTTGTTCAGGGACAAGTGAGAGAGGGAAAAAAAGCTGTGGCTTTCACTGCATTTCGAACAAGGAGCTGACGTTGAGCAAGCCACAGCTCCAAATCTGATGTCTGGTCAGTCTCAAGCCAGGAGCCTACATGTACAAGTATTGTAGGAGAAGACTCAGTGCTGTTATCTTGGCAAGGGGAGGCTGCACAAAGTACTAAATGTAGGGGTGCCAATAATTGTGATGCATGTTTTTGAGAAAAATGTATATTTTTTTATAAGAATTTTTTTTTATTTGAATAATTTGAGATTATTAGATTTCTTTCATATTTTAAGTGTAAGATCAAGCTGATCTACAAATACATTTTTTCATAGCCTTTTTTGCTCCTCTTTACCAAGGGTGCCAATAATTCTGGAGGGCACTGTATGTTTTTATTTCATTCTACGGTGTAATTTATCAATATTTTCAATTTACAATGCCAAAGAGGGAAAGTCCAATGTCAGATGCAATTAGCATCACAAAGCATCTCTTCCAAACAGATGTTGGAAGTTATTGAAAGCCAACATGCAGTCATTTTCCCACAGGGCTCTGCTCTACTCTAAATGGGGGTAAATAAATCTATCATTCCAAGCCATCCATCACTGGAAATATGCACAATAATATATTCCCATATGCCATTGTATTGCCAGAGGCACAAGCTAATATACTTGCAGAGAGATTACAACAAACTGACCCATTTGCTTAATATAATTGACATGCCTTTTGGAAGTCAGATGTTCAATTTGTCTTCAAAGGATGATATCTCTTTTTGTCAAATATTTTTAATTTGTGTGAGGTGAAACTTTAAACATAATTCCAGCTTGAATCTAATCTATGTAAACATAATGCTGAAACATGCTTTGATTGAATGATTTAGTTCTAATTAAGTGATCTGGTCTGTACTGCCTATATTTGCCTATCTCGCATCATTAAGTATTTTTATGATAGTAAACTAGACAGTACTATTGGGAATATTGGCCATATATTTTCTGAGTGTCCTTAACTAAACTCTGGAAGGGACCATAATGGATTGTCCTCCAAAGTTATAGACACTCATAATTTCATATTTTTTGGCATTTTTCCTACCTTTCATTACCGAATGTACTTGCACATCCTGATCATTGTGTACTCTTTTCAAGTCACATTTGTTTGGAACCTGTCTGAACTCTGAGCCTGCAAGTTACACATTTTACAGTACACACAGAGAGTGTATCAGTACAGTAACATGTAATAAAAAAAGAAAATGTATGAATGATTGAATACACACTATTGTTTAAGAATTGTAAGCAAACCCCTGAACTGAAATTAAAATGTTTAAATATGGTATGTTTTGAGTCCTGCTCAGAGACATTAATGCAGAGAGAGACTGTTCCACCCTGAAATACAGTACCAGTCAAAAGTTTGAGTACACCTTCAATCCGGATTACGGCTAATCGGGCACTCCTTCATTCTTCAGCAAGATATCGACCCAAAACACACCTTGAAGTTGTGCAAGAACTATCTGGTGAAGGAAAAACATGAAGGACAACTCAAACTAATGACCTGGCCTGCCCAGTATTCAGACCTCAATCCCGTAGAACTTGTATGGGACAAACTGGACAGAAGAGTCAAAGCAAACCAACCCACAAGTGGAATTGCTGCAGGAGAGCTGGGAAGACATGTCAGGTGATTTCCTGCTGAAACTTATTAACTGAATGGCCCGTGTTTGTGAGGCTGTTATCACGCCAAAAGGTGGCTATTTTGAGGAATCCAAGATTCAACTTTCAATTCAATTTTCTTGAACATTGCTTTGATGTTTCTTTTGTTTATTGTTACATGTGGGTTTTTTTTACATTTTAAAGTATTTACAAAAACTTATATGGTGTAAAACATTATGATTTATGAGATAAACCTAGTTTCCAGCAGGTGTACTCAAATCTTTGACTGGTACTGTATATCCAGGTGACCTGCAGGATGTTCACAAGTGACAAGTGTTAAAGTAATTGTATTATTGCATTATTGATACTTTTTTTAAACAATATGCCAAGAGTAGAAAATGTATGCATTTTGTAATTTCACAACCTTCACAGCCTGTAGCATATATAGATTTATTAAACCTGATTTATTCATCAGATTTATTTATAGAAAAAGTAAAATGTTCCATCTGAAAATCACGAACTTGTGACCAATAAGAGTTCTAACTATGCAGAGTATGAATCCAAGACAACAGCTTTAGGCTTTGTTCTACTCACTGAATAACTGTGAAGATGTCATGGGTGCTGTCAAGATTGCTGTCAAGGCTTCTGTGAAGGTTGCTGTCACAGGCGTCCATCGCTGAAGTCTGGCTCATGGTGGCCCTCACTCTCCTGGTCCTGGATATAGGCTTCAGCACCTTTCCCACCCACTCCTTTTTGTTCGGGAGTCAAATATTTCAATTTAGGAATCAGCCCTGCATTTGTATCTTGCACATGTGGGCCAGCCTGGATAAACTGGCCCAACTCATAGCACGCAGTCTGTCGCCGCACTAGTCGGCGGCATCCGTCCTCTGGAAGAGAGAGAGACAGAGAGCATCTCTTCTGCCTCGGTAATGAAATAGTATTACATTCCAGGCCAGTGCATCAGCGGACAAGATAGGGATGACACAGCTGTGACCCCCAACTCGGCGACAAGATCGCCAAGGAGAAGGAGGGAGAGAAAACATTGGAGTAGAAAATCTAGTCAGGGTCAGTAGTTTTAATCACATTCCCGCTCTCCGGCAAAAGTTTACGGGCAAAAGAGTTGGAAACACAAGTCGTGGCGCATCGCTCACGTTACAGTATACATACAGAGTATGCATAAAGATTTGTAACTCAGTTCATGTTCTCATCTGACAGCGGTCTGTGTGTTTCAGGCACTGTACTGTACGACTTATGCAAATGTAACTCATTATAGAGGCATCACCGAAACGCCCTCTGCAGACAGGATTACTGAGGCGTCAAATGCGTTTCACTTCACTTGCCGTATTGCCAACGGTTCGGTTGAATTTCAATAGTGCAAATACAACGGGCGTATTATTGTACGTAATGTAATGTTTTTATGTTAATTATTGCATAATTTTAGAATTTGTTGCATCACTGAAGCATATGAGCACATTTGGGCACAAATGGTGATCTCAGCACTTTTGCTCACTGGCTCCCAGTGCTGAATGAGCTAAGCCACTGGCCCTCACAGCTGCACTGCAGCACAAAGCACCCTGAAAAGCTGCGCTGTGTGGGCACGGAAAATGCCCCTCCAACCTGTAACTTGTGAAAGGCATACCTGCGATCTCAGTCACTCGCTGGACCTAAACGTGTCTTACACCTAGCACCCCGTACTTGTTCACTCCAAACCTTTAAATCAAATCTGATAGTGTAAACACATAGCATTGTTAGGCACTATTAGTATCTTACAAGTCTGTGTGGGTCCTCCTGTATATCATAGTTTAGCTAGCACCATGTGAACATTATGATTGATATTGCACTCATAAATATGTGTTAGGCCCTTTGCTCCGTTAATATGGTAGTTATTATGATAGTATGATAGTTATTATGACAGTACGTTAGTATGATGTACAGGACTGTTTCTCCTTTACTCTTCCATCCTTATTTTAGTAGCTTGAGTGTGGCTGGCTGTTCTGGACATGTGTTTTTGTTTGTATTATTTATCTGGTATCTTGATGATAATAGCCATATACGAGTGTCCTCCAAATAATTACTTAGATCAAAAAGTGAATAAATCTTGCGAAGTATCAGAAGCTAGCCCCACAGCATAAACCCTGCATTATTCTATGAATATAGTGTCTTCAATTCCACAAATAGTTTTAATACCACTCTCGACAGGCCTGCATTCAAATCCAACACTCGTTATTCTGCAGCACAGCATGTTTGCAGAATAGATTTCTTTGTAATTGAAAAACACCCATTGAGGTCAAGCAGCACATTATCACACACACACACACACACACACACACACACACACACACCAACGCAAGCACTCATAACACACGCACATATGCATGCAAACACACAAGTGAACTTGCATACATGTGCACACACACAAATACACACACTCATGCACACATACACATCTATGTTATTAAGTGGATACTTATTAACATACTCCACCAAAGGTATATTTAAATTTGTTCAAAAAGTTGCTCAAAACGTTTTTGATTTGATGAATTATAGAATTCAAATGATTATTTAAAATAACACTTTTAAATTTTTGTACAATATGCGTAATATTGATTTTCATAGAGGCAATTAGGTTGCAATGCAGTCAGAACACATTGAATTAGGCACTTACTATAGTGCTGTATAGTGTAAATATTTAACTGGAATGCATCCAGCCATGTGGCATGACACAAGTCCCTGGGTGAGAGTGCTGACGCAGTGGCCCATTTTCACACACACACACACACACACACACACACATGGTACAAACTGCAACACACAGCAGAGGGCCAGAAAATTCTGCTACAATGTGGCATAACGCCAGAACTTCTTTGAAGTCCCAAGTCAAAAGAAATCAGTTGATTTTATGAATGCATTACACCAAGTAAACAATGTGAATGGACAGGTGGATTAAATCCCCCCCTGAAAACACAGATGTAGTTATATCGGGAAAGCTCTTTAATCCGAAGCGTTGTTTCTGGATGGAGTACCACTAGGGTGGCTTTCAGCTAAACTGTTCTTGACTACGGTTAACACTTTGTTGTACGTCGCTCTGGATAAGAGCGTCTGCCAAATGCCTATAATGTAATGTAATGTAATGTAATGTAATGAGTAGGTCTGAGGCTTGTGGGTTGAATTATTGAAAACTGTTTTGCATGAATATGGACCAGAAATGTGACACACCGCACAGACATGGGACATGACCTTTGACATATCAAGACTCAGCTGATGTTTCATAAGGCAAGTGGCTCACGTTGGACACACTGAGCTTGTCTGCAGTGGATTGCCTCTTAAATACGCATGCCAGGTTTAACGTGTCTTGGAAGACGACTGATACCATGGCAATTATTTGTTTTCAGTCTGTCCCTTTGCATTGGACATTGGAATGCCATTGCCATACACAAGCAAACGAGTGCTTAAATATATAGCTGAAACAGGTCATCCTATAAGTTTAATTCCCAGACTTACTGCAAAGAAATAATCTCCAAGACAAACATTTTCATCAGACAAGGCACATTTTTGTAATCCACCAAAATGAACAAAATCTTTAACATGACATTAAAATAACAAATTATTGTAAGTTGCATGTTAACAAGTGGTCAAGTGTTTTTACAAGAAAGAAAGAAATGGAATTTAGTGGATTCCACTAAATTCAGTCGTTTTTTTTATACAACACAGCTACACAGCATGTTTGCAGAATAGATTTCTTTGTAATTGAAAAACACCCATTGGGGTCAAGCAGGACATTATCACAGGTGCATTTTCTAAAATTCCTTTTATGTTAAACCTATATGGTTTGCTGTCGATTGTCTCTCGCCCAGTCAGTTCTCCAGTATCATGCACTGTCTTCCCCTCAACACAGAGACACAGTCATAAACCCAGCACACCAGCCCAGCAAAAGGAAAAAAAAAGATATTACCTCCTAACTCAATGAACCATCGTAAAAATGCATTTAAAGTGCAAATTACTTAGCTGAAAAAAACTATGACAATCCTTAATGGAAGGAAAACAGATCAATTATAAAGACAATTTAAAAAGTTGTAAGAATTGTATTACAAAAAAAAGTTCAGAAATGCAGTTCATAATGTGTTAGACGACACTTCGCCTGCTGGGCCCCACACAAGCCCACTCCAGATGTCACAAAGAGATTCACACTCAGTCCTGACCACTCCAACCTCTGACTTTGAAATACAAGAGCATTAACTGTTCCAGCCATTTAAATCAGTGTTTCTTCTTCTTTTTCTTCTTCTTCTTCTTCTTCTTCTTCTTCTTCTTCTTACAATTTGTAAATGTGTTATTTGGCTTTTATCCAACGCGACTTGTTGCATTGCTATTAGATTCTTATTTCTTATTGCCACAAACTGTTGCTATTTTAACTTATGATACATAGTCCTGATGGCACAGTACATGAAGTACCATTGTAGTAAAAAGCATGTGCAGAAGGCTGCCAAAACAAAGCTCATTGTGCAGGAACTACATTTTTCTAGAGATTAGGGAGTATTGGAGGGACATAATTTGTGATATTATGAGCCAATCCAAAAGGAGCACATTTATGAAGTTAGGCTTATTATTATTATTCTTTTGGTAAATTGATGTTTTATTTATAATCACATGTATGCTTTTAATATGTAAGTGATAGTGGCTGGTAATCAGGTTACTGCACGCAAGCCTCACGGTCATCGTGTTTCTGTTCAATAAAACCATGTCCTAGCATTGCCCTGCAATGTTACAACACAATAAAAACCAATTGTAAGAAAAACTAAACAAACTAAGAGGAAGCCCTGCAATTTCAGTCGAGTTCAAAGTAAAATGCCACAATGAATGTGCACCATTTCTCTTTTTTCTTTGTTTGTGTTGAATACAGTACATCCTCCTCAGAAATGTGCCATTTCCCAGAGGCAGAAATATTCCTTCACATTTTAATTGAAGCCATTTCATTGTCCGATTGATTGATAAAGAGGAACGTATTTTATCTTCAAAAATGTCAGAGTTTATGAAGTAGAGCAAACGGTGCATGCAATGATTTGCATAAAGTGATGAGGGTAGCAGCATGCAGAGGTGGTGGCAAGACGTCTATGTACATAAATAAGGAGAAAAGAGACGTTCTGCTGTTGCACCTTAATAGTTTTTTATTCATCTTTTTTTGTTGCAGCAGGATCAATTGGATTCATTGTACAATAAATACAAGAATGTTGCAAGGTATTCACATAGACCAGAATACATTTACATGATTGACGTAAGGTCACAAATAATCATTTTATGTTCATAAATCTCCTTGTTAAATATTCTAGCACTTGGACCCAAACACAGACCAGGATATAACAGAAAAGGAATGTTTAATGATCAGTCCAAGTTCAAAGCCAGTCTGAAAAGATACAAGAACAAAATCCAAAAAGAGTAGTCAAGGGCAGTCAAAAGATCAAAAACAAAAAAGCAGAAAGGCAAACAAAACAGAATCAGCAGGCAAAAACTCAAAGTCAAACAAAGGGTGTCTCAGGAATCACAAAATAACACAGGCTTACTGACAATTGGCACTGGGAAACTTGATCAAAGTTCTGACGAAGTGAAAGTGCAAACTAGGAACTTAAATACAAACGGGGAAGATAACACAAGAGGAATCAGGTGCGACTGGGAGGGGAAAGGGGCGAGAACACAGGTGAGAACAATCAGGACCACTAATACAATAACAAGGGGAGACGAAAGACACAGACTGGAATCACATAGACACAATAATAATAAACGACCTGGAAGAGCAGGTAGACACGTGCACAGCTCGGAGGGGAGGAGCGTGTAGGTGGAAACGCGTGCAGAGAATGCGAGAAGGGAGAAATCCACAGGGATAGGAAAACAAAAAGGAAAATGATGCAGATAGGAACACAAGATAATTAGTAATTAGTAAATGTTAGTAACGTACCCAAAATCCCTAACGTTAGTAGATTAGTTGGTTAGTACTATATACACGTAACTAATATGTACAGATAACAATAAAGAAAGAAAGAAAGAAGTAAACGAGATACAAAATAAGGCAGAAACCCGTATAGCCGAATTCACCCGAATAGTGCAAACGACAAAGACAAGGAGTGGATTCTCGAATAACAAGGAACACAGACAGACGGGGAAACTAACGTGAATAATAAACGAACACGGAGAAAATAATAAAATACAAAAACAAGCAGAACACAAAAATGCATAACATAACACTCATCGCTGCTACTAAAAGGTTAAGGAAGTGAGATAATCTGGAAAATCTGGAACAGGTATAATATTACATTATTACATTATTATTACAATATTCTCCCCTCTACTGGTCTCCAGTGTGTGGTTAAGTCTCACACAATGCATGATGGGAAAGGCTTATCCATGTCCTAGAAAGTAGTACATGGCAGTCAATGAGTTTTGTGAGTATCATATCCCACATATCCTCTATCAGCACTCAGACACCTCTCCCACCAGTGGCAGGATTGGATTCAGTTTAATCAGCATTTATCTGTAATGTAGGAGAAAAATCAATGTTTGCACAAGCCACTGCTAAGGTCGCAATGTAAGGCTATAACCTAAAATTCTGCTCCACATGTCCACCATGTACACTACACAGTCGATGTCGGCACAACTATTTTTCTAAAGCCAGTGCCTAGATCACAGTTGAATGAGCTGTCCTATTTTGCCTTTATCAGGTGTTTAGAAAGCCAGAGCATTTCAATTTATTTCATACAGTATCTACCAATGAAAATAAATATTCCAGAGAAATCACATTCATGAGAACATCATCATTGTTCACTGCAAGAGTGACAATTTGTTAATTAGTATTTTGTGCATTAGGATGGAAAACAAATTAAATTGTCAGCCACCCATTAAATGAAACTAAAATCATATTCTCTCCCAGAATTTGATTTTAAGGGAGTTTTTTGACAATTATAGATATATATTAATATTATTATTAAACATACCAGGACTGTTGTTATCTGTGGGTATTGCTTATTGATATTGTTGTGGTTCTTTTAATTTGAATATTTTCCAAAAAAACACATAACACTGTCCAACGGAGCAGCAGGAAGTAACCTTGACAGAAAACAAAAGGAATAGAAGCGTAACTTGTGCTCTAAAAAATAAATAGCCACATTTATAATAATAATGATAATAATATACACACATCAAACCCACAACCTAAGCTTTGTCAGCGCCATTTCAGGAAGAAATCCGATACTGAAACAGAACGTTCTATTTCAAGTTAGTTGAAAAAACACACTCCCAGTGCCATTTAACTTATGCTTCAAAGCCAGGGTTACCCAGGAAACAATCATTTTTTAGCTAGTTAGCCATGGTAATTTACCCTTCAGTTCAATTTATGATGGATTACAGAGATAAATAATGTTAAAACACTCCTAGATTTCTATGAATATATGTTTTTTCTTATCTAAAAAATATATATATGGTTTGATTTTTGCATTGGTCTCATAGCTTCTGTGAGACTGTGATTTCTCTCCAAGCATTGCTTAGTAGTTAAGAGCAGGAAATCCTGTCTGTTCCCTGTGAATGCATGGGCTATACTTACTTTCCAGAAAATTGTTGCAATATGATCAATTAAAAATTAAATGTATACCTTGATGGCCTATATTTTATGACACTTTTAATGGATGTGAATCAGGAAATGTATATATTGTCCATGAATATACTATAGATGTTTCAGATATCTTCAATCATTTCAGACAACAGTTGGAAGCAGAGGAAGACTCAACAGCGCGCAGGCGCACACTCTCAAGGGAAATCAGGAATATTTCATGTGCCACAACTTTGTTGTGACTAAGAAAATTGAGCATAAAGGCCAACCTGGTGCCGCATTACCTCCCCAGGCATGTGTATATCTTCATATTGTCATGGTTTATTCCTTACAAAAAGGACAGTTTAGCTAGCCACTATTTATTACTATTTATGTCCGATATTTGCACAAAGAAAGCAAATGCATAACATAAGAACATAAGAACATGAGAACATAAGAATACATAATGATGAGAACGGGCCGTTCGGCCCATCTAGGCTCATCATGTCCTAATCTAAAGAGTATCTAGTACTACATCTAGCCTGGACTTGAATAGCCCAAGCATTTCTGCCTCTACTACCTGACCTGGCAAGCTGTTCCAGGCATTGACAACTCTCTGTGTAAAGAAAAACTTCCTAATATCTGTGCGGGAATTTGCCTTTAACTAATTTCCACCTGTGGCCTCTTGTTCTGCTGACCCCACTTATCTCAAAACATCTTTGGTATTTTACTTTGTTAATCCCTTTTAGGAATGAAAAAACCTAAATCAAATCCCCCCTAAGTCTCCGTTTGCTAAGTTTAAATAGATTGAGTGCCTTAAGTCTATCATCATAACCTTTACCCAGGTATCAGTTTAGTTCCCCTTCTTTGGACTTTTTCAAGAGCTTCTATATCTTTCTTGTAGTGCGGTGCCCAGAACTGCACACAGTATTCTAAGTGAGGTCTGACAAAGGCATTATATAACATTAATATAACCTCCTTTGATTTATACTCAATACTTTTTGCTATGTATCCCAGCATCCTGTTGGTTTTTTTCACTGCTGTAGCACACTGCTTTGATGCAGATAGGCTTTGATCAACTACAATTCCTAAGTCCTTTTCAAATTGAACACCTACTAACTTTTCTCCTCCCATAAAATACTCCTGTCTAATGTTTTTATTTCCCACATGCATAACTTTACATTTTTCAATATTGAATGTCATCTGCCATGTATCTGCCCATTTTTGGATTTTGTTTAAATCATCTTGGATTACTTTAGTCGATTACAAACTGTTTGCCAAACCCCCAAGTTTAGTATCATCTGCAACTATTTTCTACTAATTTTCAAGATCTACTAATGTCCATATCAAGATCATTTATGTAAATGAAAGGAAGCAATTCCTACTGAATTCATTTTAGCAATGAGTCCCTTGTCAAATGCTTTCTGAAATCCAAATATATAATATCATAGTTCCAAACCAGTTCTCTGTTCAAAAAAATCTATGTGAGAGATGTTCTGGTATAATGTAGACTAAAGTGACAAATATAAAGAGCACAAATAACCTCTGAATTATAATGATAGTGGTAACCGTGATACTTTAGAAGGTTTTCCTGTTTATCCATTTTTTAAAACCTCAGCCTTACCACAGTTATTTACTGTGGAAGGCGTCGGTCTCGGCAGCGGATTAGGGCGATTAGCGGCCACGCCTACTGGCAGAGCAGCCAACGCACGCACCGGTCTGGTGTTTACTAATCACATCGGTGTGCGTTAAAACTGCTCTGCTCTCTTCAGTAGGTGGCTGGAACAAGGAAGAAAAAGGCATGGGAGACCGAGGAGAAAGAAAAAGAAAGAAAGTGAAAGAAAGTGAAAGTCAAGTTAAAGTTTATTTTGTTTTATTTTTGTTGTGTTTTGAAGTCTATTGTTTTGTGTCCCGAACCCGTGAGGGTGACGGACAGATTTGGTTTTGTTTATTTGTTAATTTGTGTAACTCTCGGTTTGCTTCTCTGCCCATGTCGGGGATCAGAGAACGTTTAAAGGAAATAATAAAAATCCGGTCCGTAGACTGAAAAACTCCACTCCCTGTTTCCAGACTGCTCTATTCCCGTCCAGGGATTGTCACGTGGCGTGTGACATTTACCATACCATGTCATATCATATTAAAACTAAAATTGAAATCTAAATGTATCCGTTAATAAAAGTATGGGCAAAATGGGCTTTCGTTTACAGAAGAACATTTTCATCAGCATGGGTAACCAGGAGTGCTGATTGGCTAAGAAAGCAGAAACAATATGCTTGCTGTTCCCCACAGAGCTCCTGTATTACCTGGATATTCTAAACTGCCACTGAGGCACAGTCGACAAAAGGTGATAAACTAGAGAGAGTCACTGCGAATCACACTGGTCCTAGATGGAGCGGTGTCCACTAACTATCTTTCTCAGGAGATATCATGGTTCTAAATACTGTCAATAATAAATGGACACTGAGATCAATATACTGCGGGCAGTTGTGTTTAAAATTTCAACCTACAGTAGGTGTGGTCATAGCACACGAACTGGATGGTTCATGAACCTTTCTGAACAGGGAAACCCATTCTCACAGGCTAAAATATTGACCATTTCAAATTCTATTATAAAATGAATAGATTAGATAGGTGAAGGGAATGTGCCAAGACATATGACTTCATGCTTTTATATGGTTTGATGATTGTCACACGCCGTGCTTTACGTGCACACGCTGGATTTTATTATCTCTCCCACAGGCCTCCCCGTGAGAGAGAGAGAGAGATCCAATACAAATCAACAATATAAACTTCAGCTGTCCCCCTCACGGGTTCCGGCTAAAAACAATAAATCAAAATAACAAATTAAACAAAAAGCACCATTTGGCAAAACACTAAACATTCAGTACACAGCACTACACAAAGATATTCGCTACTTTTCAGATGCGTTTCTTTATCGTTGTCTCACAGTTTTCTCTTGCCAGCATCCAGCTGGCTACCTACTAAGAGAGCAGAGCAGTTTTAAGCACACAGGTACAACTAGATAATGCCACACAGCTGTGTGCTTTAGCTGCCCTGCAAGGCAGGGAGTTTACCTGGGAGTCAGGTGAGAAGAGTCAGGTGTGAAGACACTGGTCAATCAATTGCATTAATTGTTCAATTAACTACCTAAGAAAAAGGAAAACCAGGACCAAATTTGAATTTATGGCCCAGATTTGAGGAACCCTGATGTACACAGGACATGCATTGAACAGGTCTGCTCATGGTGGGTCCTATGTGGGCATCAACCAAAATGGAACAGAATGAGCAATGCTGCAAATGTAAAAGGCAAGTCAACTTCATTCAGTTCCATTTCCTGCTATACAACACCATCAGCATCATTCATCAAATATTCTGTGTTAAGTAATGGTCGCACTGTACATTAAGCTAACAATACATACCAATTATATGATGAATGCATACTCTAAGTGACCACTTATGCGTTTACAGTACATAATCTGCTGGATTGCGATCAGGCTAATGCTGGGTTAGGCTATTAGTTAGGGATGAGTCAGGGGTAATGGGATAGCTTTTGTAATATACAAGAGATTATGTGCCGCAATAGTTACACTTTGGTATGGGACCCATTGACCTTAATATCAAATTATTATTAGTTAACTTCTGTAGTTATTGTGTAAGAATATGTGCACTCTCAGAATTATAGAGTTTGTGATGTATGATATATTTTGGACAGTATATTAAGCACTTGAAGTGACACAGGCAGTAACTGGTTAATTAGCACTGGACATTCAAGAGATTTATGTTTTGCTTTGTACTTTCCACCTTGAGATATACCCGTGAGCCAGCATGCTTCTGAGTGGGTATAATGTTTACTCGTTCTTCCATCTCCAAGGTCTGGAGTGCTTTTCTGTTTTTCACCACAGATAGACATCGACAAATGCATTTCCTCAAGACACATGCATCTCGTGAGAAGGCTATTTATCAACCAAGTGGATGTGAGATTAGAAAACATCGAGTTCACAACTTCACAGCCAATATGCTGTCCGTGAATCACAGGCTGCATTGTAGATGGGAAACAGCGGAAAGGGCTGTGTGGTAATATAATAATATATTCCATTTAGCAGATGCTTTTATCCAAAGAGACTTACAGTAGTGATTGCATACATTTTTCAGTTTACACTGGGCTCAATTTGGAGTGTCATAACAAAGGGCCTGAATACTTATGTAAATTACATATTTCAGTTTTTGTTTTTTAAAAAATTTGCAACAATTTCTAAAAACTTGTTTTTGTTTTGTCATTATGGGGTATTGAGTATAGATGGCAAAAACATCTATTCCATCCATTTTAAATTGAGGCTATAACACAACAAAGTGTGGAAAAGGTTAAGGGGTCTGAATACTTTCCGAAGCCACTGTATGTGGTCCCAATGGGAATTTAACCCACAACCTACATTTTGTCAATGCTCTACCTACTGAGCCACACAGAACCACACCTGACACACAAACATACACTATATGGCCAAAAGTCAGTGGACACCCCTACTAATTATTGAGTTCAGGTGTTTCAGCCACACCCATTGCCAACAGGTGCATAAAATCCAGCACATAGCCATGCAATCTCCACAGACAAACATTTAGAATTCAGAATGGTTCATAAAGAGCTCAGTGACTTTAAACACGGCACTGTCATAGGATGCCATCTTTGCCACAAGTCAGTTCATGAAATTTCTGCCCTACCAGATGTGTCCCGGTCAACTGTAAGTGCTATTATTGTGAAGTGGAAGCGCCTAGGAGCAACAACAGCTCGGCCACGAAGTGGTAGACCATGCAAACTCACAGAGCGGGCCCGACGAGTGCTGAAGCGCATAGCGCGTAAAAATCGCCTATCATCTGCTGCATCACTCACTACAGAGTACCAAACTGCCTCTGGAAGCACCATCAGCACAAGAACTGTGTGTCGGGAGCTTCATGGAATGGGTTTCCGTGGCCGAGCAGCTGC
Organism: Aldrovandia affinis; assembly: GCA_029706075.1. NCBI lineage: Eukaryota > Metazoa > Chordata > Actinopteri > Notacanthiformes > Halosauridae > Aldrovandia > Aldrovandia affinis. The sequence goes on from JAINUG010000040.1 coordinate 469,408, forward strand.
ACACAAGTCTCACATCACCATGCGCAATGCCAAGTGTCGGCTGGAGTGGTGTAAAGCACGCCGCAACTGGACTCTGGAGCAGTGGAAACGTGTTCTTTGGAGTGATGAATCATGCTTCACTATCTGGCAGTCTGATGGACGAATCTGGGTTTGGCGGATGCCAGGAGAACGCTACCTTCCGGAATGCATAGTGCCTACTGTAAAGTTTGGTGGAGGAGGGATAATGGTCTGGGGCTGTTTCTCAGGGTTTGGAATAGGCCCCTTAGTTCCAGTGAAGGGTATTCTTAATGATACAGGATACAAAGACATCTTAGCCAATTGGGTGCTTCCAACTTTGTGGCAACAGTTTGGGGAAGGCCCTTTGCTGTTCCAGCATGACTGTGCCCCTGTGCACAAAGCGAGGTCCATAAAAACATGGTTAGATGAGTTTGGTGTGGAGGAACTCGATTGGCCTGCACAGAGCCCTGACCTCAACCCCACTGAACACCTTTGGGAGGAATTAGAACGCCGATTGCGAGCCAGGCCAGGCAACATCAGCGCCTGACCTCACAGATGCTCTTTTGGCTGAATGGGCACAAATTCCCACAGACACACTCCAAAATCTTGTGGAAACCCTTCCCAGAAGAGTGGCAGCTGTCATAGCCGCAAAGGGGGGTCCAACTCCATATTAATGCCCATGGTTTTAGAATGGGATGTTCAATAAGCTCATATAGGTGTGATGGTCAGGTGTCCACTGACATTTGGCCATATAGTGTATATATGGCCCTGTACAGGGTTGTATTGCAAGGACACACTGATGGTTCTGCGAAGATAGTCAATGCCATTGTGTGGCATTGGCCAAGGTTAGCGGACCAGAAATCAATTAAGGGTCAATAATAGCTTGTCATATGTGAGCAGATGACACCAAAACTGGTACAATATTATTAGGACCTACAGGGAGAACTGCCAACGATAGCACAGGTGCAGCCTGTACACACCAGTCCACAAGTGCCTCAACATTTAAGAAATAATATTCCATAACATTTTACTTGCAACATTTTACTCACTTCAAAATCAGCTAATCACAGTTTGTGATGCAATTTTATACTTGTTCTTTCTGTCAGCATGGATGCCATATAGCTCAGAGCATGCTTTTACTGGAGTCTGTGCATAATTGCCAAACCACTGTGGAAGAATAATGAAATAACGGCACAATATTAAATATAATAAAAAAGTGATGCCAGTAGTTTATGTGCTGTACCATCTCAACCTAGATATATGAATCCAAAGGACAAAGAAATGGCATGTCGAACGCAATGTAAGATGACTTGACATTTTGATTATTTGTTCCGACTGCACATAGAGAAGGCTGGAATTTTGGAACCAGATATGAAGGCACAGCCATTAATGAATGTAAATGTGCAAGTGCAGGAGAATAATGGCATGGAGGCTTGGAGGGCGGATGAATAATGAATGACTTGTTGAGACAGCGACCCCCAGAGAGCGTGCCCAGTGCAGACAGCTCGGATAGCCGCATGCCATCGACACTCCCAGATGGTGAGCGTAGGTGGTCTAGAGTCAAGCAGTCCTGCTTCTCGGAGATTCTGAAAACAGACAGCTCTTTATTCAGTGATCAAGTGTAAGTATTGAATGAAAAATGAAACATTTGTCTTTATTTACCCCTTATTTTCCCGACAAGACAAAATGGATAGGGAGGCCTCACTGACTGTACCACCTCCCACTTCCTGTCCAAGGTAGGCATCCCACTTTGGCCATTATGGTATAGAGCATAAGTGTGACTGTGGTAAAGGTGTAAGAATCTGCCCTGAACAGAATCCTGCCAAGTCGGGCCAAGCCATACCAGAATCTGGCCGACTGATAAGGTTAGTTTTGGTCCATTGCAGTTCCCAGAATGCAATGAATCACACAAGTGTGAAAACGTGGGCAGGGCCATACAGTGGGCCGGCGATCCTGGTCTGGGCCCAATAGTAGGAAGAGGGCATTACTGGCCAACAAATAAATAAGCCATCACTCTCAACTGCATCACCACGATAGCTACTGGGAACGCAGCGCACTAATGCATCGCTGAACGCATGAGGTGATTAATTATATCAGAGTTCTCCTCAGCAGCCCTTAGCAGGGAGACGGTGGGTGATTCAAGCTGCAGCCGCTTTGGAGGCGGACACGTAGGCAGACTGTGGGCAAAGAAAAAAAATCCTTGTGAAATTCTGCCAAAAACCCTAGTGTAAAAAAAGAAACACACATGCACACAAAACGTCTAATATATACAGTTACGAAACATTTCTACCTTTGTATTGTGGGTTGCTGATGCATTGGCTCTGAAAACTAGCACTGTGACATGTCAAAGTACAAAATACAGCATCATAAATATTATTTGCATAATTTGTCATCAATCAATGTGTTGGATAAAGAAGTGAATATGCAAATGTATCCTTTTCAGATACACTTGATTACCAACACCCACCTTTAATTACTTAAAAAAGCTTTTGACACATTGCTAAATGTAAAATGTTGGTTACATGGTGGGTGAGAAACAAATGAATATGCCTACAGTATGGACAGATGATATATAGTACTGAATACAAACAAACTGCTCTGGTAATAAAAACATAAAAATAAAAACATTCTTTGCTTATATTTCAAAATGCTGTACTTCCAAACCCTTGTAATGAGCCATCTATCCTAGCACTTCCATTATATTAGGAAGTTTTACATCATCTTGTTCTGTAGATTTCAAAGAGTGTGATTTTATTTTCTTTGCTTCACTCAAATCAATGTGCATGTGCTCTCTTTCACTTGCAGAGATACATTTACTCAACTGCCAGGGGCTAGATAGGCAGGCACACACACACACACACACACACACACATACACAAACACACACACACACACACACACACACACACACACACACACACACACACACACACACACACACACACACACACACATCAACCCTAACAACAAGGTCAACAAAGATCTTCTGCACTCACAACACATTACTTAGATGTAAAAAGTGTATTTTCCTACATTATGGCTTCATCTCTGCCTCTTACACCACGATTTTCCTTGTCTTTCTGGATGCAAAGTTCTTTATAATGTAATTAAAGTCAATCTGCTGAGCCAGTTTGCACTCAATGGAAAGTACTGCCAGGTTATTGAGCCTCTCCTGGATCATTGTGGAGCGCATATAATTCTTTATTATTTTTAATTTGCTGAATGATCTCTCTCCTCCTGCTACACTTACAGGTAGAGTGCGAAATATCCTCAATGCGATGCAAATGTCACCATAAATGCTTTCTAGCTTCATATCATAAATCCTGTTGAGCAACTCAATGGGTGTTAATGATACAGAGAATGTGGCACTATATATCCTTTTCAGATGGAGCAATTGTTTTTCCAAATCTTCAGATAGATCCTTGGAATATTTTGATTTCAATGTTCTACAAGATGCCCTTAGATCCTCTTCACTCAATTGCTGAAACTTGAGTATTCCCTTAAAGTCATGCAAATGCCCCTAATTGAATGAAATCGTGAATTCAGCTGTGCAATTATACTGTCCACTGCAACATAAAACACAGAATTCCGAAGTCTCCTGTGCATCTGACCTTTCTTCAATATGCTGGCGTTTCCTCTGCTTGTGTCTATGGTCAAACTCAGGTGGAACTCGCATGGCATTGGCTATGTTTTGAACTTCAGAAAGCAGTGAATCCCACTTGTTTCTCAATGAAATTATTTCCTCATATAGAACCTCAATATTAGCTGCTTCCTGATCCAAAGATAAGCTACCACTCTGCAAGAGCAAATTCCTAGCTTCAATGTGTTCCAAAATGTTTACCCAGACACTGCACAAGACAATTGCTGTAAATGATCTGAAATATTCCATCAGTCCTCTTGCCTTGAATAAGGAGATGGCGAGCCACAGGTCTGACTGTGTCAGTACGCGCACGCCATTGTGTATCGCTCAGACGGTGGAGGGAGCATCGCATCTATTCCTTCCATACAGACCACTGGTCTGGACTGGCACTAAATAGTGTGTGGAGGTGATTGACACAGCTAAAAACGTTTGACATTTCTTTACATGACTGGGCCACATGTACACCTACTAAATTCAGTGTATGCGATGCGCAGGGGGAAAATGTGGCAAATGGATTTACTTTGGGCTTGCACACCTTTTACTTTGCCCAACATATTACTTCCATTATTGTACCCCTGATCGACATCCAGTCAGCAATGTCCATTCCATGTCTTTGTAAAGCTTACTCTATCATGTTTGCTAAATATTTTCCTGTCTTTTTAGCAAAGTCTATAAACTCAATAAAACCTTCGTTGATCCATTGCCATTTACGTCATTAGACACGTATCTAAGAAGCAGGACATTCTGCTCAACATGAGATATATCTGGGGTAGCATCGCATATGATAGAGAAGTAGATTGACTGTAGTCTTTCCTTGAGAATGGTGTTGAGAATATGTTCTCCACACAGTTCAATAAATTCATTCTGAGAGCGCCCTTTCTGTCTATACTCTTTTACCTTTTCTAAATGCTCACGCATAACATAGTCATAGTGAGAGGTCAGCTCGAGTAGCCCTAAAAAAGTCCCATTATGAACAATGCTCATCATTGTCCTCTCTGAAAGCTAGATTTCTGGATGCCAAAAACATACCTGTGCCCCTTATTAGAGAATGCTGTAGATTCCGTAACTTCCAATAACAGTGTTTATGTGGGGTGCTTTTTTCATGTTCAGGTAATTTATTGTAGAGTTTCTGCCACTTTGTTGTGGACACCCTAAGCCCATCTTTGCTATTAAGAGCTCTGTGACTTTTGCTCTAATTCTTCAGAAAAGAGAATGCATGGGACACAGTGCAATGACATCTTGCATTTGCTTAACAATAACCTTTTAACTTTCTCGCGTCCGTTGGCTGTTTTAGAATATAACAAATAGTCCGGAAAAGGGTTGCCTTCAGAATCTTTAGCTGAAATACCTCAAATTTTTTGTTTTGTTTAGTTTTCTGCCTACAGCTGTAATTTTTTCGGGCCATTTTCCTGGAGCATCATAGCTCTCACTCCCGAAATCGGCATCACTCTCAGCCTCACACGCTACCCCTGTCTGACCTGCCTGTGTTTGTCGTTCTGGCTCTGGCTCCAGAGAAGCAGATGTACAGGGCACCACATCATTATAACTGCTCTCCATTCAAGCCATTGGTTTGCAGTCTGTTGTCGGCACAATATCCTGAATGTTTTCGGTAACAGTAGTGTTAGCATCTTGCTCACAAGCAGTGGCCCTATTGCTAGCATTAGCTAGCTCTACTTCTTGGCAAGTTGTAGCCTGGTTCGAAGCAGCTTTCTGAGCTGGGGCAAATAACTTGATGAGAACATTTTTATGTTTTAACATTTTCCAGCTCTCCTTCCTTTTTTGACATCGCGATTTATGGGCAGGTCCTGACACAGTTATTACAGTTATTAGTTTTGCATGCCGCGATGCATTTTTGAACTTGCACCTCTCGACATGACGTCACACACAATTGCATAAAAGTAATTTTTTATTTTATTATTTAAAATTATTTTATTTTTGCTGGCTAATTTGTTACATTTTTTTATTTATTATTTTATTTTTTGCTGGCTGCATGCCCCCCCAGAAGCTGGGCTCCTGAAAGCTTTCTCGTTTTCCCCCGCTTCCAGGCATCCCCCTGCAGGTGAGTAATGGCATTGTACTTGACTTTCAACAACGTTGCATCTTCTGGCCACAAAGTCATAAGAAAAGTTACACAACAACAACGGCATATAAAGTTGAAGAGAAAGAGGGGCTTTTCACAGTGTTAAAATATTTGAAAAAGCCTTAAAATATTGGAATTTCTTCATTTCTGATTTACTCGTTATAACAAAACAAAACAATTCATTTTGGAGAGCACATTTCATCAGATGGCTTGAATAACTGAGTCATTAATGTCCCAGTGTATAAGCAGTTACAATCATTAATGGAAAACAAGCATTTCATGTGCAAATAAAAAAGCGGCAGAATTGTGTTATTCTCATGGTGATAATAGACGCTGTCGGGGGATGGGTTAGTCTGACGGTGCTTTCAGATTGTGCCGCATACAGAATTTGGTTTATATTGTTGCCTAGCAATGTGAGGGCAGAAGCATGAAACGCAAAACTGCTCCGCTAACGCCGTGCCAACACACAGTCAGAGGCAGAGCCAGAGGACACTCACACTCACACACACTCTCTCTCACACACACACACACACTCACACACACTCACACCATACTTACACACACACTCAGACACACTCACACACACACACACTCTGCATGTACAACAACCTGAGTCATACAAGCCGGTCACGGCAAGTGAGCCCTCACTTCCTTGGTCTGTGGCATTGTTCAAACTTGTGCTGACTGCGTCAGACTGCGGGAGACTGTGTCAGACTGCGTCAGACTGCGGGAGATTCGCCCGGGGAGAGTCTGAGATCGGTCTGACTGGTGTCTGCTGCAGGACTCTTACTTGCCTTAAATAACCCAATTCAAAGTTGCAGGGGGAAATCTCCGGTCTAATCAGAACTAATCCCAAATGTTCTTAGCATTCACCACTCAGCTAAATCCTCCCCCCAAATCCTGCCATCTCCTCTTAGTCTCCTGGCTCTTAATCTTAAGGCAACAATTATCCTTATCACTGGAGAAACTATGATTGCACACAAGTTTCCTTTTCCTCTGTGGTGGATCATATTATGCTTCTGTAATGGGCTTAAACATCTTTAAATCCATCATTTCAGTCCAGTTAACTGGAACACGCTGTTAGGAATCATTCAATTATCCAGAGGCAATGGGTTAAGAATTTATACATTGATTTTTGTGATAGTAATGGAGGGCTGGGCTGAGGTGCAAATACACAACAGCACACACACACACACACATACACAAACACACACACACACGCGCACATGCATTGCATACACACACACACACACACACACACACACACACACACACACACACACACACGCACACACACACACACACACATGCACACGCACACACACACATAGCTATCATCAGATCGGATGAACCTCGATCAACCCTATGTAAGTCTGCGTGCTCAATCTCTACATGCATTCATCCACTCAGTGACATCAAAGTCACTGCAGAAAACCATACTGCACAGAATACACAGGTCATGCAAAGTCACTTCATAGATTGTTGGGCCACCACAGTTTTTGATGAAACTGGTTGCTCTTGTCCTGGGTTGAAATGTGTTGCTCAACTGCCATGTACTCTGAATTAACTCACGGACATCACGATACAGGAGTATGTGCTTCTGACCATGGTTGTCCTTTGCGGATTATGTCTTTCCCTCTGAGTTCCAATGCGACCATCACCTTAGCCACTGCTCCTCATGAAACATGAAACAAGTTATAGCAGTCTGGGTCACTGAAGCTCCCGCCAAATGTACCCCGACAATCACCCCTCTTTCAAAGTCACTGAGGTTTCCTTGCAGCTATGCTAACCATAATTATAGCCAATTCCTTTTTATTATAGGTATATAGAATTTTTATAGGTGACCTTATGCATACTGGGACTTTATTTGCTTAATGAGGCTAATGGGTGAGCCACACCTGAGTGCTAGCATTGTTTTATTGTTTCAACTTTATTCCACCAGGATAGTCCACTTAGTAATAATACTGTTTGCCAGGGGACAAAAATATCAACAATTAAAAACATGGAACACTTCACGAATTTGCATGTCATGCTTACGCAGGGCCATGGTAATCTGCTTTGCATGTCCCTAATTTACCCAGGTGATTCCATGTTTTTGGTCACTACCCGTATATGAATTCCTCAGTCCATGTAAAATGTTCCATTGACTAACATATTCAGTTGCACCCGTGGCTATGCTACAGAAATCTGTCACTTCTCATTCCCCAGTAACAACTTGAGTGCCACCAACCCTCACCTTCAATATTGAGTTATTAATGTACTGTGGAGTCCCTAATTTGCATGCCCTGCTCACTTCCGTGCAACTGCCTGCAACATGTATCTGCAAGTGGGATACCTGGCCATCTGGATTTATGTCAAATTGACATAAACCAAAGAAAGCAGAGTAAAACAACAACCATAGCAATTACAGTGTGATTGAGTAATGATGACTTTTTGCCTGAATGTCGTTTTGACTGTAGTAGTTTACACTGAGGAGGTTATTTTTGACTCTAGAGGTCTAGATAGAGAGCAGCTAGAGATCTGTTTGACACCTGCAGGCGATGTTGGGTGTCACTTCATGTTCGTTTTTACTGAGGGAGGTGAGATGATCGCTTGCTTCTTCGACGTGTGTGTGTTACCCGATATCACCTTTCTGCCTGACGTCTGAAACGAGCTGAAGTTCGGTGCCACTGACTGGCCTGGCCTGGTACAGTGTGCATTCTGCAGTGAGGAGAACATTGTACGTCCTTCAGAGGTATTGGGAGAGGGCAGAATGTCACACTCTGCTGTGCTTCAGTACATCCATGTGTCAGCACACAGAACTACATTTTTTATTAGTGAGAAAAATGAATAAATCCCTTTGGCTGGGGCCAGCTTTAAGATAATTTGGCAGAATTTAAAGATTAGTTGAATTAGAATGATGCTTGCATAACCCCCACGGATCTTTCTCACTTTAAAAGTGCACGCATGGAAGAAAAGAGAATGTGGGGGAAATGAACAGTTTGAATAACACCACCTTCTACTATTGAAACTTTTCCTTTCAAAAACAAAGGAACAGCCATTCTTTATGTCAATCATTTCCAACTCTGTCCTAGCTGAAATGTACAGCCATCCTGACTGCTGGCAAACCTTCCCACCGAAAGTCATTTTCAACCGGATGGCTGCAATGGCCACTCAATACAACAAACAGAGAAAAAGAAATAAATCCATTTAAGTTCTCTGCAAAAATACCTAGTAATTGTCCTAGAATCTAGTGGAATAAAAATGTCAATATTTGAACGGATGAGTTCAGCACTTGCCTTTCATCTCAGGCTTTGTGTGGTTTAGGCTGTGAATTGGCTGCATCCTAACCAGCACTCACTCGAGTGAGCTGCATTGACCATTTCAAATGGTACATTTCAAAGTACAGCCGTGTCAATACACCGATTTAAATTAAAACGCAACCTGTGAGGTCATCAGATGTGACTATGTAACGATTGATTAAAAATGTTCATCTGGAATCAATGAAAATATAAATGCCTTTTACAATGTAGAAAATAAACTAGCAGGCCATGCTCGTACATCTGATCAGACTACAGCTCCTCTTCCTGTTCTTCTCACTGTGAAAACGAGATAGGGCATTGGTCTACTTTTCCATTTCCTGAATTTCTGCTTATTCCTCATGAAATATCAGCTATAAGAACATTGGACATAATTAATAACCTCTGCCGTACCCATCTGTCATATTCAAATCACACTCTTTTTGACCACCATGAGGTAGCAGTAGGCCAACTGCTGCATTGTAGCCTGTAGATCAAGCATGTAGATTTTTATTCAGCAAATCATTGCCAAATCAAAAAAAAAAAGCATTTGCTTCAATCTCCATAAATTGTGCTCCAATCTGCATAAATTCTGGTAATATGTTTGCTCCAGCATCACAGGTTTTAGAATTAAGTAAGGGGAGACTATGTCAGTTTGAGTTGCACTCTGAAATTGTGTCAGGTCAGCCAACCACTGTGTTTTGTTAAACATAATTACTGTGATAATATGTGTCTGGCACCTAGCACAGCGTTAATAGTCTTTTATTCTCCCCCAGTCATCTCAACATGCTGCCGAGCTACGGCAACTCGTAAGGATCAAAAATGGACAATCTACCACAGCTTCTAAGGATCTGAACAGTGGAACCTATATATTCTTACAAGTACTACAACTGCTTGTTTGGTCCTGCTCCTCTATGTTTTTCTGTACCAGTGACAACTTATACAGCATAGTCAATGTACTTTAGGTACCAGAGGAAAGTTGTGAGGAAAGAGGAGGAGCAAAGAGCCATTTTGTGATTTCGTGTCAGAAGTTTATTCAGAAAATATGGATCAGGCTTGGATACAATCTGATGGCAGTTATTAGAGATCCAATAATAAAATAATACACAACCTAAGTAAGAAGGTAATCAAGAACCATATGATCCTCAGGGATTCCCTGATGAAGGCTTGGGGCTTATCTGAGTTTATTTGTATTTTTAAGAATAAGCATATATTCTTGGAGTTATGCAAGAGTGTGCAACCTCAGTTTAACTTATTAGAGATCAATTTTCAGCTCAGATTGATTTAGCCCCCCAAAATGTTTTAGGCATTGCATGTGGACTAAAAATAGGACAATAGGTCTGTAATTTAAGAAATCAGTCAGCCAACTGTTTTCTTGAGAAATACTGACACAGCCTACCACACAGATAAATAGTGGGCACTCTGGTTCTGACCTGGATGTGCCATAATGAACACAGTGGTCCTGTCAGGGGACCATATAGGGAGGGACAGCCAGACGCCTCAAGGCTGCAGAGAGGGTGTGATCTTGCCATAGTGTGTGGTGCGATGATTGATTTTAGACACGTTGGAGCCATTCTATTCAGCCTGCTCTTTGGGCTAGCACCTGATGCGAGCCTGGGGCAGATTTAGAGGAGGGTAGGATTGGCCTTTTTCCTGTGGGCCAAGACTGAGGCCCAGGCCAAAGGATATCCTAATGTTTACTGTATTTTGGTCTAGAAGCTTGGTAACTGCCGTGTTGGAAGACACTAGCAGTGGTTGACTGCCAGTGTCATCCTTTATCAGGAATGAACACATCACATTTTAGTTTAGTTAAGGGAATCATGTGACTTTCTTACAGCTCATGGGGCCAAGTCTTTCGTGTAAATTGCCAACAGTGCCTTTGAGAATATCACTTTGTCTTAATTAACTATGTTTATATGTTCAAGAGCGAAAACACCCATACACCTGGGGTCCTTCAGAGACAGCCACAGCAGATAGTCAGTTTGACAGTGTTTGATCATCAGTTTGTCAGTGTTTGACAGTGTTTGATAGTGTTTGACAGTGTTTGATAGTGTTTGATAATCAGTTTGTCAGTGTTTGACAGTGTTTGATAGTGTTTGACAGTGTTTGATAGTGTTTGACAATGTTTGATAGTGTTTGACAGTGTTTGATAGTGTTTGACAATGTTTGATAGTCAGTTTAACAGTCAGTTTGACAGTGATTGATAGCCAGTTTGACAGTCAGTTTGACAGCGTTTGACAGTGTTTGATAGATAGCCAGTTTGACAATGTTTGACAGTGTTTGATAGATAGCCAGTTTGACAATGTTTGACAGTCAGTGTGACAGTCAGTTTGACAGTGTTTGACGGTGTTTGATAGTCAGTTTGGCAGTGTTTGACAATCAGTTTGACAATGTTTGATAGTCAGTTTGATAGTGTTTGACAGTGTTTGACAGTCAGTCTGACAGTGGTTTCTGTGTTGCCTGAAACACAGGCCTGCATTCCCACACTGCCCACTGCCCTCTTCTATTGGTTCTGTTTGGCTTTATGTGATATGATGACAAATGGTTATCATGTGACCAAGAAGAATAGTACTGACACATTGTTATCATATAAATGTTTGAATAAATACTCACTAATCAAGCCCCTTTTTGGGTCTAGCTTTAGCAACTTCCCAGCAGCAATGCAAAATCTATTCAATTTGCCTTTTTCAGATTTTTAGGAGATACATTGTGTGATGTACAATTCAATTGGTAACACATCATTGAGTAAAACATATACCAAATGGTGTCAAGCAACCTACCCTCTGACTGACTAGAAACTGACTGATGCTTGCATTACAAAAGAGAACCTTTATTTAGTGACAGTTTCACCCAAAGCGGTTTAATGCTGACATCTAGTGGTAACTTTTATTATGAATACATTCAGAATCTTCTCATGCGGAGGCCTATCATAAATGTATTCATAAATCAGTGGGATGTGAACAAAGGCATTCTGTAATTATCAAAATGTGGAAAATAAATAATTGATGCTGATACCTGATTCACTATTTTAGCTGGTACAAGACCTGTTAGAGAGCTGAATTTATGCGTTGGTGTCCAGAAACCAGATAGCTAGACACTATGCTCAACTGACATGCTTATTACCAGAAGCAGAACAGAAATAAGCAGTTCTAAAACTGGAACAGAGTAATAAATTCAGAGTAAACACATGCACGGAGTAATATATTCAGAGTAAACACATGCACAGAGTAATATATTCAGAGCCAGCACATGCACGGAGTAATATATTCAGAGTAAGCACATACTAGGTTCTCATCTTCTCCGCAGCTCTCCGCAGCTCAGCCCTCCTCCTCTCTTTCATCTTCAACTCTAATTTCCTAACCACTCCTCTATCCTCCCCCTCTTACATTTTTTTCTGACAGTTTCCCTTCTGATCTTTCTATAAATAGGGGAATGCATCAAAGCAGCACTCCACAGTCATCACTGAACCCTCAATCCCATCATGCAACACAGATGAAGGAGAAGCAGTATTACATGTTAGCTGTGCTCTATGACTTAACTCACTGGACATGCTGACATGGGTGTTTTGTGGTAGTATCTGCAGGAAAATAGCACTGGAGAAAAGTGGAATTCATGTCTTACACAGCGCTCATCAACATATTCCTCATAGCAATTGGTGTTTGGAATCTGCTCCACTTTGTGATTTTTTTATTACTGAATTTCCATCTATCCATGCTTATAGTTGTCTGTGGATATACTGATCTTATTTATCCTTTTTTGGGGGGAGGGGAGTTGTGAGGGTAATTATTGGATAATAATATATTATTATCCAATAAAATAATATCAGCAAGTCTCAGTTTTACAATAACTGGGATAAAATGCACTCAAAAGCCGCAAGCCGTCAGATTTTTGGTGTGTCCCAACTTCCAGAGGAATATCCCGTTCAGAGTTTAAATCCAGGTGGTGGAGGAATGTCTGAGCCAGGAGAAGACGGATGAAAGGAGGATTATGAGAGAAGTGGAGGATGTACACTACCTGCACCACAGGACAGTGTAGGAGGAGAGGGACCCTGCCTTGTGTTGCGATAAGGACACTTTGTTCTCAGAAATCGGTTTTAAATTCCTCTCTTCCTCCTCTCTTTTATCTCTTCGAATCTCTTTCAAATGTTGCCATTGTCACTCAGTTATGTTAATTTTTATTATTTCTTATTTTTTTAACTTACAACTGACCTCTGTTGCTAGGGCACTGTGGGGAAATGATGAATGATTTTCCACCTGTTCCATTTTTAGGGACGGAGCATGCCCTCTTCTGAGCTGATTGGCTAGGTTCCTGGAATTGAGGCCCAATGCACCATTTCCTGTTTAACTTGAGCACAGGCGTGATGCACTGACACGCCGGCCTTTAGGCCAGCCATGTGACACTGTCACCGTCCTTCCTTCTCCAGTCAGCTGAGCGTGCCCAGGGACGACCCGGAAACTCACAAGCAGGGTCCTTCAGCCATACTGCGATCATGACCAGATCACACTTTTCTGTCCTTTCTCTCTCCCTTTGGATTATAGGTCTAACCATTTTAATTCTCTGGGATGGTTTGGTTAAAAGCGTCTGCTAAATGTTTAAATTGTATTTTGTCTGGAGGTATACAAGGGTTATTCCAGTATGATATTTCAGAGTGTAGTTCTTATTTATTATTGAGTATTTATTTTATATCATGCACCTAAAAACCAGTGGATGTATCTCTGCTTTCTTGATAGTATTACAGTAAGGTGGGAACACTAGAGAAATCTGAGGAGAAGAAACAAACAGGGCACTATAAGAGAAATAATTCATGCATTTCAATGCATGCGGCCTGACTTAGTACAACCAATAGAATAACCACATTCTTACTGTATGCATCCACTGAGCCTGTGCAAACTATGCCAGTTGCTTACAAAGCCACATATGAAGAGGCCTTCCTAAGAGCAGCTGCCTGTCTTCTAGTCACACGTTTAATTAACGGCCCTCCATCTTGTTCAGCAGTTTGGTCGGAAAGTTTTCAGTTCCACATGGATATCCGTGGATGTTTTTCAGCCAGCTGGCAGCTGGATAGAATTAAGTCACTGACCTGACTGTCTGACCTTTGCTCCAGTGCACTCTTGCTGGGCCATTCGACCTCCTGAACATTCTGACCCAAAACGGAGGAGAGCGAATTTGTATTCTCGAATATCAACAGCTCTTTAGATATGAACATAGTTTGTCTTCTTACAGACTAGGAAATGTTTATGGATGTAGCCTGCAGTCAGCTGGACCACAGCACAAATTCTACACCATGTAAAGTTATGTAGGTTACTGTAAGAGCGTGACCGTGCTCAGTTGTATAGCTGTATGTTTTTCATGACAGCAGCATTCTTGCTGAACAGAATAAACACATTACTTCATATGATTAACTCACTGTGAGGGTCCTTTTCTACAATATATTTCATATGTGTGAACATGTTCAGATGGCCACAAACTGCACTCCATACTTATTCTTAACCTTCACATCAGATTCTGATTTGAAGAATGTCTCTCTAATATAAATGTGCATATGCATGTGAGATTATAACATGGATATTTTAAAATATAGTACATTTTAGTACATTGTAAAGTTTACCGGTATGAAAAGGATATGAATTGTGAGATTCCGCCCATGTAAATTGAGGTGTCATAGATTTGTGTCATCACAATTTAATATTCACAACAGGATGTGTTTGGAGGAAGCCTAAATGATTGAAATATGTTCTGTAATAAAACAATTAGCGGAAACCGTAAATTTAAGAATAAACTGCAAAGCTGGGACATTTAAACGATGCCCTTTAGTCACAAGGTGATGAAAATGTTGTTTTTGATGAAGGCTGTAACTCATAATGAGAGGAAATAAAGAACACATTCCTGATTGGGCAAGGCACCACACACCATAAACACAATGCCATAAACACAATACTATAAACACAATGCCATAAACACAATGCCATAAACATCAGCGATTCCCATAAACGGTCAGTGCATGTTGGGGGATAATGTCTGTATAGGTATTGTGATGTCATTTATCTTAAGCCAATGATAGTGCAAGCTTGTTCCTGCTGCTCCTTCCCCCTAACATGTGTGAGCTGGAAACAGCTGTTCTCTGGAGAAGGGCTCAGAGCTGTAAACAGTGCTTGTTAGACTATGCATCAAACTTGGTGCTGCATAAACACTGAAAAACACTTACTTTGTGCGGTTTGTAGAATAGGTTACTGTTACTATTTTCTGTCTTGGTAAATTACATTTTCCTTGTTTTAAATATTGAAAAAATGTTTCTATAAGGGGAAGTGGCATAGTTTCCCTATTACACAGCTTCTGTCATCATGTTTACATTTCTTTTCAGTGTTAGGGACGTTTTAACGTGTTTTATATGGATTGCAGAAGGACTTATGAAATGTATATATCAACAAACACATTGTGCATGCTTCCCATGGTGTTCAGCTCTTAGCTCTTATTCATTTTTATCTATTTATTTTTCCTAGCAAGGTAGAAAGATTTTCTTCTGAGTGCAACGAGGTACTGTACAAACAAAGCAGAGTGACTACATTTATACATTTGCAAAACACAATATATATGTCTTTCCTGCCAGCATATTTTTCATTTGATTGAATGCAATGACCACAGCGGCCTACTGAGTGGACTGTTGCTTGATGAGAGTGTTTCTGAGGAATGCAGAAAAGGACGCTGGGACGGAGTGCTGAGAGATGACGGCCAGGGCCCTGGAGTGTTCACCTGGAATGTGCGCTGAATTCTGAAGGGCTCTAGAGCAGACACGGGCACCTCCACACCTCAAGGACTACACAGCGTCTTCTGCTCCTCATCCCATCTGCTGTCTCAACAGTTTAATCGAAGTTGTTATTTGGACAAGTTGGCAAACCTTCCAGTGCTTCCGGGTGAAAATTATGTTGTGACTTAACAGGTGATCTCCATCCTAGCTATAGACAGTGGATTCAACGGAGAGCTTTTGGACACATTCATGGCTATACAATTGAACACTCTGCATGATCTTTATTTTGTTGAGGTTGTTGTTTTCCAAAGCACTTCCCATCCAATGATAGAGAAACACCATTAAACTTATAACTGTCCGACCAAAGTCAGAAGAAGACTACTATTATCTTCATCATCAGCAAAATGTTGTAATAAAAATATTTAAAAATAAAAATGAAAGTTTATTGTATGTTGTTTATGGAATTTTTTATAGGATGTGTAAAGTCAATGCCATTAGGAATAGCCTGTGTGTGTGTGTGAGAGAGAGAGAGAGAGAGAGAGAGAGAGAGAGAGAACGTTTTTTGGCTATAAATGCTCTGTTTGTGTGTTTGAAAATGGAAGTCGTTAAGTTCAGCTGACCTTTAAATCTGCGAGAGTAATGGCTGGCTTCTTGTCTGGAATGCATTACTTACATTGCCATGTTTGACAAAAGCTGCAGACTTGTGTATGCAAGCAAATAACTGATTTAACGCTGTGGGATTCATATAAACAATCGAAATACATACAAATAAATGGGGGGAGAGAGAAAAAAATAAAATGATAAGGAATTCAATTTGTCCTCTTGAGGATTGGAAAGAAAGATCATTCTGCAACTGATTTCCAAACAGGTCCTCATGGAGCAGGCTTTGTGAAATGAAATATATTCTAAATATGAGCGGTACAAACAAGCTTTGTGAAATGAAATATATTCTAAATATGAGTGGTCCAAAAAGGCTTTGTGAGATTAAATATATTGCTAAATCTGAGTGGTACAAACAGGATCTGCCTTCCAAGGCTTCGGAATGACTCGGTTTGTCTCTATTGTCTTTTGTGGGACTGTGGAATTTATGATTTCATTTTTGTAGGAACAGTGCACTCCAGAAAAACTATTTAGTTTTTGAGTACAGAACAAGACTGGACCTAGCATAAAAAGAAGAGTAAGGGAAAGACAGAGGGAACGTCTACAACGGCTGTATACCGTATTAGATCTACATTCATACCCATGCCAGTCAGGGTCCAAAATAATAAACGCTCCAATGAAAACCAGCAGACATTTGAATTTTGCCAGCATCTGGCCCGTGGTGGAATCTGTCTTTCTTTGTCTGTCTGGCCAGTAGATACATGGCCACATGGCTGAATCATGGAAGTTTTTCATCTGAAGCACTCCTAATGCAATACAATACCTATCTCAGAATGTTTCTCTGTTGAAAGACTTGCTGGCTGTCA
The DNA here is from genome assembly GCA_029706075.1 of Aldrovandia affinis. Taxonomy (NCBI): domain Eukaryota; kingdom Metazoa; phylum Chordata; class Actinopteri; order Notacanthiformes; family Halosauridae; genus Aldrovandia; species Aldrovandia affinis. The sequence goes on from JAINUG010000040.1 coordinate 486,614, forward strand.
CATTGCAGAACAATATCTAAACCTCAACCTTCATATGAAAGATCACATGTTTAACTTCAGTTCCGAGTTCAAATGGCCATGACATTGTGAAAATCTCCCAATAATTACATGCAGAGTAAAAAAATCATATTTAATTTTGTGTATAAACTGTAAACCAGAGGTTGTTTTTGACTAAAGTTTCTACTTTTATCACCTTTTGTGTGGCAAACGTGAGATGTCTCGAAAATGTCACTTGAAATAAATGATCTGGGTTCAGTTTTCTCCAGCTCAGACACCTTTGATTATTTTGAAAAGTTTTCAGTAAACAAGTCAACGCCCGCAGAACCGCCTAGGGGATGATCTCATCCTCTCTGGCGATGTGGACACCGCTGTGTGCTAGAGCAGTGTGTGAACTGAACGTAAGGAGTGGCCACACTGTGTAAATCCCAAAGTCCCACCGGCAGGAAAGCATCGTCAGCCAGATTGGGCCAGTGAAAACATTACACTGAGGTTTTTCATACAGAATGAAGACGCGTCTCTCGCCTTACCATTTCTGAACAGTAGGTTTTTGTAGCTTCTGAATATTCAAAACTTTGTTTTCATACAACCAGAGGTTACATCACTGGTTGTATATTGCAGATGCTAACATTTGCTTCAGTACGTATAGCTAGTATTCCAGTCTTTTGTTTTTCAAAGAAAAAAGTGATTGTGGCACTGCTCCATATTGTCCATTTTTTTTTTTTTTGTTAATTGCTTTTTCATGTATGGCTGCTCATGCCGAACTACAATTGTCTTTTTGATTACATCCATTCCTTACTTATGCTTTTTCCTAAAATTGCATTTTTGACACCATTTTCTTTCATTTCTTGGTTTAAGCATTTTGTTGGGTTACATGGTTGGTGACTTTAGCTTTGTCAAACAGCTGGCTGACAGCACTGAAACATTTTATTCTTTCCATTGTCTGTGCAAACAAATATTCAGCTGCCAGCTTTTTATGTGACTTGATAATAATCTTTTATCTACTGCCAAATGTGCTCAGGCAGACTTGCTAATTATGTGATTTTGCTTAGTGTATAAATAAATAAATCGAATTAGCCAATTATATTCACCTTCCTTAACAAAATATATTTTTCGGCTCATGAAGTTTCGCAGTGCAAAGATGATTTGCAAAGATCAAAGATGATCATTAATGAGAACAATTGTGTATTTATACTATATTGCAGTTTAGAAAATGACTGATGTTCCGACATCTGTCTATTCAATCAGTCATTTGAAATGAGATTGAGTCTTGGTTGTGTTTATTTTCAAGTGCTACGGTAATGGATCCCGACTGTCATAATGCTTTAGATTAGCTCATCCTTCAGTTACATGCATATGAAAATAGATGATAAACGTTTGAAGGCGTTGAGTTTGGACATGTGATTTGTTACATGGAGCCCAGCCCCTGACTCTGCTGTTCTGGTTTAATTGCTATTGATTCTGTACAGTATTTCTGGATGTTGATTGAGTCAGCCTCGATCAGGGAATCTGCCAATGAAATGTACTGTTGATCTAGTGCTGACACTCATTATCACTGCTTTCACCAAAAGTAAAAAAATCTATATTTCTATTCAGGCTATTTATTGTGAAAGGGGGTGGAGACAAGAATGTTAACATCCTGTAACCTTGGATTAAGGGTATTTCACTGATGACATAACCTGAAGGCACCTGGAGAACAGCAAGGTGGTGTGTATCCAGTGGTAACCTGATGAACCTTGCTTAATCCCCCACCCCCCCAAGTGGCAATAAAACAATCGTGTCCTGCCTCTGTGAATTGGTCATAATCAGCTAACAACACAACCTAAACTTGAGCTATTGATATTTTGCACTGCATGCAAAATATTCTGATAGAACATTGATCAAATGTACTGGATTGGCCCACTTATTCTGTTTGAGAAACCTCCAAAAGTGTATTGCCTCAGTAACTTTAAGGAGTGGATTTTTTGTCTTGCATATAGTTATTTAAAGTAATGAGCACTTAATTTCCCAGCATACTTCACAGAACAGTGAAGCGATCAAACTTTTTATAGCACAAATGAAATGTTCAAGTTGAGCAGAAGAATGTGGTCAGGTGGCAAAGGGTGTGACCGAGAGGCTTGGTGTAAAAAGCGTCTCACAGCAGATGTGCTCTTTACCTGACCCCGTTTCCCAGCTGTCCTCCATGACCACATCTTGCAGAAATGGCCAAGGTTTGACAATGTCAGTGAACATGCAACAGCAATACACTTTCCCTTCCCACTGGAAACAGCTCAGTCACACATCCTCCAGCAATGAAGCCACTCAATAAGCCTCAACATACCAGCCCTCAACAAGAAAATCATTTATGTCTCCCTGTGCTTCAGTCCCATTTCTTATTGCAACACTTAAGCAAAGACATAAAAACTTTGTGCCATAATTTTCCTAAGAGACATAAATAAGCAAACGAAGAAAACAAAAGTTAAATATGTCCTAGAATGTATGTGTAAATCAAAGTTAAGGACACATGTTGACTGAATCCTGGCCTAAGTTTATTTTTCCTTTCCACCCACCTTTCTCTAATGTGCCGCTGGGAGAGGGAACACGGAGAGTAAAGTATCGAAGCTAAAGCATTAGCCTAAAACACGTGGAACCTCAATTAAAATGAAGAAGCACCCCCTCTCTCTCTCAAAAGCAATGTGTGAAGTTCAGCATTCAGTTCAGTTCGGCAGCCAGAAATGTTATTGGGATTGCGATGTGATGTGAAGACGTGCAATATTGCTTTGTTGTTACTGAGCATAAACCAGTGGAAAATGAAGCCTCTTTTAACAAAACATAATAATAATAATAATAATAATAATAATAATAATAATAATAATAATAATAATAATAATAATAATAATAATAATAAGAGAATGAGTTGGTGGGGAAGTCCCCGACTCATCGAGCAATGCGGACTCTGCTGGTTCATTGGGCACCTGCTGAAGGTCTGGCTGCAGCCCCCGGGTGCCATAACCGTGCGGCTTGTAGGGTGTAAGGTGAATATAAGTGGCACACATGTTAATTAGTTAATGCTTGTGATCAACATCACAAATTCCAACGTTTTTTTAATTTTTCACGGGCGCTACAGCAATGGGAGGCGGGCGGGTGCATTACTGTTATAAAGTTCCTGCATTACTGGTCATAGAAGACCTCGCGTTTATTCTGAACAGTAAAATGTCTGGAAAAAACAATGCTATTTTATCACAATTCTATTATGGTCAGCATACCATAGATACGTACGCAGAAATGTAATCTTATACAAGCCTCACAAAGCATTGACTCATGAAAACGACAAAGCCTTTCCAAATTAGCACGCACTTTTCAGTAGTTTTTGCTCTATTGAATGAGACATTTCTTGAGTTCTCCATGATATTTCATTTTCTTCACTAAACAACTTCTAGCATATTTTACACCACCAATGCAGCTGGGTAAGATTAATGGCACGTTATTCAATGGTCTTTTGGTCTGGCGCATTTCTCGTCAGGAATGAGAAGCATTGCAGGCAACAGTCTTAGATACACTCATGTTGCGCAAGAGTAATGCCCTTTTAAAGAACTGTGAATGCAGAAGATGTATTTTCAATTAAGACCCTGGTGGAATCAATTGTATATTTGGAGACAATGTGGATCACCATTCGACTCACGACATAATTAACTTCAGCAAACTCGTCAGATACAGTATTTTAAAAGTGCGTCTAAAATCTATGTAGAATTCCAGAGAAAGTACGACAACACTTTATTAGGCAATTACATATCAGACACATCAACGGCTTTCTTCAAGCTAAATAGGCTAGTGCACTTTAGAAAAGTAGTCTACGTAACTAGTAATATAGGCTAATGCATATGCCAGCTGTTGAAATGTTTGTCCAATAAATTATATGTATGCAATTAACGTAGTTTAACAGCCTGTGTATATTAAATGAAATGAGCTATCATAGCTACTACGGCACGTATTTACGTAGCAATCATAATAATTCATTTTCCGCGGCTAGTCTATTTATGTTAGCGATAGCAGCGCCCTTTGTGCTGCCCCGCCTAGCACATCCGAGAGCTTCGTCCAGTTCTGGAGAGCTGCGGATCTGGAGACATCACTTGAACCTTGGAGTCGCTCGGACGCGCTCAGCCGGAACATTAACATAATAAATATATCACCGTTTTGTTTAGCATTCTTCCTGTGACGAATAATGGATAGACTACAGTATTTTTGCAGTATTCGTTGGATTTTTATTTGCCTTTCGGCACTCTTTCCAATCGGCATTGATGCTATAGCCAGTAACATGGATTAGGTATTTAAAAGAAAAAAACATTCCGATAGGTCTGCTTGAGTTGAATTCCAACTGCTGTTTGCATGTATACCTTCGGGAAGTTCTATGTGGATACTCGCTGAAATCATGGGCGACTCCGTGTTCTTCGACAGGCACATTTCCTACCTTGTAAGTAGTCTACCTCATCCTTCTCGGTTTGTGTCAACTACTTCACTTCATTGTTCACCATTGTTATATATGTATGTATGTATGCATGCATGCATTATTATTATTATTATTAATATTAGTAGTAGTAGTAGTAGTAGTAGTAGTAGTAGTAGGATTATCTTGTAAATAAGTATCCTTCCCATAACTCAGATTGATGTGTGCAACGTAATTATCCAATAATGGATATGAATACGCGAAAGAAATTCTAGTGACGTAAATCAAATTACATATAGCCTATACATAACTGTTGCCAATTAGGATTCTAGAAATATGAGCGTATGACGTTAACTGTGGTTAATTTTGTGGCGTTATGACCTGTTGCAAAGTGTACTTACAACCTAATGATTCGCAAGATTCAATTGTCAATTGCAATTACATTCTCAAAATGCACTCACTGATAAGAAATAATAATATAAATATATATAATACAGAATAAAATAAGAATGCATTGTATTTGGTCATTGCTATTATATGTGGGGACTTTTTATGCTAATTATTGAATGTATAATTTTAAAGGTGTATTCAGAGGAGGTCAGGAGTAATACATCAGTTTGCTCACCTTCCAAACTCAGGACATCGTGGCCATTTTTTCTCTCTCTCTTTTTTTCTCCCCAATTTGGAATTGGGAATTATGCCTAGTGAGTTAGTGCAATGCCACTGACACATACACCCCAGGAGCACTGCGACAGAGGTGTGCCATATCCAGTGCACTCATGTGCGACACAGTGCCTGCTTTACACCCTAGGGCCCACACAGTACAACAGGAGAAAGCTGGCACTGATTGGAGGCGAGTTATTATCTCGAGGTAACGACAACGGGTGACCTGTCGGTGCCTGCTGTGTTGTTGGATGACAACAATGTAGAGGTTACCCTAGGAACCCTGGCTGATTTAAAATGCACCTTTTTCCTGGCAGGACAAGGACATTAGAGTCCTGTCACTGCGGACAAGGCTGAAGCTCTAACCTGTGACTGCATGGCCCAGCCTTAACGACTGCATGGCCCAGTCTGTGCTCATAGTGACCCAGCCTGCACCACTGCATGGTCCAGCCTGCATGACTGTGCAACTGCATGGCCTAGCCTACATGACTGCATGGCCCAGCCTGCTCTCATAGTGGCCGTTGCTGTCTACGATAAGAGCTCCAGGGCACTTTTGACAACACAATGCTGATGAATAATATAGTATATCAGGGGCCCAGATTAGCAGTCGTCCTATTGTCTCAGACGACTACAAATTAAGAAGAACGACCTTCGATTTCCAAGTGATCGTCCTGCTGACGACTGTGAATTTAGGACTTTATTTATTAGCTAACTGTAACTATTTCAGTTTTACACTCACATCGTAACAAACACGTCATGCACGGATATTCAAAAATATTTCCGAAGTTCCAAATGGGAAAAGCGGCACATTGACTACGTTTACATGCACACCATATTCGATTAAGGTCCATATTCAGGTTAAGGCAATATTCGAATAAGGTGTTTACATGCGCCCAGAATGTTGAGCTACGGGAATATTCCCGTTTACATGTTAATCGGCATATTCGAATAAACCAGCGATGTAGTGCTTTCTGGGTACTCAGCTTGCTTGCCAGTTATATTGTGTTGTCTTCTTAGCACTTCTACATCATAATGTAACAAGAACACTCGTTCTCATTCACATCCTCAACCATGGCAGAGAGAACGTGAGGGTTTTCCACATGTTTGACCTGGTCAGCAGTCGCGCACAAAACCTGCTTCTTTGAGTTTGTCGGTTGTTGCCATCGATGTATTCCATGATATTTAGATATTTCATGATTTGAATACATAAATTTGTCTCATCCTCGCTCCAGAAGTGATTACTTTTCTGAGTGCTTTTCGCCATGTTGCCAAATTGCTAGCTAAAGCTATTGCTATAGCAACCAAGCTAAATTACCCAGATTCCTTGCAAAATGAACATCAGACGTAAATTAATATTCCGTTAAGGGGCATATTCCGACTAACATGTTTACATGACCCAATAATCTGGTTAATACAGGCATAAGGGGTCTTATTCGGATTTTTAGTAATCCGAATATGACCTTAATCGGGTTATGGCAACGGGTTAAGCGTTTATGCTAGTCGGAATATTGTCATTATTCCGATTAATACAGGAATATGGTGTGCATGTAAACGTAGTCATTGTCACTTGCATGCAATCTGTGCTCACCGCGTTTGTTGTTGCTGTGCCAGACTGCAGCAGTCAAGCAAATTTCACGGACATTGGGTATCGATATCGGTTGTTGCTAGTTGCTTGCTAACACAAGGCTTAGTAAGTGATCATGCATTTCTCACTTACCAAGCCTTGAATTAGCAAGCAATATCCGTGAACACTAGCTAGCTAGTTACTGTCTATATTCAGTTCAGTGAGCCCGCCCACCAGGCTGAAGAATCGCTGCACAAGTTAAACATAAATATCCGTGTAGAAAATAAGTAATGTTAACCGTCATGTCTATGTTTGGACTACATACGATGTAGTAATCGGATTTTCAAAGATTTATTGAGGTTGAGATTTATTGAGGGTGCAAATCCACCCCCCACTAGAAAGGCTAAAACCAAAGAAGATCAGCTAAAAACTCTGCCAAAATATGATTCAGAGAGCAGAGATCGCACTTTCCAGGAAAAGTGGAAGGTGAATAGACCAAGGACAAGTAACTTTTAGGAAGGACAAGTATCTTTTCTAAGATACTTGCCCTTTGACAAGCATGACTTTTACCCTAATCTGGGCCCCTGGTATATGATGAAATATATTACATTGTGAAACAAGCAGATAAATGCATTTAAATACGTGTTTATTTACCAGCATAAAATGTAAAATGCAAATAAAATAAAATGCAAACAATAGTGTTCAGAATCTCATATTATACAGACCACCTTGTCCAGAACAACACAAACGCCGTGCCAGCTGCCAGTTCAGATGAAAGCTGAGGTGTAAGACACTGCAGAACAATTTCAGAACAAGAACATTGCAGACCAATTTCAGAACAAGCACAATGCAGACCAGGAACACAGTATCTACAGTACATTCTACAGTACTCTATAGTAATACATTCTATGGTAAAAAGTATGCTACTGTCCAACCAGTCTCAAATTGTTGATGCATCCTTGGTTTATTGGAAAATGTTGTTTATTTAGTGTGGGATTACAGTTTCTGGTCAGGTGACATATTGAGACCCATGGTTGGCACCACCATTGGCTCATATCATTTATCCATTTATATAAGTTTTGGCCTGTGGTAAATTGTCATGCATACAATTAGAGTGCTGCGCTTCAGACATTCTTGACACTAACAGTGGTTTTGCCCAATTGTGTCTCATGGAATCAAGCAGGACTTACAGGATTCATAGGGGGTGTGTTTGAGTTATTGTTTATGCATCTATCCACATTTTTCTGTGAATGTAGTTACATGTGTGTTTAATCGTAAATTACATGAATGCACTGCGAACAAAAAGTACAATTACACAACACTATTGTGAAAAAGTTGAGGAAAGAGCGTTGAATTTAAAAATACAAAAATGATATCCTAATCTGAATGTTTATACTGTAGATAATACTCAGAGTTGGGGGTGTAAATCCATTGTCATGAGGAGAGCACTTATACAGTGAGTATTCATTACTGGAGCTGAAGTAGGACTTTTCTCACAAGTAATTCTGTGGTTGCAGGTGTGCTAAAATGGCAAAACAATGAGACAAAACCTCTGTTTGGCATTTACAAACAAAATACAATATAATTTCTACATGATATAAATATATTTTGCTTTAATTAAAAGTACCACGTCTACAAAGAACACAAAAGAAGGCAAACCCACATCAGTTCATTTGAAATGGTCCCAGGATAAAAGACCGGATTCATGTGATCTCATCCAGAATTACTGATAGTTAACTTGTGTGTTGCACTGGAGACCAGGCAGAGGTGCCCTCAGGACAGCGGCTCATAAGCTTCCTGCTCGTCCGAGTGTAAATTATGAATCCATTATCCTGTCAGACGTGGTAAGGTTCTGCAGCTAATGGTGCTAGCAGCATACAGGGATCATCGATTCAGCGCCTCACTGTCACAGGGTTACCGGCCTCCTACGCAATGGGTTTTCCAACAATAATATTGCGCTTTGCTCGATATCGAAGGCAGTCCCTCAGTGCTCAGGCATGTTGACTAGCAGCTTCCCTTCCAGGCCAGGCACCGTATGACAATAGAAGAAGCTCTCTTTCAATTTTTTTCTTTTTTACATTTTTGTTTACGATTTTTTCTCCCAATTTGATCGCCAATTATACCTTCTATTTCTTTTAGATTTTACCCTCCACCACAAATTCACCGCCCCCTCCGTGGGACGAGCTAATACCTCGAGGCAATGTTCGCCTCCTCCGAGATGGAACTCACCCAACCCTCTTTACGCGGTTGCCCTACCGCTCCTCGGTGAGCTCCAGCTCACCCTCCTCCTCCCCCTGGGGCAGACGGCTAAACACTGCCCCAATCGGCACTCCCCACCAGGGCTGGTCTGGTACAGTCAGGTTTCGAACCGCAACCATAATAAGCAGCTCACGTTCGTAAAGGACCAGCCAATACGGGTGCATTAGACCTCTACGCTATCGGAGGCCCCTCGAAGCTCTCTTTCTTGATCGCATCTTTCATTTTCTCTTCGAGGACCAATTGCATCTGTGTTATGGGGTTTTTCAGAGCAGTAGCACATCACTGTTGGCATGTGTAAAAGCCTGTTGATTGATGAAGTAGTTTGTGAGAAGGTCATCAACTGACTGGGGACCTCACTGTGGCAATGGTTGCTCATCTTACATGCATTGATTGCACATATCTCTAAACCCCTTTTCCCTCTTTGTGGTTCAAACAGTGCTAATAAATGTTTTCCTGCCCCCTGAGACTGTGACTGTGACCCGTGTCTCATCAGGACACCGCTGGTGGAGTAGGTTTGTGGACATGCTCGTCCTCATTCCTGCCAGCGTCGATGGTAGACATTACGGATTTAGGGTTTTCAGCAGTAACAAAATCTGGGTTACAAAAGCTTCTGTCAGGGGATAAATGGCATTGTTTTTTTCTTTCATTTCCCCCCCTCCATTTCTCTTTTCTTTCGCTTCCTTAGCTTGCGGTTATAGCTTTAAGATATAATTCCAGATGTGTTATAGGATGAACAGTATTAAAGCTCTGAATCAGTGATGTGAGAACTGGGTGTTATAAGTGTTCAGCTCCAAGGAGACAGTTCTGTCTGTGTGTGGACTAGCTTCTTTCCATACAGCTCAAAGAGGAATGTGTGTTGACTTGACTCTCTCTCACAGAAGCTCTGTTGAGCGTCAACGTGTGCTTGGCCTTATACCCCCTCTGAAACTCGAGATCTCAAGAAGCAGTTTTCTATGGCATAAGGTACTCTGTGAGACCAACGATAGGGAATAAATGACTGCCACTGCGCCATAGAGGTTTTCAACACAGTGTACTGACTAGTGTTGTGTTGCCTACTGCTTGTTGAGTGCATAAAGCTCAACACAGGACAGTCTTTATTTTGATACATTATTGATTTTCTACTAAAGATTTCTCAGTAAACTAAAATAGAGTGGTATTAGATGAAATCTCTTGAGGCTAAACTTTTTATAGTTCTGTTGAAGAGAGTAAAAGCTCTTCTTCCTTTGTGCGAAAAATAGTTAAAAATTCAGCAGTCTTGGTATGGGTGTAAGAACATAGTGTTATTTGAGGCACTCTGCAGAGAGAAAAAATACAACTGTTACGTAACTGTTATGACTCAACACTTGAGTCCACATTTGGAGATCTAGAAAACTTGCAGCTTGAGGATACAAAGTCTCCAAATCGACATGCTCCATAGGCTTTTAGAAAGGTTGCCAGAAAAAGACTCTATTGAGAGCAATCAACAAAAATAAGTGTCTGGAGTTCACCATAGGATCTCTGATTGGAACCAGGTGTTATGGTGAGATGAGACTAAAATTAACATTTTTAGCCATGCACACCAGCGGTAGGATTGGCATCAGAAGAAGGATACTTACACTACCAGTCCAAAGTTTTAGAACACCCCCATTTTCCAGTTTTTACTGAAATTTAAGCAGTTCAAGTCCAGTGAATAACCTGAAATGGTACAAAGGTAAGCGGTAAACTGCCAGAGGTTTAGGTTACCAAAAACTGAAAAATAACGTACATTTTTTGGGAATGTGTAGTTTCCTACACCATCAAAAGGAACTTGGAAACTGGAGGAATCTCTGACAGGAAGAGGTCTGGCAGACCCAAAGCCACAACAAAATCAGAAGACAAGCTTCTGAGAGTCAACAGCTTGTGTGATAGGTGGCTCACAGGACAACAGCTTCAAGCACAGCTTAACACTGGTCGAAGTAAGGAAGTGTCAGTTTCAACTGTGAAGAGAAGACTTTGAGCTGCAGATTTGACAGGTCGAGTAGCAGTAAGAAAGCCATTGCTAAGATGGCAAAATAAGAAAAAGAGGCTTGCCTGGGCCATGAAGCACAGCCAGTGGACTACTGAAGACTGGAAGAATCATCAGTTCATCACACAGGGTTTTTGTATGCTGTCGAGTAGGCGAAAGGATGGTTCCTCAGTGTGTGACACCAACTGTCAAACATGGAGGAGGAAGCGTGATGGTCTGGGGCTCTTTTGCCGGATCCGGAGTTGGCGACTTGCACAGAGTGACTGTTAATCCACGTTAACCCATTACTTGTTCCCTGAAAAGGACCTTTTTTTATAACTCAGAAATGTACATTATTTTAAAGTTTTTGGTAACCTAAACTTTTTTTTTTAAACCTCTGACAGTTTACTGCTTACCTTTGTACCATTTCAGGTTATTCACTGGACGTGAACTGCTTAAATGTCAGTAAAAACTGGGGGTGTTCTAAAACTTTTTACCGGTAGTGTATGTTCAAAAGAACACCATATCTTCAGTGAAATATGGGGGTGGATCTTATTAGGTTGTTTTGTATCTACTGGTTCTGGGGCTCTTGTTAAGGTCAAAGGAATCATGAAGTACTAAGACATTTTGGCCATAAACCAGGTTCCCTCTGCCAGGAAGCTAAAACTTGATTGCAAATGCATACCAAGCATATCTCAGTCAACCAAGAAGTTTTTTTCAACTAACCACAAAATTACTGATTTGATTGATTCCATCTCATTCTCCACGCTTGAACCTGATCAAAAATGTGTGGTTTGAATTGAAGATGCCCATCCACAAGCACAGACTGAAGGATCTTGAAAGATTCTTTATGGAGGATAGTCAAAGATCCCTCCCAATATGTTTACCAATCTCATAAAACACTATAGAAGACAACTCAGTAGTGTTATCCTTGCAAGGGGAGGATGTGACATAATGATGTGAGGGGAGGTGCGAATAATTTTGGCTGATGCCAGAGGCATTATTTTTTCTTGCAATTATTTTTTCTTGCATTTTACCACAAAGCATACGGCAAGCAAGATTATGCAATTCAATAACTTCTTTACAGTTTGCTCAAGGTTGTCCCTCTGCCAGGTTCTCCCATCGCTGCAGAGGAACTCTGGGGCTCTCTTAGAGTGGCCGTTGGTTCTTGGTCACCTCCCTGACCAAGGTCCTTCTTGCCCGGTTACTGAGTTTGGCCGGACGGACAGCTCTAAGAAGAGTCGTGGTGGTTCCAAACTTCTTCCATTTCACAGTGATGGAGCCCACTGTGCTCCTGGGAACTTCCAATGCTTCAACAATGTTTTTATAGCCTTCCCCAGATCTATGCCTCAACACAATTCATTCCCGGACGTCTATGGAGAGTTCCTAGGACTTCATGGCTTGGTTTTTACTCTGATATGAACTGTGGGACCTTATATAGACAGGTGTGTGCCTTTCTAAAGCATATACAATCAATTTAATTTGCCACAGATGGACTACAATCAAGTTCTAGAGACATCTGAAGGATGATCAAAGGGAACAGGATGCATCTGAGCTCAATTTCAAGTGTTATAGCAAAGGGTCTGAATACTTATGTAAATGTGATATTTCAGTTTTTTATTTTTAATACATTTGCAAAAATCTAAAAAACAGTTTTTGCTTTGTCATTATGGGGTATTGTGTGTAGATTGATGAGGAAAACAATTAATTTAATTCATTTTAGGATAAGGCTGTAACATAACAAAATGTGGAAAAAAACTGAATACTTTCCGAATGCACTGTATAATCACATACAGCAGGTGAACATTTCAAAGAAAACATAATGTCATGGAAGATTAGGGTGTGTAGACTATTCATAGCAATTTTCACGTTAAAAAAAGTGGTATGTGTTTCATGTTACCCTTGATTTGTAATCTTAAGTTATGTCATGTTAGTGCTGTACACAATCATTATTTTTTAATTAATCAATTTAATAAAAAATACATATACAAAAAAAGTATATATCTTCTCAAACGCAGCCGGCTAGATCTTCCAGCAAAGCCAGATAAGCAAGACGCTCTGGATAAGAGCGTCTGCTAAATGTTTAAAATGTAAATGTGAATGTAGATATGCCATTGTCAAGTTTTTGAGTCGTGCAGCCTTCGACATGCTTTTTTCTTAGCCTAATTATTATTTAGACTAGTTTATTACATGAATGAAATGAAGGCAAACTGTTGACCGTACATCAAGTAAAGGCAGCAGCTTATTTCTTCGTTTATTGCAAAAATAAATTCAGAATTTGTTCAACTATGAAAGGCATGCAGGGTAGCTCCTTAATAAAAAGAGGGAGTTTACTATAAATACACAAAACAAAATATATAACACTGTAAACAACATAAGAATGCAGACATTAGAGAATGCACACAAAATGGTGTTGGTATACACAAATATTACTAGTAATAGCACTATTCATACTTTTGATCAAAATTGAGTTACATGCAGGTTGTGTAATTTTCTGTAAACATACATTTGACCGTACGACTTGCTCTGGGGCAGTCACACAGTTTGTACTTTAAGAGTAAAATATTGAGAATTTAAGAAAAAATATCTTAATTCCATAATTTGCTTCAGATTGTTCTTACGCACTGTTCGTGAATGAGACCCAATGTACAGTGTAATAATAAGAACATAAGAACATAAGAATACATAATGATGAGAACGGGCCATTCGGCCCATCTTGGCTCATCATGTCCTAATCTAATGAACTGGGCAGTCTAAGCAGTCCAAATTAAAACATTAATACAATGTGAAATCCCCTTGAGTCTCACTTTATATTGTAAGTATATTTGGAATGTTTTGTGGCTGTTGTCGTTTCGGGAGTCCCAGAAAAATATGGACTAGAACCAAAAAATAAAACTGCAGAACATTGTCCAACCCCTGGTCATAATACCACAAACACATTTAGGCTACAGTATTTTTGCATCCTATACAGCCAAAAAATGTACCAGACACGGATATATTTGCCACCTAACTGTACCAAAAACAAACACCTTCACATTAATTCGGCCCTTCAAGTCTGTGGAGCACTGCTGTGTCACCACTGCATTTTTATACCCTGTGAGAGGTATGCACATCCCCAGCTGTGTAAATCTGCACTGTCACATGAAAGAAAACAGAAAACGTATGTTATGAGTGAGCATGTGTCCGTCTGATTCCAAACACATTCTTGTCCAAGGCACTTGTTTAGCTACACAAATGGCTTCCTCACCTCTTGGTCTCCAATATGGAAGACAGTGACTCAGCAGTGCTGTAATATTTATTAAATGCTCTGGGTCAAGATTTGGAAGATCCAAATAATTCAAAACTGTGTTTCACACTTGCCTAATGTATGCATCAGCAATCGGGGGCCGTATGTACAAAGATTCTAAGAGTAGGAGTGCTGATCTAGGATCAGTTTAGCCTTTTAGCTCATAATGGATATGGTTAGGATATCCTAGATCAGCACTCCTACTCTTAGAATCTTTGTACATATGACCCCAGATCTACATGGTAGTAAAGAAGAAAAAAACACGAACCTTTGTGTTAATAAAGTCTGATTGTATTATAGAACCCATATTTTTGTCTAAGGTTGCTCTATGCAACCTGGAGTTTATTCTTTTCTGAGGAGAGTCTCTTAATTAGTTTTGGGATGTTATGTTGAGAAACATTACATTAATTTACAGGATGTTGCACCTGTCCTGCTGGAATCATTCATAAGAGCAGCACTAACAGCACTGCCCAGACAGCACACTTGGTGATGTGAAATCAATATATACATTTATATACATATAAAACACACTGTTAGTGCCTCTGCTGTATGAGGATCCAGTAGATGGCATTGTACTGTTCAGTCATGAACGATGAGCTGCAGGACTATATAGTATGCAGATTTGGACATCCATACTGTGGTTGTCTGTTTCTGTATCTATACTGCAGCTCTGAAGAGGCCAAGACTAGGTAAAAAGAGGAGAAATGAATGGAAGATGGCCACAGTTAATTAATCCCATCCAGCTGTTAGGAAGTCAATACATATTTATATAACACGCATCCAGCATCAGTGATATGGAGCAGAATAAAGAATGTGATTATTAATGTCCCTAAAGCAGGGATAATCATGGGCTTTTTGTGATCTCTCCCATGGGAATAACCCTGGGATGTTTGTGTACACAGACTGTTTATACAAGGGGTTCTAGGAGCATGCTAATTTTTAATTGGGCCCAGGGGGTCTTGTGTGTTTTTATGTGGCTGTAGATGAGTTATTGAATCACAGTGTGACAGTGAACACAGACACAGTTGTAGCAAAATCTGGAGGTGAGCATATTCTGTACATTTCTTTACTCTGCCACTTTTACCATTTATAGAGTCCGTAGAGTTGCGGGGGGAAAAAAAGATTAATTCTACATATGCGTGTGACAGCCAGGCAGGCATTTTCATTCATAAATGTGGTTCTGTGTGGCTCAGTAGGTAGAGCATGGTGTTGGCAATCCTTAGGTTATGGGTTCAATTCCCACTGGGACCACATATACTGAAAAATGTATGCATTCACTACTGTAAGTTTATTTGAACAGAAGCATCTGCTAAATGGCATATATATTATATTATAAACATAAAGCCATTATTTTGTGAGTGAACTCCCAATAGATGCATTTAATTGTGTGTCAATGTTAAGAACCAATGTTGACGGACACATTGTCAACTGATCTCTGTCATTCTGACCTCAGGACATCGATAGGCTCTCTTCTGCGATCCTCTGGCAGTCATGACATGTTTTAGGTGGCCACTTTATTAGGTACGCCTTTCTAGTACTGGGTAGGACCCCCCTTTGCCCCCAGAACAACCTGTATTCTTCATGGCATGGATTCAACAAGGTGCTGGACATATTCCTCAGAGATTCTGGTCCATGTTGACATGATAGCATCACTCAGTTGCTGCAGATTTGTCAACTGCATTCATGTTGCGAATCTCCCGTTCCACCACATCCCAAAGGTGCTCTATTGGACTGAGATCTGGTGACTGTGGAGGTCAATGGATACACTGAACTCATTGTTATGTTTGTGGAACCAGCTTGAGATGATGTGTGCTTTGTGACATGGTGCATTATCGTGCTGGAAGTACCCATTAAAATATGGGTAGACTGTGGCCATAAAGGGATGCACATGGTCAGCAACAAGACTCAGGTAGGCTGTGGCATTTAAACAATGCTCAATTGGTATTGAGGTGCCTAATGTGTGGCAAGAAAACATTCCCCACACCATTACACCACCACCACCATCCTGAACCGTTGACACAAGGAAGATGGATGCATGGATTCATGTTGTTTACACCAAATTCTGACACTACCATCTGCATGTTGCAGCAGAAAACGAGATTCGTCAGACCAGGCAACATATTTCCAATCTTTAACTGTCCAGTTTTGGTGAGACTGTGCCCACTGTAGCCTCACTTTCCTGTTCTTAGCTGACAGGAGTGGAACCCGGTGTGGTCTTCTGCTGTTGTAGCCCATCCACTTCAAGGTTGGACATGTTCACACGTTGTGTGTTCAGAGATGCTCTTCTGCATACCACTGTTGTAATGCGTGGTTATTTGAGTTACTGTCGCCTTCCTGTCAGCTTGAACCAGTCTGGCCATTCTCCTCTGACCTCTCTCATTAACAAGGCATTTTTGCCAACAGAACTGCCGCTCACTGGATGTTTTTTGTAAACTCTAGAGACTGAGTGCATATGTTCATTAGTAAATCATGACTGCTTTGGATACTTATTGACAGACTTCAGGAGGTCAGGATACAGGTACAATGTGTCTGTATGCTCAAAGGATGTTGGTGCTTTAATATGTCTTGGTCTGGTAAGGCATTCAACGCTACACCCAGAAATGAAAGTGTTGCACATCTCTAATGCAGAAAAACTAGACATCTATCATGTAAATCTGACACTTTTAAATATGCATTACCGTGGTATTTACCACAATGAATGAATTAACACTTTTCTCAGAGATTTGACATGGTGACTGGGCAGTTTAAACATTGTGGTGTCCCATGGGGTGGGGCGACACTCACAAACCTTTGCAGAGGGCGTAGGCAGTTAAATAACCCAGAGGAGGCAGTAATACAAACAAAACAATACTTTTATTTAACTAATTTGACCCAAAAACACACACAGTCCATAATCCGTTACTTGTTGTTCAGTCCATAATCCAAATTCTAAATCCAATGCAGTTTCTCAATCAGCCCAAAAATCAGTACACAAAACGCAATCCAAAACAAAACTTCCAAACCGCTTTCCAAAAACACCCTCCCAAACACCAATCTACTCCTTCCCAGTGTGGCACAAATCAGACCTTTAAATAAGCCTCCAAATTGCAATCAGCTGCCCGCAGTCCCAATAGCTTAATCTGCTTCAGCTGGTACTCAGGTATGGGACTGCAGGCTGCTGGGAAAGGTAGTCTTGTCCCATGGCTCCAATGAATTAAAGGGCCAGGCAGCCATTTCCTTGGGCAGCCCGTTAGGATGCCACAACATGTACTGCATCTTTAAATAGTTCCCTGGCCAGGCCACATGAACCCTGGTGACAGTAGTGTAAACAGACCCCAACAGGCAAAACACTGAAAGAATTTGATTCCATGGTCACATAATTCCTGCCTTATATTCCAGATTGAATACTGGCCTACTGGTCTATACACTTACAGTCACTCTTATTTTAAGGGGTTATTGGGGGAAGGTCATCAGACATGTGGATTCTGGATTCTGGATTTAGAGCATCTGCTAAATGCTTAAAATGTAAATGTATGGATTCCTGCTGCATCATTTGAGAAAATAGGAAAGACATTCACTGATGTCATGCCATGAATGACATCATAAAAAGCACAACATCAGTGAGTACAGAACAGTGCTGGAATCATGTCAGGAGTTTTTAGCAAAGAGTGAAAACTTCTCTTTTTCAGTGAGAGAGGCTGGTAAAGGATTATGCCCGGTCTAAAAGTGAGAAAATCTCTCACTTCCTGGACTCACTTCTGAAGAATGCCATGCCATTTCAAATTGGGAGAGCAAAATATTTCAAATTGTCTTTAATCTGCAATGGAAGAGCAATTTGTTCCACTGCTGGAAAGCTGGGAGGAGCAACTTTTACATCTTATTTTGTAGATGTATCAGAACAATCACAAGACTGGAGGAATTAAAATAAAAGGTTTCCCATTTTGTGTTTATTGAAATGTCCCCATATAATTTAATTTTAAGATTTAAAAACATCCAATAGAAAATATTTCAAATTGAACAGAATCAGTGCCACTGATAATACCCCAGAGGCAAGTAACTCGT
The DNA here is from genome assembly GCA_029706075.1 of Aldrovandia affinis. NCBI lineage: Eukaryota > Metazoa > Chordata > Actinopteri > Notacanthiformes > Halosauridae > Aldrovandia > Aldrovandia affinis. The sequence continues at coordinate 504,810 of JAINUG010000040.1, forward strand.
CTTCTCAAAAACAGAACAGCTGGCAGTGAGACACAGCTTCTGCCAAGCCTTTTGGGTTTTGGAGGACGTTCAAAACCCCTGGCATTGCACAGGGCTTGGCTTTTCATTCCTGCAATACCCAGGACATCAGCATAAACAAAACATGACTATAAAACAGGCACAATGTTTCTCCAGTTCCTTCTCCTTAATAATGACATATGTTAGCAGCTTGTTGATTGGGTCTGTGATGTCCGTGAAGAAACAGGTTTGACTGGTTATGTTGGCATCGGGCTGACACAACCCCCCTTTGTTTATAAGCAGTTTACACTTAAGGCCTCTACATGCTTCTGCATAGGCAACGTGACTGCAACTCGACTGCGACGCGATATCCTCTGCAACACGTCGCAGAGCACTCGGCAATTTATACTTCTGTGCAACCTATGTGACATGGTGTCCTTACACTTCTGTACACTAGTAGGCATAAATGTATTGAACAAGGTCAGTAAAGTTTTCATGAAAGCAGGGAAACTCCTGTACCTTCGAAACTGTTTTATTTTATACCGTGTTGAACAAGTTATGCTAGCTATCTATATTGTTAGCTACTGTTAGCAAGCTTTATTTGGTCGTGATACCAGGTTGCTAGCTAGCTAGCTAGATAGATATCGATAGTTTTGCTTAGCTAACGTTGACATAGTTAAATACAGGTATGGTATGCAGCTGCCAACAATGATGTCTATTGCTGTATTACTTCACTGATCTCTATGATTGTTCTTACCATGTGTTAATGCACATCTAGTAAATTGCTCTGGATAAGAGCATCTGCTATATGCTTAAAAAAATGTATATGGGGTGGCGGATGGCGCGTAGCGGTCTAACACACCACACTTTGGCTGGTCCGGTGTGGTGTGCACTGCCTGTCAGGGACGCGGTTCGAAACCCGCATCTCTACCAGACCGGCCCTGGTCGTCAGCCCCGATTGGAGGGGGCATTTGGCTGTCCGCCTCCGGGGGAGGAGGGAGGGTGAGCCGGCACGAGTCCGTCGAGGAGCAGGTAAAGGCGTCCGTGGTCGGGTTCCGTCTCGGAAGAGGCGGATCAATCGGCCCGGAAAGAGTGTCTCGACCCAGAGGATGGGCGGCGGACTCATGGGGGAGAGTGAATTTAGATAAATAGAGGGTACAGTTGGCAACCAAATTGAGAGAAAACGGAAAAAAAAAAAAAATGTATATATGCACCCTGCTCTTTCTTTCTTTGTTAGTTGAATATTCTGTGCATTAAGATGTTGTAGTGACATGTTACATTTATATGTAATCTAAAGCACAACACAAAACATCTGGATATTTGCAACCTTAAATATATAATTTAGAATGACGTGAAGAGCACAGTCGATCCTTCATTGTTTGCAGAATCTCAGAGTTGAATGTACTGTCAGTTTCAAACCTTTGAAAAAAAAGGAAGTACACCTGTCATGAAAGAAGCTTGTGTGTGAGCAACTCACCTTTATAGCATTACAATTCAGTAAATTCACATGGAACAAAGGAACCAGCAGAGGACTCTTGAAAATAATGTTAATGTATTAAGGGAAATGAAGGATGGTCTTTTTCTGTCTTTTCACAGAATAAAAAAAATCGCTGCTTTTATCTTTCTCCCCTAATCTGGATGTTGCTCTGGATAAAAGCATTTGCTAAATGCTTAAAATGTAAAATGTAAAAAAATGATGTACTAGCTCGATGAACTATGACCATGACAGCTCCACCTCCATTCGCTAACCAACCAATCAATGCTGTGCAACATCTACACGATATGTTGCGAGTTAGATTTTTGTGCTAGGTACGCGACATCCTCTGCAACATCGACACAACCTCTGCGACGTTTTGCAGAGGATGCCGCGTCGCAGTCGCGTGAGGATGTATAGGCCTTTACCCGGGGCCATTATTAGGATACACCACCGTTTTTCTTCCTGCTTGGAATAAAACACTTGATGCATTCATGAAGTGAAATTATAGCTATCGCTAGTGTTTATTTCTGCAGCTCAAGAAAACACTCTGCATTGTGTATTTGGAGATGATTGATTGGCCTTCGGGGAGAGATCACATAAATTCTTTGCCTGCAGAGAGCTTGGTCGAGGTGCAGATGGTGCGAGCCTTCCTAAGAAACAGGCACAAGTCAATTTTTCTTTAAGGTCCATTGGCTAGGTCAAGGAATTAAGTGTATATGCATAGCTGTGAGTGTGAACACGTCTGGGAAAAAAAGATGCAGAATATTATATGACATACATATCCAATACTGGATGTTTTCAGTCGCACAGTTCAAGTTATGTGCATAATGTAATGACAGTTTTTAGCATTTGCAGGTTGGCTGTATGTATAATGTGTGTGCATCAGTGTGCATCAGTCATGCATTGAAAGTCTCCATGGACTGTGATGTAACAGGCCTATTGTACGGAGGGACCAGGCTGCCAGTTAGTCAGGGTACAGTTCACCTATTGGGGACAGTATTCACCTGGCCTAACTTGTCAGTACCTTACAGTGCCTTGATCTAGACCAGGTTGACACTCATGTGAGATAAGTCCATCCAACTTCCAGGCTTGCACTTTAATAATAAACCAATGGACAGTTACTTCTTACAAATCATGATCTTGTGTGTGTGGGGCTCCAATTGGAGGTGGCAATTCAAGCCAAATCAACCACTGACCTATACTATAGCGCTGACTAAAATGCACTCAAGCCAGACTAAAACTAATTTGAGCCAGACTGAAACCCACTCCAGCCTGACAAAAAATCTGATTGCAGGATTTTTAGCAGAAATCAAACTGACTTCCCTTTCCAGATATTCTTGAGATAATATTTGTATCTAAAATCGACCTAATATTTGTCTGGGTGTTATTCACCATAAAATAATAAACAGGAACCCTTCTGGGAAGTGTGTACACTGGTGTGTAGGTATGTGTGTCATTCCTTCCTCGTTTGCTGGGCATTTGGCCACATTGGTGGATACAAACATTTTACACAGAAGATACTTTCTTAAAAAATTGAATTTCACTAGTTGGGCTGCTTGCCCATTTGATGACCATATGGCAGAGATGGTGATGCATTTGTAATAGGTTTGCCCTGGATATTTGCTTCAGGAAGTATATATATATATTGTGGTGTCCCTTGGGGTGGGGCGACACTCAGGGCATAGGCAGTTAAATAACCCAGAGGAGGCAGTAATACAAACAAAATGATAATTTATCTTGACAAACACAAAAAGGGTAGGGTCTTTGGGGAATTCAAACACATAAAGTCCACAATCCTTATTCGTTGTCATTATCCGTAATCCAATCCACATCCAATTCAGTTCCTCACACAGTCCAAAAATCTGTACATAAAACAGGGTCCTCAAAACAATCAAATCCAATCAAATCCCCAAAAACTATCCAAACAGCAATCCCACAACTCTCCAAAACACTCACCACTCACCACTCACCACTCACCACTCTCCACTCTCCACTCTCCACTCTCCACTCTCCTCACACAACACACCAACACACTCCCAAACACACCAACCTACTCCTTCCCAGTGTGACCAAACATAGTCCTTTGAATAGGCCTCTAAATTGGCTTCAGCTGTGGGACTGCAGGCTGCTGGGAAATGCAGTCTTTCCCTCTCCAGTGGTTCCTAAGAATTAACGAGGCAGGCCATTTCCTCATCCTGCCCCTTGGGATGCCAAAATATATATATATACTGTATATACTGTATATATTAAGAAGTCACGGCTCGGTACGTTTTCGGTAATAAATGCTTTTCATTTATTATGAAATTTGTAAACAGTGGTTAATTGGCCATAATTTATTTTTAATTTTATAATAAGAATTTGTTCTTAATGGCTTGCCTGGTTAAATAAAGGTTACAAAAAAAAAAATTTTGAAATGCGGACGAGAGGGAACTTCGTAGCGGGGCTCAATCACTTTCAACACATGTTTAAAACCTGTTCTCGACAATGGAGTATGGTCGCAGATCTGCTGCTATAAAAACTCCTGTGGTGTTTGTTATTGCTTTGTCCCATTCTGCATTATCAGAATAATATTTGCACTCCACTCTGTTTTTCCCTTGTCCCAGTGATATTCACATTCAGAGTTTTGAATTAAGTTCCGTCTGCACGTGCGTTAGTGGTTATACGTGGAATATGTGTAACTTTACTCCTCTAATATATACATATATATACATTCATGTAACAATAACAAAAAGCTGAAGCAAGTCATCTCCCATATTTACCGACTAATACAGGTTATGGGCTGGGGGCATTTCTATTCAGCGTTTAGTGATGAAAACATGTCTAAGAGAGAGTAAAGATATATATGAATTAATTTGGACTGGATGATGAAGAGGCACTGACAGCGGTGCTGCATATGAATTGGTGCCTGGACTCAAAGTGTCTGCTGAAGCAGCAGCTTCTCAGCAGATTATGATTGTAATAGTAATAATATATGCATAATATGCATCATGACTGCAGTAATAGCAAAACGAACAGGTTGTTTCCCAGCTCAGAGTTGAATACATAAGAACATAAGAATACATAATGATGTTCAGCCCATCTGTGCTCATCATGTCCTAATCTAAAGAATATCCAGTGCTGAATCTAGCCTGGACTTGAATAGCCCAAGTGTTTCTGCCTGGCAAGCTGTTCCAAGCATTGACAACTCTCTGTAAAGAAAAACGTGCTAATATCCATGCCGAATTAGCCTTTTACTCATTTTAAATTTAAATCTAGTTTAAAATGATAAACAATGTTGGATGATATAAGCAATTGGCTGGATATTATATAGTGAATTATATGGCAAACAATTATGCACTTTTTCCTGCTCAAAATGCAAGACATCAAGTGAGGCAGAACATTAATTATAGCCAACCATGTCAGATCAGAAATTACATATCTGTCCATATCAAGGGAAGATTTGTAAGGCTTTAACGTCTTTGTCAGTCTAAAATACAAATGCCGTCCCTGATCGGAGCTAACAGCCAGGGCCAGGCTGGCAGAGACGGGTTTCGAACCGTGTCCTTGATAGACAGCTAACACTCGTATCGTACTACCCAAGCCCCCTCAATTTTTAAGGTATCAAATTTCTTATTGTTGGGGATCTAAATTATTATTTTGGGGGATTTCATATACATAAAATATATATTCTATGTCCACAATATATATAGGGATTTCATTCCACAACAGGTCATATTTTATGCACTAAACCGTTTCATAGGATAGAAGATCCCTTCCTAATTGAATATGTTTCTTAACACCACAGCAGTTTTTGCTTCCCCCCCTCTCCACCACAGTGAGGACATGCATTATTAATTCTCATTTTGAATCATAATTGTAATGTAATTGAAAAAATCCCAACCCCCCCGTCTGTCTATTTTTATTTTAATTGCATTTTAGTTAATGTTGAGCGCAGCAACACAGTGAACCCACACTTGTGAACGGAGCTCAGTGGAGGGCATCAGGGATGGTCCTTTGTGTTGTTATGAGAGAGAGAGGGGGGGAGGGAGAGAGAGACTGTCCAAGTGAATCCATCACCATGACAGCTGGGAAAACCTCTGCAAACACAATACACTTTTCAATGACACGCTTTTATGAGGCAAGCAGTTTGTTTTGGGTAATTAAGTCCATGTAGTGCATGAGGAACACACACACACACACACGCATGCACGCACACACACACACATGCATGCACGCACACAGCTCGCTGTCCATATGATGTTAAACTGAACATGAACATGCAGTACAAAGAGACTGTTAACATTAATGGATTACAGTGTATGAAGAAAATTCATAATGGTTTTTATCTGAGAAACGGACACAGGTAATACTTCATGGTAGGTGTCTATTCATTCATTTGTCTTAAGCGTATGATCGGAATACGGTAAAAATTGCATTGTAATTTTTTTCCTTATTATTATTATTTATTTAAAAAAATTAGATTTTATCCAGTTTTTCTCCCAATTTGGTAGCCAATTACACCCGCTATTTTCAGGTCAATCCCTCCCTCGTAGTTTGCTGCCGTAGCCCTGTGACCGGCAGTGACAAAGGCGAAGTATCATCTCCTCCTCCTCGTCATGCTGTCGACCATAACTCCGGCACCCCAGAGCCACTCCTGTGCACAGCGAGTGTCGGCTTACCTCCCACCCTCGCTGGGGTGGACAGCCCCGGTGGCACTCCCGGTCAGAGCCAACTCTGGCACGGCCGGCGAATTGAAACCACTAGAACATGCAGGAGGCCCCTTTTCCTTATTATTTTTATTGTAGTTTTGTGAAAAATAAATAGCTGAACTCCATCATTGGTCATTTCAGTATGGGTTTTACATTTGCATGTAATCTGTATAATGATTATTTAACTTTATATGTTACATTTAAAGTATGTATTACACAAATGTGTTCTGGCTCATTGAGTCTTCCTGAGAGTGCTTTGAGTAAGGGCAGCTGAGCTGAAACACAGCAGCAGGATTCTCACAGCTGGTCTGTAAACATGTTTGAATAGAAGGCTTTTGCTCACCATGGAGTGCTGTCTCTTCCCCATTGTTTTCACTTGCAAGATGTAACTTTTTTGGTTTGGCACCTCACCTGAACAGGCAGTGAATAGCACTGTCGCCACACTGCAAGGTCCTGGGTTTGAATCCCGGAATTTAAGCTAATTGGAGTCAAAATTTTCCTGTAGGTCTGAGTGAATGGTGTATGTGCCCTGCGATGGATTGGCGACCTGTCCAGGATGTATTCCTGCCTCACGACCCTTACCAGGAATAAGTGGACTGGTTTATGAATGAAACTTGTTAGTAAAAAAGTGCTGTTAATATTATATCGAATACATTCAAGATCTATGCTAGTACAAACTCAAACTCCACTTAGTTTTTTGTCTCTCTCATCACACATATTGATTTTTGTAAGGGATTCCTTTTGTAATAATTTCATACAACAAATTCATTTCCTTTAGAACTGAGGGCACTGTTACCAGCAGACCCCTTCTGTACATGTAAACCCATTGCCAACGTGGCAGCCTTCCAATACATCTGTCCATTTTTCTGGAGTTGGAAGTTTTTTTAAACTGATGTGTTCCTTTTTATCTCTTAAATTCAGAGACGAAATGAGTAAAGTTAGTGTGCACTCAGCCTGTAGGTACAGAATGAGTAGTTGTGAGGGAAATGACTGAGGAACAGAATACAGGCTTCACTGTCTGAGTTTCCTTAGATGGGCGGTGGGGAATGGATGGTTCTTTCGACAGATGCTGGAGGTTTCTGCTCATCCAGCTGTTTAATCCCTATACTGTTTGAACTGCAGACAGATGACAGTGATGGACTGCTTAGGCCACGTGTTGTTACTTTATTAGGAAACTGGGGATGTGACAGACACAAAATATAAGTATAAATATAAGTATGTTTCTTACTCCCCTGCAAGCTTGTCTTTAAGCTACATTGGAAGGAGGTGTGAATCTTTGTATAATTATATTAGGTTCGATTCAGAGGTAGTTCTGTATTTATATTTATTTTTATTTGTCCATGTGGGAAACACATGCGGCCCTGGACCAGGTTTGAAGTTTATTTGGATGTCTCCATGAAAGTACTTAGCATGTGTCCTTATTTTGTAGTATTTCTCACAATAAAGATTAAAAGGACCATGGTGGCATAACCATGTATAATGGAAAAAAGAAAAGGAAAAAAAGTAGCTTTACTGCTTTTAAGTGTTTGTATTTCACTCATTTGTCAGCTGAAAGTTAATTTTAACCTGGACCAAGTGTAGGCCAGGCCCCAGACTCTGGGCCTCTTGGCTCAGCCTCGAGCCTCTGCTATGTCATTAGCCGACTATGACATAACATGACATAACATAGCATATGGCCATTTAGAAGATGCTTTTATCCAAAGCTACTTACAGTATTGAATACATACATTTTTCAGTATATGTGGTCCCCCAATATTGAACCCAGAACCTAAGCATTGTCAGAACCATGCTCTACCCACTGAGCCACACAGAACCACATGACCAGGAGTCTGCAGCAGTTGGACAGGTTCCCTCGTACAACTCGAGGACAGTTGAATCAAAAGTTTAGGTTTGTACATGTACAGTATGCTGACGTTAAATGCAATATTATGATAACATGAGTCAAACACAAAAAGTTCTGTTGTAATACTGATCTTAAATATGGCATCTCCTTGGTTAGTGGCACAGAACACTGTTCTATACTATTCTACAGTCCAGTGGACCTGATGCCATGAAGCATCGCTTTCAAACACAAACGGCTCAGCTAGATGTCTTGTCTTACCGTAGAATGCTCATGTTTTGTTTTCTGCTTCGCTCATGGGAAGTAGGCCGGTACACGGAGGAGTAGGTGCTAATTAAATGCTCCATTCAAAGCGAGTGTTGCAATGGGTCACCTAACTGGCAACCACATGTTTCTGAAGTCAGTAGAACAAGTGAAAGCGGCCACTGCAGGGAATAGTAGTGATGTGTGTGTGAGTGTGTGTGTATCTCTGCTCCAAACAGGGTGACTATACCTGGAACAGCATGTCCGGACGGAGGGTGCAACTGAAGCCTGTTCCGGTTCAGAGTCTGTCCGAGCTGGAGCGTGTGCGACTACAGGACGTGGCCTTCAACCGGCTGAACCAGGACTATGATCTGGGTTGCCAGATCACCATCCCACGAGGTATTGTAAACAGGCTTCTATTTGGTCAGTCAGCTAAACAGTCAGCCAGCCACACAATTCGTCCATGTACCCCTCGTAGCGTTCGTTTTCCCAACCCCTTCTGATGCCTGAGGAGACCACTAAATCAACTATTTCTGTCTTGTTCCTGCAAAGTGTCTGTAATGCTAACTGGATTTACTGGTAGCAGCCACTGCCACTATGTGTGTTTTCCCAGTGAGGTCTGGATTAAAAAAATTAAGGGAGAAAGTTCAAAGTTTTCAGGGCTTATGTGTAGATGCTCGGTAGAATCAAGTGGATAGTTAGGCTAACATGTATTTTAAATTGTAAAGTTATTTGGTAAATGATTATGTATTACAAATTCTACTGTAAAATCAGTTATATTTAAAAAGCACCACTATAAACATTCCATTTCTTTGTTGAGTGTGTATTATGGACAAATACAATTAATGGCAAACAATATAAACCATTCATCTAAACTATTTGCCATGGATTGCGAAGATGAGGACATACTACAGGTCTTTTCAAGCATTTATTTTGCTCTCCCTATGCAGACACAGAACAAATTCAGGAAAGGACCATTAGTCCAGTGAACCCTGGCTAATCTTGAACTGTAAGGAATGTTAATTAGTCCCCAAGATTCATCCGTTCTGGCTAGTCGGGCTATCGGCAGGTTGACGTGCAGCAACCTTTAGTCAGTGTAGGACCAGATGAATGGATTGTCATGTGATCTGAATGAACTGAGTGCACACACCAGGCCATGAGATGGCCATTCAGATAAGTATGAAGATCAGTATGTATACGCTTTTGTCTCTGGGTGACTTAAAGTAAGCCCTTTGTTTCCTCAATGCCATATTTGATGTCAGAAATGAAGAATACCAATTTATCAACTAAATTAAATATAAGGAGAAATATATGTGTATATATATATGTGTGTGTGATTGTTTTTATGGGGTTCCCTTTAATGACTGAACTTTTTCACATTTTACTTCGGAGCACAGTACCCTGAATTTCAACTTTAGTCTCACTCCCTACATTTTTTAAAACATATTTTAGATTTTTTTTTTTTTTTTGTGGCTTGGGTTGAACATATTTTGACTCCCAGATTCCGCAGTAGTAAATAGCAGCTGGTGTGGATGTTGACGTTGGAGAGGTGCTGGGGGAGTAGGTGTGTGGGTGGCTGAGTTCACGGGCCTTACTCTGACGGATATGGTTTCATTCCTGCCTGTGCCGGCACTGGTGTAGCAGGGGTGGAAGGGGGAGAGAGAGAGAGAGGGAGAGAGGGAAGAGGAGAGAGAGAGAGGGGGAGAGAGAGGCACATTCAGTCTCAGCCATCCGGCAGTTCGGAGCGTTTCGTTTTTCTAGAAGGTTCTAACCCAGGCCAGTTCACCATCTGCGTGTTCTTCTTTTGTCATCTGGTCTGAGCTGATGGCAAAGTGTACCACAAAAAGTTGCTCAAACTCAAACTCATACTCATATTATCAATCATAAATTATTGCCACTTAAAACGTACATGTAACTGTATTTTATATTGTTAATCACCTATATGACAGCTCATTGCTAATCCAGAGCTCTACTCCATGATGATTTTGCCCAGGTCATAATCAGAATTTTGTAAAACCATGTGAACATTAACTATACCATTATGAAGAATTCAGATCCTGTTCCATTAATACCAGATCAGAGGTTCATGATTTAATGGAAACATGCAGAATTCCTGATCTCTAAGTACAGGATTACCAACCCTACGGTGGAGAGCTTTCCACACCTCATGGTGCAACATCTGTTTCACGTCCAGTCTGCCCTCGTCATGTTGAGGGTGCACGGATTGCATTCCTTAACGTGCTGCTGTTATTGTAGAAAAGATCACAACATATTTATGGAGTTTATTTGAGTGTGGCCCACTCTGGATTGTTTAGACTGGCAGTATGTTCATGTATCAAACAACGTTCAGTCATTTGAGAACTCGACAAAGGCTCGACTCCGACGCAGTGAACTGCCCTTGCCATGAGTGCCGGTCTGCACCATCAGTACAGGATGTTAACTGGTATCAAAGGCACCACATGCCCTGTGATAAAGACCAATTGTACAGCATTTAATGCTTCATCCACTTAAAGCTGAAAGGCTGTAGTTGTGCTTTGAGACCGTAAGGCAGGAAACGCTGCATAGACAGGCATCCTGTATCAGAGTGTCTTCACAACATAACCCCTTCCAGTCACGAACTGCAGTGGGCTACGAATCCGATTGGGACCACATTCAATCCCTAAGTTATAGCTCTCTGATGATTATATTTTTCTCCTTTTCATTTTCTCAATTTTCCCTTGCATTTCTCTGTTTGAGGAATATTTTTGCACTAAAATGTAATTACTTAAAAAAAACCTGTTGGGACAGTTTTATGACTAATTGGCAAAATAGGTACTATACAAGCTATGTCAAAATAATGTAAAGTATGTACATGTATACAGTTCTATAAAACTCTCAATGCCTGTGTCTTGGTATCCAATTTGCAGGTGTGACTATGAGCTTTACTATGATTTAAATGTAATTATGAGTTGCTTTTTTATACCAATACAGCAAAGACTGTTTAAAGTGAAGTTGTGGAATAAATCCTTTTGGATTTGTACATTGTCAAAGGCACTTTGTTTCATATGACAGAGGCCACTTTTAAGCTATAAAAATCTGCATGTACCGTACTATTACGTTGTGTACGAATAGTGTAATTATGTGCGTATTTATGAGTTTTTTAGATGGATCATATAAATGCTTATGTTCACTAGTTTTAAGGCACAGCCTGGGCAGTGTGACACTCTTTGTTCTGTGTTTTTATGCCTTTCCAGATGGACAGAATCACAAGAAGTCCCTGAGGAGGAAGTTGGATTCATTAGCTAAAGAAAAGAACAAAGACAAAGGTACTTTGGGGAACAAAAATAACAAAAATGTTATTTATTGCAGGCAATAATTCAAGTGTAATATTACGGAGGTGAAGTGTAGGCTGAGGTGAATCGAGTGTCTGTCCAAAAGAGACATGTTAAAAGAACCAAAGGCAACAAACTCTCTTATTGTTTTTTAGACTGTTGTTTTATACAAGTGACCCAATGTTTTAGGTGAAAATGACTTGACCCTGGAAAAGCATGCACGGTCCAGAACATTGGCCTCTCACACACTACAAAGTAGAATTATGAGATTTAAAAAAAATACAGAAATGTTTTTTTGTTATGGTGACATAATGAAAAACGTGGTGTAAGTCCCAGCACAGGGACAGATCGTGTGCAGTCCCTCTCCAGCAGAGAGCATGTGTGGTCAGATTTGAGTCTCGGACTGCAGTGAAAGTAATGAGCAGAGGGAAAATCCACAAAGTGACTAATAAAGTAACTTTAGTATATTTTTGAACAATTGGGTCATGTTTACATAGCATCAGGTCTGTACATTCCACAGTGCATATAAACATACTTGTTGAAAACACAGATAAATCCTCTTGGAATGTGGAATATGAGACATTTTGTCAAACATTAATTACTTTTTGGTGTCGTGACAGCAGTAGAAATGGTCATGTGACTCAGGTAGAGTACTTGTGCAGCTCCTCCACAGTACCTTAATTGCCACACAAGATGCTAGAATGTACTAATAATGCGGTCCAACAACACAGACAGCAGCCTCTGAACAGGTCCATTCTCAATGTTCAGCATCTCCAAACATGATGGGATGGACATTAAAGCATCTAGCTAGTAGCCATTCGATAATAGTTTTGGGCTTTTCTAGTCAGAGGAAGTGAACATGTCTTCTCAGAGTTCAGACAGAGGTTCAGGGGGATTGTACACTGGCAGGCTGGGTTGAGAGGCATGTGAGCTTGTCTTCCTCGCACAGCTAGACTCTGTTTTCTCATATGTTGGCCAGCCCGGCCGTTGACATAGGGAAATGGAGTCTTTGATCCGTTTCACTGAAACTACTCGCTGGACCAGACATTCAGGACCATTCACCAATGAAAAAATATATGGCATAAGCCTTCTGAAAGGACCCTTACAGCACTATGTTGAAATGTGTTTCACATTCCTGAATTGGAAAAGCTATAAAGTAAAAGGATACCATTTGAAAAGGGACAGCTTATTTGCGCACACACAGCAGTATTCTGCCAGCTCCTGTTCCTTTTTAACATGGTGGTTTTTACTACATTACCCAGTGCTATCTGGGCATTTTTGTGTTGTATAATATATAAATGTATAGTTACTTGAGAGAAATTCACGGTTAAATGTATAGGTACATGAGCGAAATTCAGGTTAAATGTACACTCAGTGGCCACTTTATTAGATACACCTGTACACCTTCTCGTTAATGCAATTATCTAATCAGCCAATCATGTGGCAGCAACTCAATGCATAAAAGCATGCAGACATGGTGAAGAGGTTCGGTTGTTGTTCAGACCAAAAATCTGAATGGGGAAGAAATGTGATCTAAGCAACTTTGGCCGTGGAATGATTGTTGTTGCCAGACGGGGTGGTGTGAGTATCTCAGAAACCGCTGATCTCATTGGATTTTCACGCACATTCATTTACATTTTTACATTTGACATTTTAAGCATTTAGCAGATGCTTTTATCCAGAGCGACTTACAAGATGTGCATTAATACATGGTATGATCAATCATGCAAGAGATCCGTGCAGTATTACAGCGATAGACATTGTTGTTGGCATCTGCATACCATACCTGTCACACCAGGAAGGAAAAGGTACACTATATGGCCAAAAGCCAGTGGACACCCAACCATCACACCTATATGAGCTTGTTGGACATCCCATTCTAAAACCATTCTGAATTCTAAATGTTTGTCTGTGGAGATTGCATGGCTAGGTGCTGGATTTTATGCACCTGTTGGCAATGGGTGTGGCTGAAACACCTGAACTAATAATTAGTAGGGGTGTCCACTGACTTTTGGCCATATAGTGTAAGTACTTTTTTTTTTAGGAACTTTTAAACAAGTATACATATACAAAAAGCAGTAATAAACATGTAGGCAGTAGTGATGACAATTAGCTAGATGTGCAGAATTCAGTGGTAGTGGAGTCTGAAAAGGTGGGTCTTGAGTCTCCTGCAGAAGATCGCAAGTGATTCTGCGGTCCTGACCGAGTGCGGAAGATCATTCCACCACCAAGGGGTCATGACAGAGAAGAGGCGAAACCGTGAGGAGTGGCTGTCGGGCGCATGGGAGGGATAGGACAGTCAGTTTGCCAGAGGAGGCGGAGCAGAGGGGTCTGGCTGGGGTGTAGGGTGTGATGAGTGTAGCAGTTCCTCTAGCCGCTTGATAAGCTAGCACCAGGGATTTGAATGTAATGCCTGCTGCGATGGGGAGCCAGTGCAGAGAGGAGAGTAGAGGGGTGACGTGCATGAACTTAGGTTGATTGAACACAAGACGTGCGGCAGCATTCTGGACCAGTTGCAGTGGTTTGATGGCACAGGCTGGTAGGCCTGCCAGCAAGGAATTGCAGTAGTCCAGACGTGAGATCACCAGGGCCTGGACCAGGAGTTGTGTGGCCGCTTGGGTGAGGAACTGCGATGTGGCTCGAGAAGCACAGCTAGTCATCCAGGGTCACTCCAAGACTCCTGGCAGCCTTCCACGGTGATTGAAGCATCAATCATTGGGGAGCCTTTCACTGGGAGGAAGAGCAGCTCCATCTTCCCCAGGTTCAGCTTCAAGTGTTGGGTGGACATCCAGGCAGAGGTGTCAGAAGGCAAGAAGGAGAGGAAGAGTTGAGGGTCATCATCATAACAGTTATAAGAAAAACCATGAGCGGAGATGACAGAACCAAGTGATTTGGTGTACAGGGAGAAGAGGAAGGGTCTAGCACCGAGCCCTGCAGGACTCCAGTGGAGAGAGTGTGAGGAGAGGAGAGGGATCCTCTCCAGACCACCTGGTAGGACCGATCAGACAGGCATGACTTGAACCATGTCAGTGCAGATCCAGAGATTCTCATCTCGACGAGAGATGAGAGCAGGATATGTTAGTCCACGTTGTCGAATGCAGCGGACAGATCGAGGAGGAGGAGGACAGAGCTGAGAGATTGATAAGTGCAACATAACATAACATAGGCCATTTAGCAGATGCTTTTATCCAAAGGTGAATGCATACATTTTTCAGTAGATGTGGTCCCAATGTGAATCGAACCCACAACTTAACTGTTGTCAACGCCGTGCTCTAGCTACTGACCTACATGGAGCCACATTAATGCATTCAATCATTCAGTCTCAAACTGTCACAAACAACAGTCTCTAGAGTTTACAGAGGATGGTGCGAAAAACAAAAAACATCCAGTGAGCGGCAGTTCTGTTGGCGAAAAGCCTTGTTAATGAGAGAGGTCAGAGGAGAATGGCCAGACTGGTTTAAGCTGACAGGAAGGCGACAGTAACTCAAATAACCACGCGTTACAACAGTGGTATGCAGAAGAACATCTCTGAACACACAACATGTCCAACCTTGAAGTGGATGGGCTACAACAACAGAAGACCACACCGGGTTCCACTCCTGTCAGCTAAGAACAGGAAAGTAAGGCTACAGTGGGCACAGGCTCACCAAAACTGGACAGTTGAAGATTGGAAAAATGTAACCTGGTCTGAGGAATCCACAGTCACCAGATCTCAGTCCAATAGAGCACCTTTGGGATGTGGTGGAACAGGAGATTCACAACATGAATGTGCAGCCAACAAATCTGCAGCAACTGCGTGATACTGTCATGTCAACATGGACTAGAATTTCTGAGGAATGTTTCCAGCACCTTGTTGAATCCATGCCATGAAGAATTGAGGCTGTTCTGGGGGCAAACGGGGGTCCTACCCAGTACTAGAAAGGTGTACCTAATAAAGTGGCCACTGAGTGTATAGTTAGATGAGAGAAATGTAGGGTTAAATGTATAGTTAGATGAGAGAACTTCTGTGAAGATGTCTCTGAAATCACTTGGTCCTCCTCCCTCTCCTTCATACAGAATTTGTGCCCCAGGCCTTTGGCATACCACTGTGGCAGGTGATCGCCAATGATCGCGCTCAGAAGCAGCGGCTGGACCCCCCGCAGGGGGAGCACCGGGACACCACTGACCTGGTGTCCTCCCTCCTGCAGTTTGCCATCAAAAGGCCGAGCAAGGAGCTCTCCAGCAGTAATTCGTCCTTGGGCTCCGCCCCGGAGACGCCCAATGAGTTACCCTCGCCCAGCATGCCCGAGACTGTTCCCCCGGCACGCAGACGGGTAGGGGGGGGGTCACCCAAGTTATCATCATACCTTTACATCGTCCCCTCCCTGCATGTTATTATCATACCTTGAATTCCTTCTGTCCCTTTCTCATTATCTTCCTACTGAGCTTTATTATATTACTATTATTATATAGCAGGTGTTTACAGGGAACAGAAAGGAACATATATTTTTATGAATGTCTTTGCAGTATTGCTTCATAATTAAAAATCCGAGGGATCTTACTTTGGGGATATCAGATTTAATCCACAGCAAGCTTTGACTATCTTCTGTGTACTACAACTAAGTCTAATGTATTAGTCTAAGTAGTTTTATTCCACCATATAATTTTAAATAAAGCCACCAGTTGCTAACCAGATCCCTGTTTCTTCTATATGCTCAGTGGCACCCTCCTTACATTTTTTCCTCTCTGTGACTGCTTGAGGGATTTAGCACTGATTAGTTTATTAATTATTGAGTCTTCTGTTGCACTTGGGAGATTCACTCATTCATCATTCACTTGGCCATTGGTAGATGTGTGCTTTGACGTCAATATTATTCAGTGTTCACGAGGGTGAACTGGCCCTTCTGTTACTGAGTTACTGCATGCATGTGTACACGTCCAGCATGAACACATGCGAAAACAGCATTGTCATCATGCCATGCATTCCCCTGGATGATCAACCTGCATCGCAAGCTACTTGAGAACTTGAAACAAGAACACTTAATTCACAAAGAGCAAGCACAGAGTGGCAGACTCATTCTCAATCAATCAAGCCCTCGCCTTACTGTCTCATTAAATTAGTTGTAGAAAAAAATGGTGCTATCTTTCGATTTCCACTTCAGGATTTCTGAATTACTTTTCACTGGCTGGCTATTAGAGCACTCACCTCTAAGAGAACGTGATTAATCATTTTAAATCATTGACAGAGGGGACCAACAGGGCTCCATGGGTTTGTTTTTATAGGCAGGCATTATATCCACAAGGATATATTAAAAAAGCCAAGCCAGGCTAGTTAGGAGGAGTTAGGTGGGAGGTGTGGCAATGTAACGCCTCCTTCACTTCCCCCTGTGATTGGCAGGGCGGGATGTCCGTGGACTCCATCACCGACCTGGACGACAGTCGGTCCCGTCTCCTGGAGGCCCTGCAGCTCTCGCTGCCACCGGAGAGGCCAAGCAGGAAGGAGAAACGCCGGGACAAGAAGCTGAGCCTCAACCCTATCTACAAATTGGTGCCTCGGCTGGTGGACCGCTGTTGCCACCACCTGGAGAAATATGGTACTGCATGGATGTTGACTCCCGACTCTTGTCATGATTGACACAAGCTGCTGTTTGGACCGAATCGCAGTCTATGTTCTGCAACATGATAACTACTACAGTGCATTCCATTATCTCACAGTGCCTCGCATTTGCATCTGCAAGGATTCAGGAATCAATCCAGTTTTATAGATGGGGCATGTTGTTTTATCGGTGTGACATTTAGATTAGTTACATTTTAATAAGACATGTCTTGCTGTTGTGCTTCAAGCGGTAGTCTAGTACTATAGTTATAGAATACGGTAACTATATTCAAATAAATATGTGTCACTTAATCAAATAGTATTCTGCTCATGTTGTCCGTGAGATATTTATGAAATTATGCAATGCGTCTCATCCTGGACTGTACTCGTTTTCTCTCGTCTCCCTGTCACAGAGCATTAAAGCCAGTCTATGCCCTTTCTTATTTTCTTTAGGTATGCAAACAGTCGGGATTTTCCGAGTTGGTAGTTCTAAGAAACGGGTGAGGCAGGTAAGGGTGCGGAACGGTTCTGTAGCAGTATTTATAACTGTCATTTTGGTGATGATTTTAGTACATTTTAATTAAATATCCCATACACCAGAGTTACTCAAATCACGGTCCTCGTGGGCCGAGCACTGCTGTTTTTCCACGCTCCTTTTACCTGGCAGTCAGGTTTGAATATACTCCAAGCATACTCCAAGCATGAATATACTCATGGCCAAGCAATTACACCAATTGATCAATTACCTACCTGAGAGAAAAGAAAACCAAGACCGGATTTGGATTCGTGGGCCAGATCTCTATGTGGTGTACTGTATATTTCCATACAGTGCTGCTTTTTGCCAACCTTTTTAGATGAAGAGTTCTGTTAAGGTTTTCTCTTGAGAACTCTGGCAATATTGTGTTGTTTTCTGAAAAGCTCTGTAACAAACAAACAAAAAAACATTCTCTTACGTAATGAGAGGCCTTACAGTAAAAGAAAATGTAACTCGTTAAAAAAAATATTTATATTTAGTGCTAATGGAGTACAAGGAATTATTGCTAAAGTCAGCTTGATAGGATGTAATTGCCTGTGAATGGCAGGCACTGGTAAGATGTCAGCTTGTACACTGCGCTGCTGTGTTTGTGTTGGAGCAGTGTGGATCTCTAATGAGATCCTGTGTTTGTGTTGGAGCAGTGTGGATCTGTAATGAGATCCTGTGTTTGTGTTGGAGCAGTGTGGTTCTGTAATGAGATGCTGTTTTTGTGTTGGAGCAGTGTGAATCTGTAATGAGATGCTGTTTTTGTGTTGGAGCAGTGTGAATCTGTAATGAAATCCTGTTGTGTTGGAGCAGTGTGGATCTGTAATGAGATCCTGTTGTGTTAGAGCAGTGTGGATCTGTAATGAGATGCTGTGTTTGTGTTGGAGCAGTGTGGATCTGTAATGAGATCTTGTTGTTTTGGAGCAGTGTGGATCTGTCATGAGATCCTGTTGTGTTAGAGCAGTGTGGATCTGTAATGAGATGCTGTGTTTGTGTTGGAGCAGTGTGTATCTGTAATGAGATCCTGTTGTGTTGGAGCAGTGTGGATCTGTAATGAGATCCTGTTGTATTAGAGCAGTGTGGATCTGCAATGAGATCCTGTTGTGTTAGAGCAGTGTGGATCTGTAATGAGATACTGTGTTTGTGTTGGAGCAGTGTGTATCTGTAATGAGATCCTGTTGTGTGGTCCCACAGCTGCGTGAGGAGCTGGACAGGGGCGTGGACGTTCTGTTGGATGAGGACCAGAGTGTCCATGATGTGGCCGCCCTGCTGAAGGAGTTTCTGAGGGACATGCCTGACCCCCTGCTGACGAAAGAGCTATACACAGCCTTCATCAACACTATGTGTGAGTGGAGGTGTTCCATACACCCACGATTACTGTACACCTCCCTTACAACACACATTAACAACAGAGACAACCAAAGATACAACTGCATCCCATAAACCATGTACCCAAGACCACTGGAAACTAGAACAGCACACTTGTACCCACACTCCACACTTATACCACACAGAACACACAGATATGTACAACCCAGGCAGTGCAATGGAAAACCTATGAAGCTGAGCGGAGTTATGTTCTAGGGTAGCTTGACCCCATCCATGGAACATGTGTGTGAACAGTGATTGAGTCTGTCTGTCTGTCTGTCATTTCCACAGTGCTGGACCGTGAGGAGCAGCAGAGCTCCTTGCAGCTCCTGGTCTACCTGCTGCCTCCTTGCAACAGTGACACCCTCCACCGGCTCCTGGACTTTCTGTCTACAGTGGCCAGCCACGCCCATGACACCCACAACAAGGACGGGCAGCAGGTGAACCTGTCATATCTCATTTTAGGCAGTTCATAGCCAGTGTTGTCTTACAGCCATCAGACATACGAATCCTCCATGAAGACCTCCATTCTTCATCTGTGATCTGAACTCACTTGGTGTGAACAAGTGGTTTGCCATGTCCCTGAGGTGTTGGATACAGCCAAGGTCACATGTGTAGGACCTATTGAATCAGTTTTGATTCCTCACATTGTGAAGCTCTGTGGTCTAGCTATATGATACCAGTCAAACATCCTATCAGCTCTCAGGTTGGTCAATATCACAGTTTTGGGTAAAAATATTTTTACCATGCAGCTACAACTTTATGGAAATGGTACAGGCACCCTGTGTTGTATTGTAATGGACACCCTGTGTGCGGGGTGAGCTCACCTCTAGCCAATCGGGGGCTGGTATGCATTCTTTGTCACACAGTAAAGTATTTTCCTAGGCATTACAGCTAGATAGCTGGCAAACACTTTTTCTTTCAAACAAATCTGGAGGTTGCTAGAATCTTAAAACCAAAATATGAGGCAGTAAAAGGTTTAATAAAGCTTTAACATCTGTAGGTGTCACAACAATACATTTCTTTTATTTGCTCATTTAACGACATGGAGAATGAGTTCAAGGCATGTCGCCATTTGATTGTCGACCCAAATCTTTGCTGGTTGACTAGCAACGTGTCCAGTGTATGCTTAATCTCACAAGGGTTCGACACCATGTTTAGATCACGGGGAACAAGATGACATCGTTGAATCTGGCCACCATCTTTGGGCCCAACGTCCTGCACAAGCAGAAGAGCTCAGATAAGGAGTTCTCCGTGCAGAGCTCAGCTCGAGCGGAGGAGAGCAGAGCGGTCATCGGTGTGCTGCAGCGGATGATCGCCGCCCACGATGCCCTCTACGTGGTATGTGGTTCTCCTAAGGCACAACCTCACAACCGCAAGGGCAATCCAACACAGCTTATGAAAAGCGTCATTTTACCATTTAGCCTAGCCCGAAGTGCTTATCGTTAAGATGTTAAGTTGGATAACTTGTATAGCTCTGAAAATCCTTTGCAATGCTACGCTATTGGTGGAGCGAAGCCTGTTAAATAACTCGCCTGTGGAATAGCACCAGCCACCGGGGGGAGCTGTAAACTATTGCAATGGTACTTTACTGTATTTTACAATGTTTTCAAGGCATTCTTTTTAGTCCTGTGGAAGTACTTTGTTCATCATACACTTGAATTTCACATTTCTGGTTGCAAGCATTCTAGTGGCCCTCTCACCTGGCAAAGACGAAGGTGAGAGACATACTGTAGCTGTGTAAAGTAACGATGACTTGTTTTGGGCATACTGTGTCAGGATTAGGGCCATGTGCGTCTCCCGTGCGTAGCGTCATTGTCCTCCCAAAGGGATGGAGGTGGGCTCTACTACCGGAAGAACAAAGGGCAGAGGGGAAAAAGGGCAACGTATGATGGCAGTCAAATTTGAGGTTATGTTTGACTTTTTTGTGCGGTCTTGATATTTTGACACATTGAAAGTACTTAATTCTGAAGGGGTTTTGTGGGAATGCAATGTTCAGGGATGAAGTTTGTATTTTATGTCACCCAAACTCACTTGTCATGTGATGGAAATATATATGTTTTAAATCTGGACTCCTTTGAATGTGAAACTGCTTGCATGAGTCGATCTGCTTTTCCCCACACACTGCTGGGAAGGTGACCGTTTCTAACCTTCTCCCCTTTTTGTTTTGAAGAAGCAGCCATTTTGAAGAGATTGTACATATGCATATGCATATACTTGTGCACACCCAATTTTGGCATTGCTGCTAGGTAGCTCCATCTGTTGGCCAATAATGTAGTTACTAGTGGGAAAGTCAGGTTTGGACTGGGTTCCAATGCATGAACCAACAACATGCAACTCATTTTTGTTCACCTCATCTGTTTTTACAGTTGATGGCTATGCTATGTATTTGCCTAATGAGTGATTGTCCTGAGACAATTACTTCACCTAATCACTTAGGAATTAGTGAAATAAACTCTAGCAACACTAGGAAATACTTTCTCCACACAGCTTGTCTACATTTGCAAATGGAATGCATGAACTTGCAAATGGAATGGTTCCTCTCAATCCTTAAAAAGACAGACCAGATTTCACTTCAGAGGGAATACTAAAATAAATATAGGAGCATGGAGAAAATGACCATGCCTCACCTAGTGGTTCTGTTTAGTGAAACATGGCTGCAAACTGTCAAGGTTAAATAATCTCAGAGCTCAGTGTCTCGCTGTAAACATTGTTCTGTGGTGCAAGAAAAGTTTCAAATGGACAAAGAAAATACCTAGCTGAAGCCAGTCATAAAAAGAGGAATCATATATTGGTATCATATATCAGGTATAAGCAGGTATCATATATTGTATAATAATAATAATAATAATAATAATAATAATAATAAACGTTATATTGTGGTTTTCAAACAGTGCACTCAAAACACTTCTCAACAAGCATACTGCATCCCATTGACATACAAACGTGTCAGTAGTACGTACGTTCATTACAGAGGATTATAGAAAATAATTCACATAAAAATATTCACATGAACTAGCCAAAATAATTCCCTGAGGATTATTGAAAAGCTTAAGTGCCACAGTTTATTTAGTGTATTCAATATGGAGGTAGCCAGTGTGAGGAGTGTGCGGAGAGTGTAACTATGGCAATCGCATGTGGCACATGCAGGTATCCCCCGATCTGCAGAACGAGGTGCTGATGAGTCTTCTGGAGACGGACCCGGACGTGGTGGACTACCTGCTCAGGAGGAAGGCCTCGCAGTGGCTGTGAGTCTGGCTCTGTCTGTCCTCGAACAGAGACCTCAGTCTGGCCATTACATTGCATTCGTCATTTAGCAGACGTTCTTATCCTGCACTCAGTCCCTAACTTTGTATAACACATTTTCTCATGAAAGATGATCTGTTCATTTCAGTATTGGAAACTAAAAGGTAATATAAATGCAAGATAACAGAGTTACATAAGGACAATGTGTGTTTGTAATGACCGGAGACCTGTGAAACACTTCTCAAACATCTGCAGGCTCCGTCATGAGAAAAGCCCTTCACTTTCTTATGTTCATAGTGACAGTCACTTCAGTGTCACTCAGAAATTACTAAATTGGGCCTCCCGCGTGGTCTAGTGGTTTCAACGTCCGACGCTGGCCACGGCGACCGGGGTTTGATTCCCCGTCGCGCCAGAGTCAGCTCTGGCCGAGAGTGCCACCGGGGCCGCAATTGGCTATCCGCCCAAGGGAGGGGGGAGGGAAGCCGACACACACAGTTCGCTGCGCACAGGAGTGGTTCTGGGGTACCGGAATTGCAGTCGACGGCACGGGAGAAAAACGGGGTAAAATCGGAAAAAGAAAATTGAAAAAAAGAAATTACTACATCGCCCCCTGGTGGTGAACCAGGCTTTGCTTTCCTTCCAGCGTCTTCAACTGCCCAAAGTGCTGATTCATAATTCCTGGTTGTGTATTGATTTGGCAGACAGGTCAATGGCGTTTTAACTGTGTGCTGTGAACAGAAGGCATCATTTGCTATTGACAATCTAGAGATCTTCTTAGAGCTGCTTGGTGTGATTTATATTTTTGAATAATTGAATGAATAATTTGATGTAATATGTCATTATTGATTAAACATCTACCTGAGAAGCTGTTATTTCTTATAAAACATTTTTGTGCTCAATTATTTTTTATTGAGACCTCATTTTCCTGTACTGTTTGGGAGCTGTATTTGCTTTAAAAGACTGATTCTTTTGAATGTTCTCCATCCTGTCTCGTTCCTTCACAGAAGCTCAGACACGCTCAGTTCCGATGTGCCTTTCTCCCTGTCTGAAAGGCACTCATCCAGCGACTCTAACAAGGCCTCCAGCGGAGAGGTCTCTCCGTATGACAACAGCTCCCCTGTGCTGACAGACAGCTTTCTCCAGGGGGAGGGCAGCCCGGGGGTGGACAGGCCAT
Organism: Aldrovandia affinis; assembly: GCA_029706075.1. NCBI lineage: Eukaryota > Metazoa > Chordata > Actinopteri > Notacanthiformes > Halosauridae > Aldrovandia > Aldrovandia affinis. Next base: position 528,249 of record JAINUG010000040.1, read on the forward strand.
TTCACCTGCCCGAGAGGCACCCGCCGGCCGGGCACATCGAGAGCAGGGCCACGGTGCCAGGCTCTTCTCCAAGGACTGCCAAGGGTCAGCTGCACTTACTGAACATTCTCATGTGATTTCATAAGGGTGGACAATTTTCAATAGCATGCACTGACACAAAGAGGGAAATTAGTGAGCCTGTCTCTATGGCCATGTGTTTGTGTTTGCAGCTGGTAGGTAAGGAACAGTACACCTCTGGTATTGTTGGAGTGGATCCAGCCAAGTGTAGCTTGTGGACGGTAGACCTCTGGTATTGCTGTAGTGGATCCAGTCGGGTATAGCTCATGGAAGTACAATGAAAATTGTAGATGCCCATGTTCTACAGCTCTGTACAGATGCTGAACAGACCAGGTAGCTTGCACACTTTTGGCCTGTTTGAACACATGAGTCTCTTGCAGAATTTCATCTTAAATTCTCATCAGTTTCTCTGTAAAGCATAAAGTGATATTATCTTTTGGCTGGGAGCATTTTGTACCATGACCCAACTGCAGCTGTGTACTGCAAGTCCTGCGAGGCTAGAATCTGCTCTGGCCAATTTCGGGATGTGGCTTTGGAGGTCAAATTCCCATTTTATTCCGGTAACGTCATTTTCTGACTGACGCATTTTGGATTCCTGCAAATTAGTCAGCCTGCCGCAGACTTTCTTTCACCGCTCCCCCCCCGCCCCCTGTTTATCAGCTGTGGTTATAACCTGTGGTTGTGTTCTCTTTCGGGCGATTCCAGGGAATTGGGACTTCTAGATAATGAGCTGCTCTTTTCCCAGGCTCTCATAGCAAGGTTTCCGGGCGCGTTTCCTGTAGCCCACCAGTGAGGCTTTGTGATGGCTCCAGCAAAAGGAAGCAGCCTCTGCAGCGGACACAGACCTCGTCGGATGTGACTGTGCGTGGGCCACACCCAGTTGTCACCTGCGGGAACAGCAGCCCCCAGGCAGACAGAGAACGTGGACAACTACAGCTCTACCCAGATCCACTGCTTCCACAGCCAGACGGTTACCCAGAATGCAGCTGCACTGAGGACCGCCAACAGAGGAAGGACCTCACCGAAACCCCTCCCCCTATAACAGGGCCCGCCTTCAGGAACAATGAGATGCCTCTTCCACCACACCCAGGACACTCTACACTGGGCCCACAGAGAGAGTTCCTCCAGACCCCTGCTAGCTCTGCGGAGACCCAGGGCCCAGTGGGCTGGCAGAGGGAGAGGTGGAAAATCTGGCAGCTGTTATCTCTGGACAACACAGACACTCTACCAGAGACGCTGGTGTGAACGAATCTAACACAGACACTCTACCAGAGATGTTAGGGTGAACTAATCCAACACAGACACTAAATCTTTCAAGATTTTTTACTTTTTTTAACATTTATGTGTCATCAGGACGGTCACATTTATGACTGAGGTTATTTTGACATACAGTACCTCAACAACCATTTCATCAAAACATATATTGGATTTTGACATATCAGATTTATCAGATTTAGAATTATTGAGATAATGTGTAATGGCAAAACTGAAAATGTATATAGTGCATCATAGTTTCATAGACTGCGATATGTAAATCACCTACTTCATGTAAAGTGTTACCAAGAGTTTAAAAATATATATAATCTCCCATAAATCACACCTTCCATAACATCTAGTATATGGTGCCAAAGTATTCTTGATAATTATCATTGTCATTTTAATTATGGCATTCAATGTCAAATGTACCTTTACAGTTTCCAAGTGCCAACAGCCAGTGTGTTTTTGCATTTTATTACACTAGATTAAACTATACAAATTGTGTTAAATACCAAATTGTGTGTATGCAGTGTCTGAAAATTTAAATATTTTGAGCAGAGGAATGTAGAAATTTGAGCAGAGTTTACTTTTAAAAAATGATTTTCTATTATATAATAAAAAATAAAAAAATTTTTATTAGATTAATTTTTTCTCCTCTTCCACATTTAGTTTGAGTGGAGAAGCTATGCTTTTATTTTTAATATCAACATTTATGATTAAAGCCGAATGTCTCTTAATATGCATTTCAATAATTGCCTTGTCCTTTTGGAATTCATTTCTAAGACATTACCTGTGTTGTATCAATTAAACATAAGGCAAGGCAGGTTTCATTCACTTACTTTCCGCAGAAAGAAAACAGGAAGTTGTAACAACTGCATTCATTCATCAATACCAAGGAGTATAAACCTCATTGGATTAATACATCTGAGCACATGTCAAATCATGTGGTACCACTTTTGCCATCTGTCTTGGCAGATTGCGTTGCGTACGTTTCCAAGGAAATTCGCTGGAACATTCTAATTGAAACTTAGCTATTGATTGTGCCGGTCCCCATGCATACATTACGTACAGTAAAGTTAATTCATAAATGTATTTTACTGTGTCATATACTTGTTAGCAAATATTACATATTTGTTATGGGGTAAACATATTGCCTTATTATTTTCTTCAGTAACAACAGTGACATTTTGTGACCGTCTTGGGAAAAAATATTTTCCTCGAATTGAGGTAAAAGATGTAAAATGGACACAAGTGTATTAGTGTACAGTTTTGCAGCATTTCTATGTGAAGATAGCGGTGACCAGAGTATGAACTCACCATGTTTTAGCAATGATGAATTCATCTCCTCCTCCACATCACCGCCACACCTACAGCCAAAACCTGTTCTTACAGAGCCCTTGGTCCAAAGTGCTGTCATTTTATAATGATAATGTTATTTAATATCACATTACTTTTAAGAAGTTAATTATTTTGTGCTTCAGAGGGAGACAAACAATTATTTTTCTTTCTAAATCCAAGACCACTTGTTTGATCTAGATAAAAGTATTTTTAATGGATTATACATGTATCCTTCCACTGAATTTATTTGGTTACGATATTCCCCGGTATCCCTGGGGCTACACCTGCGCAAGATACACAGTGCTCATTTGCATTGTAACTAGTATTAAACTATCCACTGCTTACACCGCATATTGCTGTATGCATCACACATACTAATTAGTACAAATTAATTCAATACCAAAAAAATCTATGTTATTTTTCCAATGCACATGGGCCTTTAAAAAAATATAATTAGCACTTTTTTCTTCTTTTTTTTTTTTTTTTACAAGCTCCAAGTACCCACCTCCCGCACAGGCCTCGGAATATTAAGTGTTATTTAGTTTTATCACCACTAGAGGGGGGCATTGTTGAGGGAAGAGCTCAAAACTCACATTTTCCAATGGAACATAATCCCAATAGTTTTATCATTGCTTTCACAATGTTTAGTTAGTACTAGTCAACATTTTTTATCATGGCCATCACAAATTTTCATTCTTTTTCATATAAATTCCCGTCATTGCGTATGCAGTATTTCAGGAGCAACATTTGTCTTCCTCTGTGTCTCTAGTATTTAAATAATTAATATTAATTATTCAATAATAGTATTTAAAACTTTTATCTCATCACCGTTTCCTGACTGGCCCTTGATTGCTGTTTCTGTTTATACCATTGCCATTGTGTAACTGGCTGAGATTTCAACTTCCTCCCCATCATGGAAACAGATTATTCAAGAATACAAGGGAGTGATCAGTGTACTTGAGATCTTCAGGAAAGTGCCCTGTCAAATTTAATATGTTCTGCTGCACCAGCAATATTTTTCCTTCTTCGTTTAGTTTTTTCCACGTTTCAAAAACAATTGCATATTGTAAATGATGTGGATGCTGTAATGTACTGCACCTCTGCGTTGGTGTCATTCGCATGAATCAACCGATGCAGTTTTAGTGAGCTGGGGTGGGGGGGGATAGGATCTGCCTTTCTGGGTGTGGTGAGTCACTGAATGCTTCGCAGAGGTCCAAACCTTTCCTCCAGTCCAGCATCCTAAATAAAACCATTCTGTCTCAATGCTGACAAATGAAAAACAGAAACGTGTAACGTCCCTTCAAATAGACGATAGAAGATATCCCACTGTTCTCTATGTTTTTGAAAGGATCCTACAGTTTTGAATGAAAATAAAAGGACCTGACATGTAGTATCCTGCATGAAAGAACAAAATGAATAAACTGGTAAACTGGTTTCAACTATGATGCTTTTGTACTTTCAAGTAAAGGCAGGATACCTGCATCAATACACACATGTAAAGCATATGCTTATGACTAAATGCATGGCATGTTTGTTATATGTGGTTAGCTTGACAAGAGCCCTCATCAATACATACAATTATTTTATGAGTAGCATAATAGTAGCAGTTTTAACATTTACATCTACTTTTCATAGTGGTTTTTTACACTCTTTTACACATTACAACAGCCAGGTATTTACTGAATAAACTCCTTAAATGTTGAAATACCTTGCTCAAAGCTACAAGGACAAGAGTCTACATTTACATTTACATTTTAGGCATTCAGCAGACGCTCTTATCCAGAGCGACTTACACAGTTTTAAATTTCTTTACATACAATCCATTTATACAGCTGGATGTTTTACCTTGCTCAAGGGTACAACGGCAGTGTCCCCAACTGGGAATTGAACCTGCAACCTATGAGTTACAAGCCCAGTTCCTTAACCATTATGCTAACACTGCTGCCTTGCAGTATTTGGGATTTTAACCTGAGACAGAATATTTCAACTGAATACTGATTTATGTATTTAAATGTATGCACTTGAGTTAATCCTGGTATTGAACTGAATTGTGAGTCCAAAATTAAAGATTGGTTGACTACAAAATGGGAGAAGAACTGAAATTATAATAATATTATGAGATGGTCTGGTTGTCAAAGTTGAATGAGGGAAAACTAATATATTCTAAATCATGTTGGGCCAGGTTCCCTTCCCAGGGCCTGCTGCTCCCCTTGTTTTGGAAAATCGCCTTTTCCTGAACTTTCATTAAACTGTAAACATGAACACAAACATTGCTTAATTATTTAATGCATAGCAAATATCAGGACAGATTTTAGCTTGATGCGACATGCTATTCCATTACAGTGAGCATTCAGTGTGCCAATGTTAAATATTTGTGATACGTGAGCCTTTTACATGCAATGTTCTGTAACAGATATAGTATAGCCACCACAAACGATGTACCCAAAATATGACATAGCCTCGACTCATTTGACCCCAAGGCAGTTTTAAATCAAGTATGATGAAAACAGCTCACATGCATATGGTTTGTGAGTAGGGCAACAAGCAAAGTAATTTAGGTCACAGAAAAAAAAACATTGCAATGCAGGACTGCTTCCTCGCCTACGTTGCACACCACTAACAGTAAATCCTTTCCATTTGGTCCAGAGGTTTTGCTTTATATGTTTCTCCCCCCTAAGGGAAGAAACAAAACTCATTTTCAACATCCTGAACATTTACGATGTTGTATCTAGCCTTCTGCAACAATACACCGCACAGACTCAAACAACAACTCAAACAACATCCTATATTTGCATTTGACCTTCCTCTGAGTCAGATTCCATCCTGTTCCACAATGTTGATTTTATTGTGCTTCATGAGACACAGTATTCATAATATAATACTAAAGGCAAAAGGGGAATATAATTATGAATGCTTATCAATGAAACTCATAAGTGATGGGTCTCTGGCTATGAAGTGAAACACAGGTACAGGTTTGTCATTATTGGCAAAAAAAAACCATAGACTCTGCTCCTGGCTTCCCACAGAGTGAACCATTCAGCCAGAGTGAGGAATACCACAAACTTGTTTGTTTTTATTTCTGACATACAATTTTTTAATGTATGACACACCATTCTTGGCATCTGTAATCCACACAACTGCTCCAGTAATGTGCTGTAAATCTGTTCTCAGTAACGTGCCCAAGATCTGTCGTCTTGTCGTCTGATGTTTTTATTACGAGAAAAAACATGGGCACCAATGTCAACGTGCTGGAGGAATTGCTGGGATTTTTTCTACAGAAGTGAAAAATAGGACTGATGTGAATTATTATGCTAATTATGCTCTGTTGCGTTCAAAGATCTTACACACCCCTAACTTTGGAGTAGTATGGAAAAGTCAGACATACGGTATGCTAGTCTTCGCCAGATATTCAGAAGGGTACTAAAAAGGATGGAAGATCTCCAACGATCGGAATCAAAAATCATAATCACTTCATTGAGAGAAACAAGTTTATCTTGTAAATGAATGATTCAAAAGAATACTGATTGAATTTGTACTGCACTCTATGTTTGCCAACATTGGCAACATACAGACTCTGTTGAAAGCAACTTCAATACATGGCACCAACCGTGTAATAGGATGGTCTTCAATTGGTATGTTATAATTATGTGAAGGATATGCTGGAATAATTAGCTGTTATTTTATTGTAACCGAATAGCTGTAAGTATGTCAGGCTATATTTAAAATGACTCCCAATGAAAATGTCTGCCAATTAAATATTGTAAAATATATTTTAGGGTAATCAACATGTCTCACTGGTCGAGTAATGGGTCATACACATTAAATTACATGTTACAGTGTATTATTCTATGATACGTAGACAGGACACAGTCACAAGTCAAGGCCGCCTATGTTATATAGTTATAGAAAATGTTATATTCCCTCACCTTGCAGACCCCCCTTCCTTCCAGTGAAGCTACATCTTTTTCATGGAATATTTCCAATAAACACCAGCACAGGATATAAAGTTCAGAAGTGTGGAATACACCTGAAAAATTAACATAACTGACTGAAAGTGAAGTTTAAAGACTTCCACAGAAACCTTGTTGTTTGGCTTTGGTTAATGGAGATAATCTTCATCGTGGACTGTCAGTCATGCATTAATGGCGCTATTAAGACAGCTAGTGTGCATGAATTTATTAATTTCTGCATCGGCTCCAGTTCAGAACGAATGGAAACAGATGGCCCAGTCGAACAGGAGAGAGAATGTTAAAGATTCTAACTTTGAAAAATATATGATTCCATTGGAGATGGTTAATGCTAAAGAGGAGAAGCTGGTGTGACAGCCCTTTCTCTGCTCACAGAGTACACTATGGCACTTATTCTAATATTACCCGATGGAGTGATGTGTGTCCAGCGATGATGTAATTCTGTGAAATCAGTGTCCCCTGCTGGAGATATGGGTCTGTAGGCATGGATGCCTTTCACTTACACTCCCACTGGAGCGTATCCTATGAAATAGTGGAAGACTGCAGATTGAGTCCTACTTTTGAACAGTTGGTCATATGGCCTTTATTTTCTGCCCTTGTTTCAGTGTTTTAGTGTGTACATAATTTACCAGACTGCAGTTGGAGTCTCTCTCCCGAGACAAGATTGTGATTGGTGAGAAGGAGTAAGTGGTCTATTAGAGAATCACATCCCCAGAGGTTGGGCAGAGCTATACAAGATTGGAGTGAGAAACTAGTCAGGCTCGTAGTTATGAAGCTTTTAGGTTTGAGAATACAGAGAAAAGGGCTTTTTTGTATCTTACCTGCCACCATCTCCTCCAAATGATTTTGTGCTGTTTGTTCTTACCCTGCTCACTCCACACCTGGATCACCCATCCGCTGCTACCTGCAGACAGACAGACGATAATTAAATTGTGATAAAGTGAGAGATTTTCCAGCTAGGGCTATTTCTTTCTCTGCACAGATTCTGAGCAATATATATATATACATCTCTTTTTATAAGATATTACAAAGTTATATTTACGCTTAGATTGTTCACAACATTGCATGTTGGATGACTATTGTGTAGATGTGACTGTCTGAAGGACCATAAAAAAATCAATTGGTTGGTTCTGACCAAAATGAGTATTTACATTTTCCTAGAGGCAATTATAGACACTGGCACTTTAAGCCCCACCAACACCACCAATGGCAATGGCCAGTTGGGGCTATGAATCCACAACTTCATCATAAATCCAGGGCCTAATCACTATTCTACAGAGTAGCTTCTGTAAACCACAAGCTATACTCATCTCCCCTTTAAACCAAAATGATATATTTTTCCATGTCAGCACATTGGGAGTTGAACATTACTGTTAACTGTATGTACTCCAGTGGACAGACAGAGTGTTAGTTAACTAAGGCTACACGCACACTGTTATTACCCTTCTGGGAAAGGAGTGAACTGCGGGCCAGACCTCTCCAAGAAACAACACCGAATTCATCACTGGGAGTGCCTGACAGGAACCCTGACACATCCTGGGTATTTTAGGGGAGTGGGGAAGAAGACTCGCTCATTGATAAGTACTGTAAACCTATTGTGCACAACAAAGATGCTGTGATCTCTTTTCTATTTCTTACGTCACTGGTCTTTTCTTCCTGAACATCAGAGGGGATTCATGTGAAATTGGTCGTCCGACTCTGCAGTCAAACTTGTGCAGTGTAGTGGTTTCTAGTCAACGATAAAACCCAAGCATGAGCTAAAGATGAAAGCCTTTCTCGGGATCTCCCGTAAGCCCCTTTGTGTCATGAGATGAACCATTCCCTGTGATGCACTGGTGAATTGATGTTTTCTTTAAATCTCTTTGAACCTTCATGGTCCTATTTTCTTTTGGTACTACTGATATTTATGAAAAGAAAATCAAGGAGGGTTATGGTGAGGTCCACAATGCCCACACCCAGGGTGAAGTCAATTATGTTACCCTTTCCGCAAGTGGACCCATTCATTCAAAACAAACACAATGACGAGCTCTGTTAAATGCTTTGTCCTTTTTATTGCCTATAGGTTTAGCACTAAGAGCTAAATAATAATACATATATCAGATTTTCATGTTTACTTAGTCATGGTTGATTACAAAAGATTACACATACCGGTTCTAACCGATTGTTATGAGATGCTGACCTTATTCTATCTGAAAGAATACAGCATCAGGTATTGTAGCACAGTGCCAGATCAGTCAAATTGAAAAACACGATTTCAATCTGGCATATCAGAATCAAATACAGCAGAACCACCTCTGCACGCCCCCCTTCACTCACACACACGCACACACACACACAAGCTCAACATGCTGAACTTGTCATCTCTTAATTTTCTGTTCCACTTGGTAAATACAGCCATCAGTAATCCGAGCAGCAGCTTTCACATTAGCGGCCCGTGCACATATGAGACCTATTAAGCAAAGTGACTCATACTTTGTGGAGTACGTTCCGAGGATGAGGTAATGCTGTACTCCAACATATTTTATAAGCCTGCAGGTACGTCTTGAACATGGTTGGGCTACATTCAAGCTGTGGACAGACCTGCCGGGTGCTGCCAGCTGGCAGGGGTGGCACAGTGAAGGGCTCAGGACCACCAGGGCCCAGATTCATTTTCAAACCACAACACTTCTGCCGACTTTGGGAAGCATGTTTACTGTGGACAATGTCATATCTACTGTTAATCTAACACTGTTTTGTTGTTTTAGCCATGGCTGAACTAATGCTCTTGTGTGAGTGTTGATTAAAAAATTACATTTGCTTGGCTTTTTCCACTCTGATTTAGGGACATAGAACATTGAGGTTAGATTAAAACTGCCCAGGTCTGGATCCCATGTGGGTATCATTGTTCTGACCCAGAACAAGGTGCTTTGGTCCAAAATCCATCGGCATAAACGGATAATATTGAACCCGTATTGAAATATAAAGGAACAATAAGTCAAATGTAAACTCTGTTTGGCATCGTGGACGCGGGCGTATTCTGTGCACATAAAAACAGATTGGTGCGATGTACAGCAGCATGGCTTTTCACGCCAGTGACACTAAAAGAAGATCAATAAGTAAAGCGCAGGTCAAGCGCGCCAGACCTCAGGGGAGGGAGATGAGGGAGGGGGGTGAAATGGGCCAAACATCAGAGGAGGGAGGTGAGCGAGGGTGGGTTGTAAAGTGAGAAGACTCCAGTACAAACACGCTCCCCGTTCACTGACAGGGATTCCTTAAGATGCTGAAACGCCAGGCTCCAGCTGTTCGCTGACACGTTGCATCTGTGACAGATGACTTAATCTGAGGGCATCCTCTTCTTCTAATGGCACACGTGGCTGGAAAGTTTTTTTGCAGCTATACTTTGCGGTACAACACATTTGTAATTGTGAAAAGCAGAAGTGTATTTCAGAACTTGTGGTTCTCCTACCAGATTACAATACATTGGAGACACATTGGAGGTGATCTACAATGTTAATACTGGATTCCTCTGAGCTAGTCTCTTCTCTTCAAGAGTTCCAGAAGTGAAAGCAAGTTTAAATATCAGAGTCCATGAGAACAACACAAGGTTTTAACAATGAGATCTCAATAATGAACAGCAGTACCCAGAAATAACAATTCATTTATTCAAAGCTGTTTATTTTAAAAGAATACACATGGCAGATTGCACTGTATTCACTTTTATTTAAAGAAAACTGTTCTAATATTGATAACAACTTGTACAGTAGGGCATTTCTTCAAAAGCATACTGCTGGCTAATATGCAGAATTTCTCTTATATTCATTCATTCATTTTCATTTTCATTTTGTCAGAATCCAATAAAAGCTTTATCATGATATACCATAATATATTTTAAGATGTACAGTCAAGCTGGAAAGTCTGCACACCCCTTTCACCCTCTCCACGTTTCTTTACGTTACAGACTTATTCTACAATAGATTAAGTTCATTTTTTGTCTCAAAATTCTATACAAAATAGCCCATAATGACAAAGTGAAAACAGGTTTTTAGACATTTGTGCTAATTTATTAAAAATCTAAATGTAAAATATCATATGTACACAAGTGTGCACACCCTTTGATATGACACCCAAAAGTGAGCTGAGGTGCATTTTGTTTCCACTGATACTGCTTGAGATATTTCTACAACTTGATTCTAGTCCACCTGTGGTAAATTCAATTGATTGGACATGATTTGGAAAGGCACACACCTGTCTATATAAGGTCCCACAGTTGACAGTGCATGTCAGATTAAAAACCAAGCCATGAAGTCCTAGGAACTCTCCATAGACCTCCGAGATAGAATTGTGTTGAGGCATAGATCTGGGGAAGGGTATAAAAACATTGCTAAAGCATTGAAAGCACCCAGGAGAACAATGGGAAATAGTGAAATGGAAGAAGTTTGGAACCACCACAACTCTTCTTAGAGCTGGCCGTCTGGCCAAACTCAGTAACCGGGCAAGAAGGGCCTTGGTCAGGGAAGTGACCAAGAACGCAGTGGCCACTCTAAGAGAGCTTCAGAGTTCCTCTGCAGCGATGGGAGAACCTGTCAGAAGGACAACCATCTCTGCACCACTCCATCAATCAGGCCTTTTTGGTAGTGGCTAGACGGAAGCTACTCCTGAGTGAAAGGCATATGACAGCCCACCTGGAGTTCGCCAAATGGCACTTAAAGGACTCTAAGAGCATCAGGAAAAAGATGATCTGGTCTGATGAGACACAAATTGAACTTTTTGGCCTGAATGCCAGGTGCTACCAGGTTCTCCCATCACTGCAGAGGAACTCTGAAGCTCTCTTAGAGTGGCCATTTGGTTCTTGGTCACTTCCCTGACCAAGGCCCTTCTTGCCCGGTTACTGAGTTTGGCTGGACGGCCAGCTCTAAGAAGAGTTGTGGTGGTTCCAAACTTCTTCCACGCTCAACAGTAGATTTAAATAATGTATTACATATAAATTATATTCTACTTGCTAGTTGATTTTACACACTTAAATCCTGGTATTACCCATTGTATTGAATGAGCCTTGCAGTTTGTGTAGCAGTAATATTTTTCATAATTGTACAAGCATACCTGATCCTATTGGTTCACTGCCGCAGGGCTCCAATCTCTCCTTGTAGAAATCAATTTCTTTATGAAAGGAAAACATTACATTTATTTTCTCTTTTGTGCTTCTGAGACCTGACTACATGGAGCACATCCATCCCACGTCCAGACCATAACAGAGATTCTTTATGAATTAGTTATATGGTTGGAAGGAGTCCTATGGTTTTTATATTTGTCTATTGCACAGGGACGGCTAAATTGTTCCGTTTTCTTTTTCCCACGTCTCAGGCTCGGCTTGCATTGCTTCCCCTTGTGGCTCTCTGGTTGAAATATTCAGGATGCTCTCCAAAACATTTCCTCTGCAGTAAAACATTTTCACATCCCACAGTCTTTTAGAACTTTAAGTACGGAAGAACTAGCCTTGGGTTTCTTTACTCAACAAATGTAGAGAACAGAAGTGTGTGTTCACATGATGGGTCGTTTATAATATAGAATATATCATATCGCTTTCAGAAAAATTAGTCATGCAATCATTTTCTCATGAGATAAAGATCCATTAATGTAATCCAGTGTGCAAACATGTTGAAAACATATTGTAAATTATACAAACTAAGGCTGCCATGTCATTGCACCCATTTACAATGCCATAAAACTAGTTAGTTCCAATCATGAACTGGATACATTTATTTCAATCAAACTGTGAAACAAAGTACATTTTACTTGGTTCTGTGCTGTGGAAATATAGTTAACTTTCGGTCAAACTCAGTTTGTCCATTGTTTCCAATATTGGCGATTGTGATCACCCCTGTTTTTACACAGAATAAAGTCATGGATGATTTTGTTTGCACTTCTATAGGCGAGAATATACACAAGCAAAATGTCAACATGGTATTTCAAATGATGCTTGTCGGAAGAAAATACTATATTCATACGCACATTGTTAATATGTCAGCTAGTGAGCTAAATGAATACAAATCTGATTCTCTTTCGAGACCACTGATGCTTTTCAAAGCCTGCTCTGGGCCTTATTCACACAGCCTTGTCACTGCTCACTCGACTTGGGGAAAATGGCTGGCACTGCTGACGGATAACAGATCATTGGTTTTCTTACTGTCATATCTAATTGAGTTCCCTGGTGGAGCTTGTGTATCTCCGGAAAGCATCCTGGTACAAAGTGTGTGCATGCAGTATAATTAGAACTATGTGGTCTGGGGGTTGTCAAACAAATATATCCTGGCATACACACTTTTCTCCAAGTGCTTGCGTCTTCTAGGAAACAAGAAAGGTTGACCTTCTCTCCTTTCTGTTTACCTCGTTATAGAATCCAGTGACGACACGGCACGTCTGCTCAATTGTTAAACTTGATACTTGTTGGGATACTTAATGTGAGAATATTTAATTCATATTTAGTATTATTAATAATGGCAACAGATCGAAGAGGGCCATCTTCCTTTCAGTTTGCCATTTGTAAATATGTGTGCACATCCAAAGAATTCACGGAACACTGACGAGAAGAGAAAACGTTTGTGTATGGTCTCGTGGTTAGTTTTGCATAATAACTTGACATACATGCTGAAATAAATACAGAGCGTTTTTTTAATTGTGGTTTGGAGAATGTGGTAAGTCAGTCAGTCAGTTTTAATCGAAACAGAGCGTACCCCCAAGGTTTGCCCTTACAATGACATTTCTAGAGGTGGCCTTGTTTCCATGGAACCTACAGTTCATTTTAGTCTTCACCGATGGCTCTGCTGTGTATTCCCGTTTTAGGTGAATGACCATTCGAGACCTGTAATGTCTTTATTAAGAGCAACCTTCACCTGGACACAGGTGACTCTGAAGGAGAAACAGTAGTCGAAGCGAGAGAATGTGGGATAGTGCGACTCAAATCGGACTGCCACAGTGGATTTGTGGAATGTGGATATTCTCCTGCTGTTACAGCCGTTGGTTCCTTCAGTGACAGCAACGTGTCAGCCAGCAAAACAAGGGCCTGTCCTGGAGGCATCAGCTCAAACAAAACAAACAGAAATATAAACTGTGCTCCAGAGTGGCCTGATTCTGTGTTCTGATTTTGTACTCGTCAGAGTTTGCCTTCATCGGTTTGTACATCCCAAAATTCTGCCCACATGTCACAAAGCTGACCGATGCTTCAGACAGCCAAAAAGTTGAAAAATCACAAATACCCTAAAAGACTAAAGCCCAGGCAAAGACTAAAGAATTGATGAAAATGCCTCCCCATTTTGGCAGCACACCTAGGATTAAATAGGCCTGGAATTATGAGTTTCACCTGGGAGTATTCCCATCAACCAATCAGTTAGCCTGCCTGCACGATATTGCATTTTTTTGTGAAGCTAACAACAATCAGTTTATAAAATTGCTGAATAAAGTTTTCTACAATTAGTTTTTGGCAAAATGGTGTGTTACGGAGTTGGTTCTGCCTGCAACACGTTTCGAATCAAGGATATCGACGCGACAAGAGTGCGATTTAGCTCAGTGGGCTAGATCACTCTTTTGTTGTGTCGAGATCCTCGGTTCAAAACTCGCTGCAGGGAGAACCAACTCCATTACTGGTGCATCATCAACATTAAAATGCACACATACAATGGACAAGACTAGTCCTTCACACTGTAGGGCAGGGTTCAAACTCATTCCATCGTGGGCCAGTGTATGCAGGTTTTGCTGCAACCAGTGCACTACACCAGGTGATTTCACTAATTAGCTTCCTTCTTCAACCAAGGAGAGGAACTAATTGAAATCACCTGGTGTTGTGCACTGGTTGCAACAAAAACCTGCATACACTCGGCCCACGATGGAATGAGTTTGACACCCCTGCTGTAGGGGGAGAATCAGACAAAGCCATAAATTCATTGAAAGATAATCAGCAGTACATTCATAGCTATTGGGAAAATAAAGCAATGCAAAATTGTCACGTCTCGTGTTCATGTTCCCCGTAATTAGGTGTTTGTAGTTTATTCCATGTTTTTCTTGTTGTCCGGTCCGTGTTTTTACTTTCGCTTACCTGTTTCCAGTCTCGTCATTGTATTATTGTTTTCACCTGTTTCTCGTTATGTCTGATGTAGTTAAGCTGTTCATTTCCAGATTGTGTCGTCATTGTATTATCGTTTTCACTTATTCCTTATGTGTCTGATTGCAGTCAGCTGCATTCGTGTTAATTCCTGATTGTTTCTTGTTATGTCTAAATGTATGTAAACTGTGCGTTTTCCCCGCTTTGCTTATGCCTACACAACTCTCCAGCGGTTTATCTGTTTACCCGTGTTTTGTTTCATCCTGTTTTTGTTCGTGCTCCCGTGTTCGTCTGTATCCCAGTCTCGTTCCCAACCCACCTGTTCGTGCTCCTTGTGGTTCCAGTCCCGCTCCTCTCTGTGTTCCCTGGACTGATTTCCCGTTATCGACCTCCGCCTGCCCATTGACCACGTCTTGCCTGCCTCTGACACACCTGAAGCCTGGAACGAACTTGTCCCCGACCACTCTTTGGATGCCTGTATTGCCCTGATTGCTCCTGCTTGACCATTGCCTTTTTTTTACGCAATAAAGGACATTATTGCATTTTTGGGTCCGCGCCTGGTTTTCCTACTCCGTTCCTGACACAGAATAGGCTATATGGAGAACAGTGATGTTTATGTTGGCATGTCAGCTATATTAAAAAAATAAATGACAGAATTCTCAATCTGAAATTAAGTTTTCACACAATATATTTGATTAATCTCAATCAGAGATCCTGTAAATTAATACACTGTGCTCCTCAGTTTGATTTAGACAGAGGACACCTGCCTGCCTCTAACGACCTGTTTAAAACGTAGCTTCATATACCATCATCACATATTCTGTGGAGCCAGCGGCGAAACTGCTTGTGCATGAACTCATCCTTTATTCATCTCTGCACTTTGTTTTCTTCTCTTTAACCGGAATGAATAAACACTTCTCCTCCGAGCACCCCACTTTCAGCAGTGGAAACAGGAGTAACACGATTGCGTTTTGACGGGACTTGGCACTGCTCGCTGCGTTGGGACGTCTGGCGGCGAGGCCTGACAATCGCTGCGCAGGTTTCCCAGCGATGTGCGTAAGGAGCCTGTTAGAGCAGATGTTCAGACTCCCCGGGGTCTCGTTCTGCGTCAGTAGACCCCTCAGTGAGAGTGCACGCCTGCGTAAAGCGTCAGACCTACAGCGTAGCTCAGGAATGTGCGCTAGCTGGACAGGAAGAGCTCTGTATTTACATAGGGCATAGATCGATACGAATAATTCAATCTCTCCAGTCAATAGAATAACGTGGCAGATATTTATGGAGTTAGTTCGCCAATTTATGCATATGCAAGTGCTCTGCATGTATGCACTTAGTTATTAAAATCATTCCCATGAATTAAAGCCGCATCCCGCTACAGCAAACACAGTTTACAGTGATTAAAAATAGTCACAACAGAATAGTTTTCATTAAATGAAATGATAATCGCAATAGTGTAACACAATACAACCCAGGAAATGACTAAGCAACTAAAGTTACAGCATTTTTTTAAAAGTTTGAACAGTCTAAAGAAAGTTGTGGGGGGTTTAGAGATGGGTTTGTCGATGCGTGAGTGTTTTACCCCCGAGGCAGTTACTGAACTCCATTTCAATACCTTCAGCACAAACAATAAAGCGCGTGTGTGTTTCGCATTTTAAGATGATATACACCTTTAAGCAAGATATAATTGACTTTATTGACAAACAGCCAAATTGAGGACATCTGATATTTTGAATAAAACAAACAAGCAGAGATTATCTGAAATCTAGGTAGCTGAGATGTTTTTTTCAGGTTCCATTGAGTCCATTTTGGAGCTGTAAGTGATTATAATATTCTCCCCATGCGGTATGAGAAGCAGCAGGATCTAATGATAGTCTTAAAGAAGTATGGGATGTTTCTGCACATTCAAGGCCAAGACATGGAATGGCAGGGTTATGGTTGTGGGCTGTGGCTGATCCAAACATAACGCATGAGTCATTCTTTCTCTTTCTACGAGCATGTACTAGAGATCGGCCTACAATTCTTATTTTATTTGTCTGTAAAATGGTATCAGTAATATAGATAATTGAATTTAATAATTATGACACTATAATAAAAACAAATCTTGGAGGATGTGGATGTGATTTTCTTTCAGTAAACAACTTGAGCAGTTGATCAATCCTAAAAAAAAGTACTTACATCATTGCCATTACTGTACTTCATACATTTATTTGAAACCAATAAAATTAGGATATTAAAAGTGAAGCAACTTCAAATTATGTTTTTTTAAATAAAATTTATGATGTGGTTCATTTGATGTGTTGTTGCATTTTGCTTTTCTAACTTCTGAATACATGTTTGTGAGATTTTGAGTTTGTTTCCCATGAAGATGCAACCCAAATTGTGCTATGATTATACATTTTCTTTGTATATGAACAGCCAGAACAGAATTCATGCACAGAATGTGGTGAAGTAAACACTGATGTTAACGTTTGGAATCAAAAGGAATCGGCAGCATTAGAATCAACATGAATATCCACTTTAGATGTCCAGCGTAATGAAAACCACTTGGACATTCCCCTTGTCCCCAGAGAGGAGCAATTCATTCCAGGTGGAAGTGCAGCCATCTTAATAATCAAGTACAAAAATATACAATCGAGTTTCAGTCTTCAACTGAAATATTTGAAGCATTTGACTGAGCATGTGAATTAGTTGCATGAAATAACTTTGGACTTGGAATTGTATTATTATTTGCCCATATGTTTTGCACAATTAAACTGTACACTGCACTAAACACTCCTTCAGAAACTAAGTGGACTTCCTCTGGAGGACGGCAGTCTACAAAATAGGTCCTGAAAGATGCATCACTCAGCAAAAACCAGGGAAGAATAGATGCACTGATCTTAAAAATCTGCAGCATAATTCCTGCTTTCTAAATGATTCACATCGAATTGCAATTCTGTATTAGAGATGAATAAGTGGAAACAAAGTATGGTTTAATTAGGGTTTAAACGCAGTAAGCAGTAAGCGTTGTTCCCCTGGCGATTCAGTGGCAGCCTCCATTCCAGTGACCAGGCCCACTCCAGCCTATGGGGCGTTCTCTAACACAGGCAGCAGACTGTGGGGTGCTCTCTGACACAGGAAGCAGTCTGCAGGGTCCACACCTGCTGTGTGATTCACAAGGCCTTCTCACCGGGGTCTCGAGCACTGGATTTAGAGCATGGAAAAGCCCTGGGACTGTCAGATGAGATCCCTCTGAAGAGATGAGATCCCTCTGAATAGATGAGATCCCTCTGAAGCCGGTCCAACTCAGTTATCATGCTGTCATGTTGTTGTTTCACGTTTTTATTAAAGCAATATTTATTATGACAAATAAAGGCCTCGAAAAAGAGGCCTTTGAAAATGTAAAAAAAACAAAAACCTATGCAAGTCCACACATGTCTTCCATAATGCAAAGCGAACAGCAGGAGTTTAACTAAGCTTACTCCATAGTTTACAATCCTATTACAGTATGGAATTGAAAGGCAATATTCATTACATTATTGCATCCACTTGTTTGGGGAAATACAGGAATACAGGAAAATAGATATGTTCTTTTGCTGATTTATGCAGTTTACACTTTTTTACATACTAGTCTTTTACACAGCTGAAGGGTTATGGAAACATGCACGTCTGTACCTAGCTGGAGGATACGCCACAAATCCCCCACCCATAATTTAAACTCCAACTGTTTTTTTTTTTACAACATCAGTTGCTTAAACACATGTTTTATAATAATATAAATCATACAAAATTATCACTTAGAGGCAGAAGCAGACAAATATATATCATTTTAAATTGAATCCATGCATACAATCATAATAGTCACATGGCACCAAATACTGTGCTCTAAAGCAAGAGATTTTAGCAAGACTTTCTCTCACAAAATAGGAGCTGTTGTCTGTGAAAGAGGAATCGTTGTACTGCTGGCATGCAAACCTGTCATATGATCACATTTCTATATAGCCCATGCATATATTTCTGATCCAAAGAGCCTACAGAGCTCATGACCTTTCAGCTAACATGATCGTGATGGACCACCGGGGTTGAAGCTTGTGGGTTGGGGGAATGTACCTTTTGGAATTACTGCTTGTGCTGTATTATCAGGATGCTAGTGCAACTTTCACACATAAAACAAGCTGTAGGCTGCTGGCTAACACTGCTAAACCATGTGTTACATATTCGGAAAGCCCAGTCAAATGGTATGACTCAAGAAAACTAAAAATATCTCTCTGTAGCTCAGCTTTCATCGCTGTAAATATGTAAATTGAACATATGTAAATGTGCATGTAAATGTAAACAGTATTTGGTGCCATGTGACCTTTCCGATTGTATGCATGTAATTTAAATATGTAAATTTTATTGATTATTGCAAATGAACAATATATATATTTATGCATAAATCATGGCCTATGCTGAGGTTTCAGTGAAAGTATGTCCTACTTAGCTCTGTGGTTATGTACCAAACATGGAACACATAAAAACATAATTATAAACATATTTAAAAATGACTTCCCCTTGTTGACAGAAGAACCAGTCCATGCTCAATAAACTGTAATGAATAGCCACATTTGCATCTACTCTCATCCACATTGAATATTTGTATTATACAATCTACCAAAGATAGAATAGATAGAATCCAGGTTTTAAAATTATTGAAGGGGAATTGCGCAAACACGTTTAGTTTCATCTGCTAGAGAACATAATTTTCTTGAACGAACAGAAACTTCAAAGAGATTTACATACAACCCCCAGTGTTCCAGTTTCCTTTCATTAATATACTTTTTACAATCTTTGTTGCACCTGGGAAAAAGCATTGTCGGACATGCATTTTTTCTTTTAACTTACAGATTTTAACTGTAACAGGGTGCAGGGTAACAAGTATCCACATCTGCAGCACTGAACGTGAACTCTGTAAATCATCAACGGTTTTCCAGCATTATATCACGTAGCCTCACAAGTTAGCTGAGGTAGCCATAGAGGGCACATCTCCCATCTTTCCAATTGAGTACTTCTGTGACCCAATGGAGGCTGCCATTGAGACGTTTCCTTCACCTGTTGAGTGTAAATCCCCAAATCAGCCATTTACTGCTACCCATGTCCTTCCAGAGTGTTCGTTCCTTCAACCAACACCATATAAATAAGACACCAATACATTCTGTATACAGCGCTACCTACCTGTGCTGGAGGTCGCTAAGAATTATCCAGTGGAAGTGTTTGAAAGCACGATGTTTAAAGTATATTATAGTTCTATGACATTGTGCAACAGTTCGCAGGAATGCATATAAGAACATAAGAACATAAGAATACATAATGATGAGAACGGGCCGTTCGGCCCATCTAGGCTCATCATGTCCTAATCTATGTGATCGACAGAATTCGATAAGCCTAGTTTTAAAGCGTATTACAGTAGACCATAGTTTATGTGGCCCAGTTCTATGAGGGTGCAAAAGGGTGCATTGCACCCTCAGAATAATATTTTGCACCGTTAGTTGAATGTTGTAATACAACTTTTGAAAAACGCAAAAAGGTTTCTGTGCATTACTCGTATGCATGCACGTCCTTGCAAGCTCATAACACACTAGCATTCTTTGATCTTGCTTCACACATTGTCAAGTGCCATTTGTTTGGTGTTACAGAGATTTTTACATACCGGCCTACCGTAGTCAACTTTTTCGTGTGCGAGCCCAGTTTGCAAATGGTTAGCTAGGCATAGCTAACATAGCTAGGCAGGCTGCCAGGCACCCGGAGGGATGGGACAGTCAGTTTGCCAGAGGAGGCTGAGTGGAGGAGTCTGCCTGGGGTGTAGGCTGTGATGAGTGTCTGGAAGTAAGGGGGAGCAGTTCCTCTAGCCGCCTGAAAAGCAAGCACCAGTGATTTGAATCTGATGTGTGCTGCAATGGGGAGCCAGTGCAGAGAGGAGAGTAGAGGGGTGACGTGGGTGAACTTGGGTTGATTAAACACCAGACGTGCCGCAGCATTCTGGACTAGTTGCAATGGCTTGATGGCACAGGCCGGTAGGCCTGCCAGCAAGTAATTGCAATAGTCCAGACGTGAGATCACCAGGGCCTGAACCAGGAATTGTAGACACAGAGGCACACAAAGACACAGAGGAAGACTGTGCCAGCCAGCACAGTGTGCACTGCAGCTAGCTACTAGTGCACTCCCACTCATTTTAGATGTACCCTTAGTGATTTTTTTCCAGAACCAGGTCAGGTTTACATAGAACCATAAAGCAAAGTCAAATCACAGTGCACATCAGGCTATATTTGATCTATGATGTGAGTTTCATCAGACAAAACAGGCGGGCCAACCTATGGGCGGGTTAATATGTATAATTAAGCATTTTAATTAAAGAAATTATGACAAATGTCATATTTTCTTCTTTTTTTACTGAAAAATAGAAATTACATTTTAAAACCTAGAAAATGGAAATCAGGAACAAATTAAATGGAAAACTGATATCATCAGGCCCTACAAAGGTCTCTCTCAGTAAGGAATTTCACAGTTTCTAGTCTTTTGGTTCTTTTTCGGCAAGCCCAGAGCTTGTTACTACAGGAAGTAAAATACTCTACTGATCATTGTGTTTCTGACCACTGCTTCAGTTCAGCAGCAATATAGAGGTTTCTGTGCACATCGAACCCAGAGGACATTAAACATAAGCAGTGTGCAAATGGGGCTCTGTGAAAATGAACCATGAGCAACTGAACCAACGGTATCATGCGCTTCAGCAGTTCTGAAGTCAGGGTTCCATTGCCCCAGTTTTCTGTACTGTTAGTGGTCTCATTAAGTATTCACATTGCTGTAGGGCTGAAATGCATGTGTCATGAATCAATTTGGTGAACCGTGTTCTGTACTCCGAGCTCAACGACAGCATGTGCTGCCTTCTTTTTTTCAGGACAGTTGTTTTTTCTTGGAAGAATACTGCAAAATGTGAATGGAATGAGGAGAATAGCATTCAGACATAATCTTAAATCAGGTTTGATTGTGAGACTGGAGACATATCTGAATCACTGTTAATATTTAACTCAGCTAGTGCACGTGGGCCAAGGCATAATTGGGCTTATATAATACGTTTATATAAGCTTATATAATGAAGGTGTGGCTATGGTGTAGCTGCACTTGCCAATTAGGATGTGCGTGATCTTAACTTGCAGACCGCAGTGTGAAAATAAGGGGTGGCAGACATCATGTTTCAGAGGAGAGCGTGTGTTCATCTACGCTCTCCTGAATTGACGGCAGAGGCTGTAGTGAGCTTGGCTTAAGGCCTCTACATACTTCTACGTAACTTGTGCTACTTCTTCACGGTTCGTGCAAAGCAACAATGTCGCAAGTACTCTGCAATATATACATCTGCAAATGCTATGCGCAGCCCATGCAACATGGTCCTTACACTTCTGTACACAAGTAGGTGTCAATGTATTGAACAAGGTCGATAAAGCTATCATGAAAGCAGAGAAACTCCTGTACCTTCAAACTTCTTCAGCCAATCTTTCTTGAAGCTGGCTCATTTTATACCACGTTGACCAAATTATGCTAGCTATCTATATCGTTAGCAACTAGCTCGATGAACTGTGACCTATGAACTATGACTATGACAGCTCCGCCTCCATTCACTAACTAACCAATCAATGATACGCAACATGTACGTGAACGGTTGCGGTTGTGAGTTAGATTTTTGTGCTAGGTACGCGACACCATCTGAAACCCCCTCTGCGTAGGTCGCAAAGGTTGGTTTAATGTTGCAGAGCCCTGGTTGTGTTGCTGTCGTTTTGTTGTCTTTTGAGCATGTAGAGGCCTTTAGAAATACAACTGGGCTTTCCAAATTGAGAGAAAAGGGAGAGAAAAACATAAAAAGCCACAAGCTATCTGCCCAAGCAGACCCCAGAGTTTCCCTTGAGGGGCAGCAACACACCCAAGAGACAGGAAAACACCTCTGGTAAAACAATGTACGGCAATATTGAATTCAACTTCAATCAATAAGCTCATAGTAGCCTAGCTTATAGTTTGTAAATAGTTCAAATAGTTCAATAGTTCAATAAATAATTAAATGATTTTATCTGAAACATGATGTGTTGGTGATTTTTTTTTTTTTTAAAGGTCCGGTCAACTTCACGCAGTATAGGCATAGCGAATGACACAATGTAGCAAATTACACAAGGTAGCAACACATTTTAATCTTGTGTCATTCGCTACATTGTGTCTTTCGCTATGCGAAAACGAAAAGGAACTACAAGACACTTTCTAAGTGAGCACAGAAGACATGCTTTATCTAGCAACATGATATAAATGGATGATTGCAAAGTAAGCGAGAAGGAACTATTTTTTACCCTGATAGAACCATTTATTATGGTATAATCGTAGAATTAACGACCAGCTATTTTGCATAACAACGGTGCAAATAGAACGAACGACCAGCTCGTTTGCTTCACAACGGTGCAAAATAGAACTAACGACCAGATATTTGCTTGACGACACTAAAACAATATCCTCAAAGAGCCGCGGAAGAATATTTGAATTTCAGCTGATTACGTCGATAAAAACCAATGAAGATAAAAGTAACTAATAGATCATCATTGTTGGTAACCGTGGTATAAGCGGAATAAACCACTTTGGGCTGTCCCGTTATTGGGAAATAATGTAGCCTACTTCAGGGGTGGTAAGCGACCGACTTAGTGCTCACTTTGACAGGTAGCCTTATCTGTAACCAATACCCATTTTCCATGTATTCAACTCCCTTACAAAAACATCATGACCCAATCACCCAAACATTGCATTTCAATAAGATTTTTCAGAGAGCTGAAAAAAGATAATTATTTTTTGTTTTTTTGTTGCACCGTGACAAGTGCAATCTTGCTTCCTTCACAACTACAATTTGCAGTGATAGGATTTATTTTTATTTTATTCAAATCCTTTCGGACTCGGTAGCACTGAGGCAGCTAACTCAAACATGCTCGGCTACAATTCACACAATCCGTGACACAGTCTCATCCCAGATGTTCCTCTTGCAAACAACAAGGAATCTCTCTTTAATTGTGGTGACTTCTTTACAGCTCACAGAACATGCAGCGAATTACAATTTAATTGAAATTTGATGTCCCTGAAGTAAAATAGGCTCAAAGTAATTACATGTAGAACACACAGAATTCACACAGAATCCAAATGAAGGAAGTCAGCAGATAAGGTCCATTCTTGGGGTCAAGAACGCTATATTCTAACTCGGATACTGAATACACTAACTTGATGTGAATTGCGCCACTCCTTACAAGTACAAAGCTTAAATACTTTGAAGTTTTTAGTAGAATATGGATTTTCATTCAAATAGTCGTTGATTGAATAATTTGCCTCAGAGCGAGGTGAAATACAGAACATCCACAGAGCAGTCTTGAGTGATGGTGGATTTCTCACTTGTCCGTCCAAACTGTTCATATGTGTACATGCATTAAGGAGTTCAGTGCAAACAGTTCCACAAAATGTGTTCATCATTTGACCACTGACAAGCAGTGCATTATGATAAACTCACATTTTTCTGTTACTTTCATCTACAATGAATCCTGCCTATTAACATCGTCGCTGGTGGCTTCCATGTTTCCCTGGTGGCATGGTGCACGAAACACTTAAATTTTAGTAAATCCCTCCTTTCCTCCCAGTAGCCATTTTCCATCTACTTCGTGGCAATCATATAATTTATTTTTCAGCCATAATTAGTGAATGTTTTATCTGGCTTTTGGTATCCATGGTGCATAAATATGCCAAAACAGTTTCTGTGGAAAACTGTAAACCATAAACATACACTCAGTGGCCACTTTATTAGGTACACCTTTCTAGTACTGGGTAGGACCCCCCTTTACCCCCATGGCATGGATTCAACAAGGTGCTGGAAACATTCCTCAGAGATTCTGGTCCATGTTGACATGTTAGCATCATGCAGTTGCTGCAGATTTGTCAGCTGCACATTCATGTTGCAAATCTCCCGTTCCTCTGCATCCCAAAGCTACTCTACTGGACTGAGATCTGGTGACTGTGGAGGTCATTGGAGTACACTGAACTCATTGTCATGTTCGTGGAACCAGCTTGAGATGATGTGTGCTTTGTGACATGGTGCATTATCCTGCTGGAAGTAGCCATTAGAAGATGAGTAGACTGTGGCCATAAAGGGATGCCCATGGTCAGCAACAAGACTCAGTTAGGCTGTGGCATTTAAACAATGCTCAATTGGTATTAAGGGGCCTAATGTGTACCAAGAAAACATTCCCCACACCATTACACCACCACCACCAGCCTGAACCGTTGACACAAGGCAGGATGGTTGCATGGAGTCATGTTGTTTACGCCAAATTCTGACCCTACCATCTTCAAGTCGCAGCAGAAATCGAGATTCTTCAGACCAGGTGACATTTTTCCAATCTTCAACTGTCCAGTTTTGGTGAGCCTATGCCCACTGTAGCCTCACTTTCCTATTCTTAGCTGACAGGAGTGTGGTTTTCTGCTGCTGTAGCCCATCCACTTCAAGGTTCAACGTGTTGTGCATTCAGAGATGCTCTTCTGCATACCACTGTTGTAACGCATGGTTATTTGAGTTACTGTCGCCTTCCTGTCAGCTTGAACCAGTCTGGCCATTCTCTTCTGACCTCTCTCATTAACAAGGCGTTTTCGGCCACAGAACTGCCGCTCACTGGAGGTTTTTTGTTTTTCGCACAATTCTCTGTAAACCATAGAGACTGTTGTGTGTGAAAATCCCATGAGATCAGCAGTTTCTGAGATACTCACACCACCCGGTCTGGCACCAACAATCATTCCACACTCAAAATCATTTAGATCACATTTCTTCCCCATTCAGATTTTTGGTCTGAATAACAACTGAACCTCTTGACCATATCTGCATGCTTTTATGCATTGAGTTGCTGCCACATGATTGGCTGATTAGATAATTGCATTAACGAGCAGGGGTACAGGTGTACCTAATAAAGTAGCCACTGAGTGTATAAGCTATACTGTATGCACACACAAATTGAAAATAAGATTTAGTAACAAGTAATATAATATTAAAATACATGTCACAAGTCTTTCCACCCCTGTTTTCAGTACTTTGTGTACCCTCCCCTAACAAAGATAAGGGGGTTCACACTGACATTAGGGTATGCATAAGAAAATAAAATATTTTTTTTTTGAGGAAACAAGAGATTACACTTCATAGCTAAGGTCACAACCATTGGTTTAAGTACATATAGCAACCAAATATTTACCTAATTAATACAAGGTAGCCAGCCTATCATCAGTTAGCAACAATAATGCTTTCAAATGGTATGGCCTGCGATGACAGATTCAGTGTAGCATCACCTCCCAGGGTCCAGGCTTCCATTACTCTGAGCTGGAATTAGAAGTGAATTATGAAAGTCACATTTGTTTATTGTGAAGTGAACAAGTCTTAAATGAATACAAATGATCAGGGTAGAAGTGGTCACTGTTTTAAAGTCTTGAGATTATGACCCTGTATGTTTATGCATTTATAATGTAATAATAACAACCTCTCACAAAATGAGTAAGTAAATAATAATAATAACAATGCAACAAAGAGCTGATCTCTCTTTACACGCTCGCCAGTGTTGGACTCTTCAGGCCACTGCCATCAGGAGGTGCTCTGCATATCTTCTTTCATTTTGTTCAAAGCTGCTGATCACGTATTTCCCCGGGGGGATGGGCACAGGCTATACTCTTTCATCAGGCCAATGAGTGAGAGCAGAGAGGCACACATCTGATGCCAAAGTGCTGGCAGGGCAAACGGAGGCAACCTTGTTTTCTCCCCCTGCATTCAACCACATCTTTTCCAGGTCACTGGCCACCGTGACTCTTCACGGCTGAGCCGCCTGCTGTTAAATACATGCTATTTCAGCTAATTATGAGGAAGGTCCAGGGCTCGAGGATATTGAGGTCACGTTCAGATGTGTCGCACAGGGCCACAGTTGTGGGTGGTGCGCAGCCTTGAGACAGTTCAGAACCATTTAGTTGGTGTGGCCAGAATGAGAGGTAGAACGGTTGACTCTTCATGGAAGCAGTGGGGAGCTTCCTCTGGGGATACTATGATGAGATTGCCTCAGGACAGGAATGTAAAAGCTCCCCCTTTTACAACATATCGAATAGATTCATTCTGCTTATTTAGTACTGCAATGGGCTTTTTAGTACTTCTTTATTGAACTTTATTGAATCTGTTGAAACACTGAACAGCTGTGTCTATGTGCTAGGAAGGGAAAAGTGTGCATATCTGTATTTTGCTGAATTTGCAACAAAGCTGATGTGTTTGTGCAATGGAAACTGTATGGGAAAACTGATGTATTTTTCCAGCTTCCACTAACCCTTTCACTTAATGGTTTATGTGCTTCCATGATGGCTATAAATAAAGTTCTGACAACTACAGTACTTCAATGTCTTGCAGAGCGAGGCATTAAAATTTTTATTGCAGATGTTTAATTATTTTGTTTATTAACAGTACGTTTCTTGACTCTGAATGGGGATTTAAATAGAGTGTGTCATGTCTCTGTAATGGCATAATGGTTATGATACTGTATTTCTCTGCATGTTCTCGTGGTAGACTCACACATAATATTTATTTTGATCTTATGATTTTCAAATAACTCACTGAAATGTCTTTCTCTCTCTCCCTTCACTTGAATACTGGTAATCTAGTATGTGCTAGAATTTAATTGTGTCTCAGTTATATAAAATGTGGTTCCAGTATAGTTGTTTCTATTATACCTGCACCGACTTTCCATTAGGTTTTGATGACATCATCCCACAATGCTTTGCAGGAGTTTAGTTTATTTGTCATTTAACACTATGATCATATGGCTGTGACTATGCAGAACAATCAAATGATTTTATCATTTTTGAATGATAGAAGATGAGGACGTTTTAAAATGTACTTAGGGGGTTGGGTACCTTTTGCGAGCCCTGATTCAAGTTGAGCGTGTTGCCTAGGAGCACCTATGAGGAAGCAGAAGATAGCTTAATTAAAGCTTGCTGTTGTAGATAAGGACATTAAAGCTGGCTTTCCTCAACAGGGGGCATGAATTAGCTGAAGAAATGAAAAAAGAAAGACACTTATGGATGGTTTACAAGCATCGCAGACAGATGCAGTAAAAAAAATCACAATACAAATGTGTCAAATTAATTATGATGGTATCTGCACCCTTTGTTATTATGTACTCCTATCCAAACTCCTATCTGTATTAAATTTCAGTAGCAGCATCAATTATG
This sequence comes from Aldrovandia affinis, assembly GCA_029706075.1. Classification (NCBI taxonomy): domain Eukaryota; kingdom Metazoa; phylum Chordata; class Actinopteri; order Notacanthiformes; family Halosauridae; genus Aldrovandia; species Aldrovandia affinis. Next base: position 556,209 of record JAINUG010000040.1, read on the forward strand.
AATCCATCATCAGCTTTTGGAAGTACTCAACTCAGCTGCCTGTCCTTGCTTTTCTGCCAATAATCTTTCGGGTGAACTGGGCAGCTGATACAGCTACGTAATTACATTCTAAAGTATTTTCAGCATTGTGCTCTGGGAAGGGGTGTGTGTGTGTGTCTGGGGGGTTCCAATATGTTATCACTTATTACTTTCCTCAGACCACTCAGATGGCTGTGGAACAGCAGATCATCAAAATGAGGCTTTGGCACAGAGAGCATGAAGGTAAACGAATTATTGCATGAACAGAGCACTCTTCATACCAGTGATGATAACAAACCTCCAGAATGATTGTTTAAAATTGCACAACCGTTCTTTGAACACTATGACGTTGAAGTCTACAATAGGGTAATTCTCCCATCTGGTACAACTTCCGACTAATTCGTTTTTTACGGTTTTGGCAGGATCGCTTGTAATCCGTTCTGTTATGTTGACTTTCTGTTTACAGAGAACGTATACTTCCATAGTTTTGCACAGGTTTGGCTGAATCCAGTCCTAAGATGTGCTCTTACCCTCCCGTGTGGCCGTTGTATGAATCCAGTGAAGTTGTACATGACATTAGGCCATACTGACTTCTCCTGGCATGGTTGGTGAAAATAGTGAGAAGCCATTGGGATGCTGGTAAAATACAGCAAGTGGTTTGTGGTTATCCAGGACACACCCATGTTAGCTGCACATTATAGCTCATGATAAAGGGGTAATGACATTATAAATATGTAGCAAGATAAAAATGACTGGAAACTTCCCACAGAATGAATAGACCGTTGCACAGGAACAAAGAGAAAAGCAACAATCATGCTGAAATGAAGCACAACACACAGGTACAGTATGTTACATAAATATGCCAGCACTCTTCCCACACCGGAGAGACAGAATTAGACCTGTACAACTGGAGCAATAAAGACCTTTTATTTATTTATTATGTGCATCCAGATATTAAACATACTGTGATTCCTTCAGGATGTCTGGAGACATTCACACTTAATTACTGAACAAATACATCAATGCATGTCCTTTACCACATAGTGTAATTATAATTGGCCTACATGTTCCCAACATGCATTTTTAATATTGCTATTATTGTATATATATTCATTGTATCCACGACTTTGACCCTAACTAAATAAGGATTAAGATAGGATTACAGAATGATTCATGTTCAAACTTTATCTTATTTACTGCGGATACTACTGAATAGCATGTATACATTGAAGGCTCTGTAAATTTGAAATGTTTATATGATCAAAGATGAGCTAACTGATGAGCTGAAAGCAATTGAGGGGAAACACAAATTAGTGCCACATAAAGATGTAAGGGTGATTCGACTACTTTTAATACATTTTCTTTACAACACATATGTCCATATTGCCTTTTGTTCCAGAATCGTATGACTTGCTCGCCCACAAAGGAACGGGAATGCTCATTCTCTTCACTGTAGCAGGTAATGGAGACGGAGTGGGACGCAGTGGTGCAGGACAGTCTCGCAGATCCAACCCACCTGGTTAACTGGCGATATTCATCACAACAGAGTGCCCCGAGGGTCCCGCGTTCAGTTGCTTTCTTCCTTCACGGCTCTTTTGTTTTAGGTGGAGTGGGGGGTGTCGAGGCTAAGAGCGCAGACCTCCATTGATGGGAGTAGCGTCCATGAAATATCCCACTTGACGTGACAGTTCTTCTAGGCACGCTTCACGCTCGCGTGAGCACGCGACAGGAGCGCGCGGCAGGGACCGGGAGGTTTCACGGAAGATAAGCGGTTGCGTTTTCTTTAGAGCAGTTTGGGGTACATGCGTGTCCTTGATAGACCCTCGTCATTGTCTTTTAAGAGGTACAACAACTTTATTCTCTTTTGCTGGGTTTAGAACAAAATGAGCGAGTACAGGTGCATATGTTTAGTGTGTTTTGCAGGGCGCTTTGATTGGTCACGCACACTGATAATCGGTATTTCGTGGCTGATGTGGAGAGAGAGAGAGGACGGGACTTTTGCTTTGAGGGAAACGTCCATGTGAGTAATATGTACACGTGAAATGGTTTTTGTTCTTGTTTTCTGGAACCTCTGCGTAAACTGCATGCGTTACAGTTTGAACATTGTTAAATGTAACAATGGATATTTTTGTCTCGTATTTGACTTTATAGCATCAAGAGAGCAGTTATATCACGTGGGTTTTAAACATGCATAACTTAATTGGTACTCTTTGGGTAACGTGACAAATCAATGTGTATTTTATTCATGTAAACACATACAACATAGCAACATACAGCAACGTTTAAAATGATTGGGTGTATAACGCTACTTTTTCGTTTAGGGTTGATTTTGTGAATTGTGAAATTTTAACTGAGGATACCAAAAATAATTTTGCATATTAAGTAAATTGATCATAAATTTAGAATAAAAGCAAATAATTAGTGTCTGTAAAGGGAATATTTATTTATATTATATATATATATATATATATATATATATATATATTTATATTTATATATGGGTGTGATGTGAATATAAAGTGATTTTTAAAAATAGAATGTTTACAATATTTCTGATGTTGTGATGGACCAAAAGCACTGACACTGGTCCTATTAGGGACCATGTTAATCCTGTCTTTCTCAAATATTGACCAAGACAAATGATTCTTCTTTCTGCCTATTTTGATGGGCAATGCGTTGTGTGGTGGTGATGTAGCATCAGACCCAAAATGCTAGTGTGTGGATTTGTTTTCAAATGACAAGTTTACAAGTGACCATGAGCTACATAAAACCAGGATAATTTCAAGGCGTCACTGACCCAAGTCAAAGAAATTGGCTGGCTTATCCGTGTCAGGCTACAACTGGATTTTAGCTAGATGTGAACATGAATTCTGTAGAGGTATGTCCAAACTATGTGGCTCCAGCTAATTGATACATCTAACAAAAAAGCCATATGCTTCCTTGTTAATAATTATATCTTTGTTCATCTGTTGTAATTGATTGTTTTGTACAAGAAGTGTAAAGCATTAAAAATAATTGTTTCTACGTTATATTTACTACAAAGGTGGTTTGTATACATAAACCTTACATGCTAACTACTGATGTATTTCCAGATAAGTGGATATTTCATGGAATAAATAGCATACTTATTGAAGACATTCATGGTCATTTTTTCTCAATGTTGAATTTTTCAGCCTTCCTGCACTTTTCTTTGTAGCTAAAATTGCAGTAAATGTGTAGCTTCTCTAAAAAAGATCACTATGTTGTTCAACACTCAGTCAGAAAGATCAGATTACTACAATGTATGCTGTATAGAATTTGAACATTGCTATGATGCTGCCTGAAAGTGGTACTGCAGCATCCTTCACTCTGAATTGTGATGGCTTGTATCCATTGTTACAGAACAGAACATTTTATTTTCCAAATATGAATATTATAATATCATTTAGGTTCAGTGGTCCGGGCATCAGGATTTCCCAGGAGGCATTGCTGTCCAGTTATGAGATAGGTCTGATACAGATATATAATAATAACAGAAGAAAGGCCATCTTGTCACCTGAAATATGAAGCCACAACTTCAAATATTTAAAATGTTTTGCTGAAAAGGCGCATTGACAGAGACCCAACTGGTATACAAGTAGCCTATACCCAGGCCTAGTTTGGAAGAGTATTATCGTATTCCAGCTGTTCTTCAGGACATTAACAAGTACACTTTCTTATTTGCAAAGAAAAGATACTCAACCAAAAAGGTGAAAGGGTGCAAGGCATGCTTTTTGACTCAAAAGCAGAATTTCTGCCATGTTTTCAGGCCAGCCATATGAGTTCACCCAGAGTCATAACTAACGAGGATTTCTTGTGGGTAAAGTGCCTTAACCACAAAAAGAATCCTTCTTTGAGAGCTTCGGTTATAGCCAAGTGACCGTTTCCACCCACAGGCATTTCTCCTCAGAAAACAGTGATTGGCGCAGTTCTAGATTCTCCAGTGGTTTGCTGTAGATTTGAGGACTTATTGATCCCCGTGGGCGGCATTTAGTATAGGCATGTATGGAACTGTATAAGTCGGCAGTTGGATGGACAGCTTCGAATTCCCTTTACTTGGCTGAATTTGAGACACTGGTTAAAATCTTTCTTGGGTCAGCTCCATCAAGCCTTTCTCCTGTCAAGCTGTCAGTTGAAGCCTTGTGTTCAGGTCGCTGGACAACACAAGAGCTCCTTCAGAGGTTGAGTTGTCCTGCGGAAAAAAAAGCCTCTGTAAACAAATAGCTTTTTCTTTGGGACATTTCACCGGCCTTCATTGGAGCACAAGGGAGTGTGGGAGAGCCAGGCCGTAGAGTCCGAGTCGGAGACAAGAGGCTTTCAGTGGAAATCTGGACTGAAAGGCTTTCCATCTTGCCATGAAAAGATTAGAGCACCATTTGGCGTGCTGAGGAGCTGCTGTGCACCGCCATGGCAACGGCAGACATGAAAGGAGGGAAAGGTTTTTCACCAAAGCTATTTTAAAAATCCCTCAAATACATTTACAAGCACATTTTGTTTGAATGAGGGTGACAGCTTTTTCTCATTTCAGTTTATACGTTGTCAGTTGCCATGCTTGTGGGTAGCACATTGAAAAAAATGGAAAAACCTGTATTTTATGTAATTTAAATGCAGTACAGAAATCCCTTGCATGCATTGGACGTTCTAATTATGAAATCTTGAAAAAAATATTTCAAATAGAGGAATCTGTTTGATATTTTTTCCATTAATATGTCCCAGTTTGCTCTTACTTTCTATTTACCCTGCCACAGTGCTTTTCTTCTTTTGGTTTATTTGATATTAATTGTGTTGATCATGCAGTAAAATGGTTATTGCAAATCAACACCTGCCACACACAATAGCTCATACCATGCACATTCTTTCTCCTTGGTAACTGTAACAAACATTTCATCAAACTTTCTGAAATGCTTCTGACCTGTGAGTTCTGAACTGAACTCAAATGATCAGTTCCATCAGGAATGCGTGTTCGAACAATATGGCCTGAATGGTGCATGCGAAAGGAATTTAATTAAACTAAATCCAACACCACTCTATTTGTTTCCATGCATTACACCAGCACATACTAAAGATGCTAGTGAGTACCGCGTTAGTGCCTCAATCACACCATCTCCCAATGCTGGCAATGAACTGCTCTCTCCTAATTACTAATCAAAGATGTCTCCCTGACAGTCAGAATGCACACTAGTCCACCAGAGCAGACTGACAGGTTCAGATTGGAGGAGGGGTGTTAATTTAACCCCCCCTCACATCTCTGAGGACCCATGTGCATTTAGCAAATCCCTGTGCCAGAAATGCAACAAAACACGAGGAAAGCTTTAGAAGCTGAAGTCATTTTTCCTGCACTCTGTCTCCTTCTGAGGAGGATTAAAGAAGAAGTGTGTTTGTGTGTGTGTGTGTGTGTGTGTGGGGAGAATTCCGGAGAAAGGGCCAAATGGAGAGAATTGTAGATGAGGCTTAGAGTCAAGAGACTGTTAAAGGAGAGCTACGTTCTCAGCACCTTCTCAAAGCAAACGCTGCTCGATTCTTACTCATCTTCTCCTCCAGCTGTGGATCAGAGGCTGGTAAGGGACACCTGTATGCACAATTCTCTACCTTGCTGATGTGTGCTACCTCAGTCTTCTGAACTGTGGTCTGCCAAAAAAGGGCACCATTTGTGTAACTGACATTGAACTGGAAATAGGGTTGCTGTGCGTGCCTTCAGTTTTTATCATTAATTGAAAGCCGTTGTTTTCTTTGGAACTCAAAGGATAATTAAGCAATGATTCCTATTTTTTCTCAGCCGCGTTGTGAGCACTGCACATTCACACCTGACGTGAGAGTGAACTACATTAATAGAAAGGTACGCAGTGAGGTGACATACTATTGCTGAAGGAAAGGACAGGCAGAGGTACATATTCTTTTGAAATAGTTTGTGTGAAGCCTTGCGTTGACATGGTGTCCTTCCCTTTGTCTTCTCCCTCGCAGGCTGTTTGTCATTGCACCACTTCACGGTGGATTGATTGATTGATTGATTTACTTTTCATTTGGTAAAGTTTAATTTTAAAAGGGAGTGACTACTTACAGTTTTGTTACACTTTGCAGTTCTAATGCGTGAGTTCTCATGAAATAGTAGTAATGTACCTTGCCTCCTCTACAAAAGGCATTCATTATCAGCATTTAAAGCACCATTACTGTTGCACCATTAAAATGAACTCTGTTTTTGTTGGAATGCTAATACCTTTAGCGTCACATGAGAATGTTTAATAATGTGCTGAGAGAAGCACGGAAACCTTCCCAGCTCTATGTTTAGTACAAAGGAAATTATTTGAAATAAAGCATGCCACGACAATTACATTACGCACAGCTCACTAAAGCAAATGCTGAACTCCATGCTTACAGGCGTTCAACTGAATGGAAAGTAATTTCGCTGCCTTTTCCCTCTGAATCTTATCCGTTACTTAAATATGGAAATTCTTGCACATGGGGCGGAGGCTCTGATGTATTTCTGGAGGCAAAGGCTTTTTGTTTTGGAATGGTCTTCATTTTACATGGGCCATTTTTTGTATGATTGGCTGAGTAAGTGAGTGTCATTTCTCAGCTCATTTACTTGGCCAACATAGAAGGTATTTCCCATTGGCTGAAACCTTAGGGATTTTAATAATGTGCACACTGTGACCACAGGGGGTTGCAGAGCAGTGTGTCTGTTATTTGATCACTGACTGTCCTAATATTCATTATATGACCCTCTTACACCATTCGATTCACATTATTAACCTGTAATCTTGCTCAAATTAATCAGGATCATTGCAAGGTTATTTGTTATTAAATCCAGATAAATTAAGTTTGACTTTCAGAGAGCAACAATACCAGGGTCACATAGCAGAAACAGTGTTCTGTGTGCTGTATGCACAGATCTCAACAAAAATGTTAAGACGTAAATGTAAAAAAAAAGGGAATTTACTGCAAAGCACATATTCTCTGAACATCCCTAAAACACATTTTCAAAAATCTAAATTTTTATAAAAACCATTGCACATAAAACTCTGCTTTTTCATCAGTGCACTCTCCATGTAAAAGTCTGAAAGGTTCTAATTTGGTGAGAAATTGTATAACCCTCTAAAAACATGGTAGAAGAGTGCAAAAATCTTCCTATGTCTTCTGTAATGCTAAAGAGTTTCATTGTTTTTAATAAGAACTAGAAAACAGATTTATATGAAATTGTGAGAATTAGTTAGTTAGTTAATATTCGTTTTTTGCCCCAAAACATGATCCCCGATTGGTGCTGATTGACTCAGTGTGAATAGGAAGTCCCTCCCAGGTTCAAGGATATTGGTCAGTTCTGATGTCACTCATGTCAGATTTATTCAATGGTCAAAGGAGGTTTCCTGCTGTGATTGAGACAGGGTGTCTGATGTCACATTCCACAGTCACAGGCTTGGGTAATAAAACTGACCCAGAGTGTGGGATAGTCATACAGCATACAGTTATTTTCCCTGGGGGGGAGCTACACTGAATTTAGAGAAATATAACTCAACATTGGGGGAAGAAGCATGTGGAACACTGGTGAAGATGTGAAAAGACCAGTCTGGTGTATGCACAAACGGAGTGTGGGGGTGGGGTGGGGTAGTCTGGGCTTCACACATTGCACAGCAGAGTGAATCTAATCTCTGGCACGTTCCAGGCTAGGGGTGGGGTTCTGTTTTGGCCAAATCTATATGTGAAATTCTGCAGTCAAGCTTATGAAGTTTATCAGCTGCCATTTAATGTGTTTATGTACGACCTTATGGATGGGCTTTTATGGGACCCTTCATAGAAAGTGTTAAGCTACAAAAAAATATATATACAGTATATGATAAATCCAGGAGGTGAACAGAGCACCAGGAGACAGAGACAGACAGAGTTTATGGTCTCTGGACCTGGATCTTTATTGATTCTCATCCGGGAGAGAGAATAAATAAAATGAACAAAATCTTTGACTGTCACCCTCACGGGATCGGGCCAAACACAAACAAAAATAATAAACTAAATCAAAGTCTGCCTCCTCCGATATTGAACCCCTTTCGGGAAGACCTCCACGAAAGGACACACACACATACGCTCACAACTTTTCAGTTGGTTTTCCTTTCTTTTCCTCATTAACATTCACACACACATTTCCTCATTTTTCAATTGCTTCCAAACATTAACAGGCAGACACAGACGTTCCGCGATTTTCCAGTCTGGATTTAAACATTGACAGGCACATGGTAGCACTCTACACACACCCTACACATACTGTACCTTGACAATAATTTCCCAGTAGCCACACACCTGTACTTAAATATCCTAAATTGGCTCAGGAGCTTGTGAGGCAATCAGTGGTTCTGCTGTTCACACACATACTCACACTCACTTACAACCACAATCCATCAAATGAATTATTCAATTGACATCCATACCAATTACCATGCTTTCACAAATGTAGACATTTGGGACTAGCATTAATGGCCTAGAATGTGCATTTCACAAGATAAGTGAAGACTCATCCTTCACATTACCTTCCCCTTCTCCAAATCTCGCAAACCGGCCCACAGAAAGTCCAATTGTGCCAAAGTTATCCACAGGAGTCCTGTGGCAAACACAGATATATATATTCCTATTTCCCCTATGTGCAGTGTAACGTAGTGGGGTGTATGAAGTTACACAATGATTCAAGACAGCTTTAGATGTCAGCTTTATACCCCTGGTGCAGAAGTAATGAAGCATTAATTAGGTGTCAGCTGGAGAACTTGGAACCCTTAACAAGCAATCTGGCTCGTGTGTGGTGTAATGGATGGAATCTGGCTCGTGTGTGGTGTAATAGATCGATGCAGGTACCTGGCTCGTGTGTGGTGTAATGGATCGATGCAGGAATCTGGCTCGCGTGTGGTGAAATGGTTCGATGCAGGAGTCTGGCTCATGTGTGGTGTAATGGATTGTTGCAGAAAGGGTTAATAGAATGAGTTGTGACCACTGCTTCTCCAGCATTCCCTCTCAGGAGAGCCAGTCCTGATGCCAACATCAACACCAGTTTCAGAGTGGAAATGTACACAGTCAAGACACAGTGTTCTACTTTTCAGGTCTCAATTCAGTCTAACGACAATGTACAAACATTGAACCCAGAAACTCCCAGGATGCAAGTATTGAAAAACAAACAAATAAACAAACAAGAACCTACACTTAAATTTGTCACTCAAGAGCAAAGGACAGAGCACATTGAATTTACACTGAGTAGAGGCCTCGGGATTACTACTTTTGAAGCATTAGCCACACATTAATACAGAGCTCCTATTAAGACCACAGTGTTTAAAAAGAAGCTGCAGGCAAATCATTTCCCCACTCAAATCAGATAAACTGCGACAGTCCTGTGTATTTGCATTCTTAGGGTGACCCACGTAAAAGGACCAGTGGTGTGATTATCTTGATGTCCGTGAAGTAGAAGTCATTTGAACGCTGCCTGTAAAGAACTGAATTGAAAGTCGGTCCACGTCTCTGAAGTTGCTTTGATTTTACGAACATGCAGACCTCATGATCCCACCAAGGCTGTGCTGGCTTCAGGAATGTGAATGGACGCACGCTGTCAAGGTGCTCCATTTGAGAACAGCTGGAATGTCATGAAGATAATTATGTTCTTCAGGTTTATGTTTCCATGAAGGTCAAACTGTAAAATGCTAATGGTATGGACTCATTTTTGGAATATTCCAGTCTGCATGTCTCAGTTTCCGGACAGTCGCTTTTCTTGCTTCCTCCAAAGTTGTTTTTGTTAAAATTCATAACTTAAAGCAGAGCACCCACAATTTAAAAAAAAATTCAATTATCCTCACCGGAAGCACACTGAATCATTCCCTTATTATACTAAATGTCTTGGAACATTGTGCCCAGGGAAATATTTTACATTTATATTATGAGAAAGGCCTCAAGACCCACATAAATGAACAGTAGAAAGTGTGGTAAAGTCTTTCAATAGGTTATGTGCCTTGAGAACTAAATATTTTATTATATATTAATTTAGCTGCCACACTTAATTAATTTAACTGTCACACTTATCCTTGTATGTTTTCAGACTTATTTTGTGTTTTTATTCAATGTATCTGCTAGGGCAACTGTAGCCAGTGCCGCAGAGCTAAAAGTTGATCATGTCACACGCTGTCATAAAAAACTTGCTGTCATGTCATGTCACATGCCGTCAAAACTCATCGGCCTCTCTTTCTTTCTTCCGACCAATGAATGAATTAAGTGAACATGTGTATTGGCAGCCTTTCTCAAACAGGAAATAGACGAGGCAGAGAACCAGCAGTTTTTCCTCATTGCGCCCAAAAGTGTTTTCATAAGATGTGCATCAAGGTAACACTATACATCAGATGCTATCAAGGAAAGACATTAAGCAGGAGTTGACGGATGATCCATATTGAAATCTGCATGCCTTTTAATTGTGCTCATCAATCAAAAACAGAAACGATTGTCTAAGATGCGTATCGCATAACAAAAGTAAGGGTCTGGGCCATCCCTATTTCAACCACAGGTTTTGTGCAATTAGCAATGCGGACCCTTCAATGAACTAATTGTCATTTTTGCTTGGCTCTTTAGTATATTCTTTGCTGGTCGAGTGTAGAAGTGCTGAGGTGATGTAGGGTTCCTTGAGTAATGAACTGGGTCCTGGTGCCCTTGGGTCCTGGTGCCTTTGACCTTCATGGCTGGCCAAAGGCCATAAGTTAGCTGTGGTTTAGGTATGGGAGTTTTTTTTTTTTTAAGTTACGTTTTTTTTAAAGTTAAAAGGGTAGCTCTGTGATGAATACGTACGCATAGCATAGGATCCCCTTGTAGTTTCCCTGCATAAATAAAGGTTTTGATTTATTGATTGAGTTTCTCATTGATTATTGATGTAGCTGCGATTGACACAGACAGGCTGTTTCAGTAAGAGCCTGTGTTTTTTTAGATAGAGGTCAAGAGGTCAGGCTGATATCAGTCCATTGTCATGATAATTTATCTTGTATAATTGTATGCTGCATTTAGATAATGTAGATTATATTTATTGCACAAACTAAGGTCATCCTCTTTATTATGCAGTTCACTGTAGAAAGTTGGTACAGGATATACTACACACACATATACACAAACACACACAGTATCTAATTACTAATGAGAGTTGTGTACTGGCTTACAAAATCATTCGTTTTTTTGCAAGATAGTGGGGAAAAAAGCTCTGGGTAAAATGTTGCACTGAAAGACAACTAGTCTGAACTGTTTTACAGATGTGACAGCAAAGCCTACATGCTTTTGTAAATTGGAGGCACATGATGTCTGCTTTAGAGTGCACTGTTCAACATCGCACTGCAGCCCCAGGCATTCAAAGAATGTCCTTTGATCTAGCACCTATATCTCACTTCAACAGATATCATGGTCAGAAACCAGCAAATTTACCCAAGCTTTAACCAGAGTCAAACAGGACCATGCATGACAATTATCATAACACCACATATCAGAGCAGTGAGAAATTGTGATTTAGCATCTGTCTTTCCCTAACATATATGAGTACCATATATCCATGCCCTGTCCAATATAATTGTAGGGTGTTTGTGCCTAACATGTCTTTAAACTTTTTTGTTTGCTGAATAAATGCACAACATAAGCAGTTTTTTAAGGCCAATGATACAATATCACAGATTTAATTGGGTGGGGTTTGAGGAAAAGGTGATGTAATTGATGATTAAGAAAATACAATCAATAATCCATCCATTCATGTTTGATTTATTATTTAATTCAGAATGAGAGAACAAATGAACATCAAAAGACATCTGAAGATCAGCTTTCTTTGATTTGCCATTGTTCATTTGTATTGCAGAACCCCATATCTCAGTTGACAATATTACTGAATTTATTTTCTGGAACCCAGTCAAACACAATGCATTTGGACCAATCCCCAATGAGTACAATAGCAGTGGGCCAACCAGGTTTGACTCCATGAGCTTCAAATCACAAGCCTGGTGCTTTGGCCACCGTTTCAACCAGTTGCCCTGCTCTCCTGTGATAGAGTGATACTTGTACTTTTTTCCAGATTTTCCCCCCATTTTTCTCCCAGTTTGGTGGCCATTTGTACTCTCTATTTCTTCAAGTCACCCGCTACCTGTCTCTACGGGGCAAGCCAATACCCTGAGGCTGGTAATGATCCGCCTCCTGCGAGATGGAACTCGCCCACCTGTCTTACAGGGACGCCTTCTGCGCTTCTCTGCGAGCTCATGCCGGCTCTCCCTCCACCCTCCCCCTGGGGCGGACAGCCAATCGCCGCCCCCGATCGGGGCTCCCGGCCAGAGCCGGGCTGGGGCAACCGGAGATCGAACCCCCGACCACAGTGGGCAACCTGCGCTCCAGGCGAATGCTTTAACTGTTACACCACCTGAGGCCCTGATAGAGTGGTGCTTGTTGACTGCCGTGGCTTTGGGAGACATATGGCTGCTGTGACATCTTTTCCCTCACAGTCATACCTGGTCGCACCACGGCCCTTTTATCCAGTGCAGTGCTGATGCACTGTGACATCGTTGTGTGCTTTGCCCATCTGTGGGTCACAAAGCTCAATTGGATTTGCCGACATGATGGAGAAAGGCCCCTGAGCCCAGCTGTATGCAATTTTTCTGCAGTTCAGTAGACAGAGGAAATTGAATCTTTACACTTATGGACAAGTGCACTTTCATCAATATATTTTGTCGATGTATATATGTATATATGTATAAATATATATACTGTATGTAAGTGTAATACTTCAACTGTAAATGTTTTCAGAGCTCATACAAAAAAATAACCTCTTCCATTGATCATTAGACTAAGTGCCACATATATTATCAGAATGCATATGACTAGAATTTTGATTATGGCCATGCATCATATTAGTGTTAGTGATAGTAGCAGCAGCCATAGCAAACCAGTCAATCAATATTAAAGTGCCATTGTCCCTTTAAAAGCATTCACATATTTATTTCCTTCCCTTTAACTCATTTCAAAGTGTCCATCCATTACATTTTATTATTTACTTAACAGGGTACATTTACACAGCTTGATTTACAGTCCTACACATGGATGTTTACTCACATTCAGATGTAGCGCCTTGCTGAAGGGTACAACAGCTGTGCTTTACAAGGGATTTGAACCTGCAGGACTTCCTGTTCAGTCTCTATGATTCACCAAGCCCCTGAACTGAGCCATCTCTACTGGCGCCTAATCATTATTCTGGGGAACCGGTACATTATTGTCCCAGTGCAGAGCAGATCACAGTCATTTTTCACTGAGACGGCTCCTCACTCCAGAACCTGCTCATTTCTCCAGGGGTCCTGCACTGCAGTAACCACTGCTGATCAACCCTTCGCACTGTTGGGCCTGTCTGGCCAGTGCTGATTTTGTGGGAGGGGGTGTTCTCAAATTGCAACTGGCATTTATCAAAGTCATCTGTATCATTACAGCCAACTGAAAATATTTAAATTTGAGAGGTCCTGAATGACTGGAAGTAGTTGGAAGTCAAAGCAAACAAAAGAATGTTTACTGGTGAGTCACACAGTTCAAAAACTAATACGATTCTGAATTCCCAGAAAGCTGTCTGTGTTTCCAGCAGTAAATGACTGGAAAATAACTCTCCAAAACAGAATCTGATGGTTGCTAGGTTGCACGGATCAGTTTTGGTTTATAATTCTGACCACAGTAAACTGCTGAGAGAGTAGGAATGTCTGCAAAACTAAAGTGGAGCTTGTGCATTTCAAAATATGTCCAAGATGCAGATTAAACTCCTAACATTTAGTGTTTCTATTAGAATACAAGGATATATTTTAAAGCATGTATTTATTGTATTATTATTATTTAAAATAATAAAACATAATTTCAGCTTTCTGGGAGGATTCATGTTAGACTCTCACTGTGGGTGCGAGATGCAAGACTGCAACTGTGGTTCAGTAATCTCCCAGCAGGCACACCCACACTCCTCAACCAGGCCCTGCCCCCAGCACGCGATTGGTCGGACTGTCAGTGTGCAGCATACAGCAGCTGGTCCCGGTTTTCCGTTTGAAACGAGACGAAGGGCGGACAGTTCTGCCTCTTCTGCTGGCTCTCAATAGGCTGGGGCGAGAGACCGGGGTGCCAGAAACTCTCGGGAGGTGATACTGCTGTCAGGGACAAACAACTGAAAAACTCCCCAGTTAACTGACCTGCATTCCTGGCAGACAGCTGCAGCACATGGTCTTGAAAAAAGCTTTGCAGAGTTTGCCATCTTTAATGTATTTGTTTTATTTTTTATTTTTTCTCCACTCTGTGAACAATGGGACTTTAACCATGTGGCAGGTAAGGATGGTGATACTGCTTCATTTTAGTGTCCTTTTCAGAAACATTTGATCTCTGTAGGTTTACTACCTGCAGGTACGTGCTGTGTAGCTCATTGTGGCAGCCAGTTTGTCTAATCCTGAGAGGGAGGTCAGGTGTAGGCTCAAAGACATTGGTTAGTGTGAGTCATTTCTCCAAATGATTTATTCACACGTAATAAATGAGTACATTATTTATTGATTTATTTGCAGCTAAGTGGTTAAGTTTATTATATGTACGAGGGAAATACTGTTATGGCTGTTTTATGTTTTTGTGGGGTTCACTTCTCTTCTTTTGAAGGTGATATGGTCCTTCACTTCTTACACGTGCTGCAGAATGAAACATTTCTGTGACCTTGGTCCTGAAAGATAAGGGTTTCACAGGTAAAGCTGAGCGGAAATTCCCTTTTAATAAGCAGGATGACAATGCATATGAACTGACATTATTGCTCTTCAGAATTATATTTCATATGACCCATTTCTTGGGGCGGTAGATTGTTGTGAATCGAGAAGCCTGGAACCATGAGCCATTGTTTCTAAGTTGGCGTGGGCTGGCAACGTGGAGCCGAATTTAGGAAACAGAACTTATTTGATTACTTTTAACCAAAAGGGCTGCAGGTTTGAATCCAAGATGGTGTGTTATAATTACACCTTTCTGCCAGTTAGTCCCGGATTACTAAAGCCAATGTCCAGCGGATTACTCAGCTAATATGGAGAGATGCATGCTTTAAAGTCTCTCTGGTTAGCGGATCTGGATATACATGCATATTTGTATATTTTATATTCTTGTATATTTCTTTATTGTTCCTACTGCATTGTTGCGGAGTTCTGCATTCAAGAATTTCAGTCATCTTTATACATTTTATGTAAATGTGTCGTGACAATAAGTTAGATTAGATTTGTCTTATTTTATCTGATAAACAATGTAACGGAGTGCTGCAAATCTGTGAAAGATTTTATCTGGACTCCAGCTTAGTTTGATTTATTTGTTGTGTATGCTGCATGACAGGAAATTATAAAATGTCAAGATATCAAGCTGTGAATCTTGCATTGAAGGAGGCTTTAAATGATGGTGTCAAACGTTGTCTTTCAGTTCCTAGTCATTTATAAATAGTGACAGTTGTGATGGTATATCCGACAGCGATGCAGTCCAGTTGTTTATCGCCAGTGTCAGTCTCCTCTAATAAATCATGTCGGAAAGTGTGCCATCGAAATCTCAAAACAAATATATGTACACATACGGAATACATTTTTAATTATCATAAAAATAATGTTTTAAATGTAAAACAGGAAAGAAATGGATACTAAAGGCTTATTTGTTTATTATTCAATAGCCACTCCCCTGTCAATGTTTTTTTCTTTTTTTTTTCTTCCATGACCTGCTTTCTTTGATCTTTTGTCTTAATACACACACAGTATCGTCATGGAAACCCTTTTCAAATGAGCGAAGGAGCAGGTGAGTGATTTGTTGAGATCGGAAGGCCTTTGGAGGAACGGAGGTTTTCCAAAAAGAAAAGCCTTGTGTCTTTTACTTAGATGCAAAAGAGAAAGAATAAACTGTACAGAAGGTATGGGACAGTCACAGAAGCAGCTGTTTATTGTGTGGCACGGTATTCATCAGCCTGTGTATCTGTGAATCTGCGAAGGTCAAAGGACATTTTATTTGAATGGAACTGAAATGGACTCGCGTAAAGTGAAGGGTGACCACAGGCACTCTAATAAATGTTTGCAAATGAAAATGGCAGTAGGACAAATTTTCTTTGAAGTGTTTTACATAGAGGAACTGAAATAAGCATCTGCATAAACCCACAGCTTTTTGAACTTGTTTGCGTTTCAGAATGTATGCATTTCTGCCTCAAGAGGGCGCTCTTGTAGCTTCAAAAGTTAGGGCTGAAAAAAAATGCATATATACTATATACGTGTGTGTGAATACAAATTATAAGTGATATTGGTCACTTTTCAAAATTGTAAAGCACAATGATGAGAAATGTCACACAGTGACAACTGACCTCTTGGCTAAAAATCTGTTAAGTGTCAAAAGTCATGTTATGGCTTCAAATACACATCATCCATTTAATGAAATATATGTCTTCATAATGCTGACTTTCACATTTCCATTCTAAGAATATGACCAAGCCAGCGGCGTTCCTTGACAGTGCCACGCTGCATGCATTGCATAGTAACTGAGGAGGCAGGAGATTTATGGATGAAACGCAGTATATAAATGTGGTGACCTTGGCGCTGTCCATGGAGCCTGACTGATGAAGCTGCCCCCTCTGAACCATCTGACGCAGAAAAATGAGCCCTGGGGCGAGTGGTCCTGAGGATGACATCACAGGAGCCAATCGTCTCCTCAGGCTTCAGATCTGAGCTGGAAAGATCCCAGAGCAGAGTGCTTTTACTAGGGCTGTCCCCGACTAAAACAAATCTTGCTCGACCAACAGTCGAAAGTCGAAACTTTTTTTTTTCTTCCCATATGACACACCCTATTTGTTTTAATAAATACAACTATATGCACACTGCGCTTGTCTCATGTTTTATAACTTTCATAAGTGAATGACACAAAAGAGTAACAATAGGCTAATGATTTTATGGAGCCAGATTTCAAGATTACCTGAAAGAAAAAAACACTTCTCCGTTCCGAGCCTCCTCTTCATGCTGCCCTTGCAGATTCTGCCGCTGCGCTTGTGAAGTTGCGGTATGGCCACATAATAGGCTGATGCTTTTATTTGACCACAACCATAACACATTCTAATGCGTAGACTATGTTTTATTTCATTAACCAGGTTGGTCTCATTGGGATTTAAAATCTATTTTGCAAAAAAATAGGCTAACAAACGAATGATCACACATAGCTTAATGTCTTAAATTGTAGCCTAAAGCTGAACATAAAGTGGCTATAGCCTATCGAAAATAACTTACTCGAGTCGGAGACCATCCGATGGCCTACTTCCCCAGTCGTTTCATGTTATGGCACAGGAACACTAGCTTGTCCACATTTTTTGGCAAAAGGCTGCTCCTCGTTTTATTAATGATAAACCCTGCCTTGGAAAACACGCTTGCAAAGTTTACATGACACTTTTTTTGGATCGTCCACGACTAAACTGAAATGCTGCCATACTCCAGATTTTTTGGGGGACATTATGTTCTTAGGTTATATCGAAATGAGTAATTAAAGTATGCCTATATTACTCATCTTAACTGTAGGCAAATTCTAGGCTACAATTAAAATGCACATTCATGTGCCTAAAACAAGAAGGGTACAATATAGGCTACATGAAAGGGGGTGTTACGCATGTTAGTTATAAATATATAAACCATACAATTAGGAAAACACATTGATTATCAAATTTTACTTTTATTAGTTTTGCAGAATTATTCACAACATTACTATTACCTTAACTGCCTAATATAATTTAAAGAGAACATATATAGGCCTAGCTATGTAAAGAGTGAAGGACTATCACTGCCATACCCGCAGCATCCAGAATAGATTATTCTACTGACAAGCGCGTCGAACTAGGTGTCTCATGCTGCATGGAGATCTCGGTCGACCAACGGCCCATCGGCCAAACAATCGACCAGTCGACTAAATGGGGTCAGCCCTAGCTTTTACCCATGGGCCCTTTAGAAGCCTGCTGTCCTGTCACTCGCTGTCCCTCCCTTCTCCTGTACATAACCACCCCTGGAGCTGGTCAGAAGAGACCGATGTGGCCGATGATGTGCAAGGTGTTTTCTTTGTATCGTTAGGATTACACGTCCACTTTCTGCTACCGTAGCACAGGGTGACGTGCAAGCATACCAATGGCATCGCCATCTGTGGACTTTATTTCCAGACAATATGGAAATTGTGCATTTTCTAGTACCTAAAATTGCATCTCGGGCGTTGGCCCCAGCCAATTCAAAGCCTTGACCATCTGTTTATCTCAAATTACAAACCCAGTGCAAATTGCATGTTTCATTTACGGCAGTAGAAAGTAGAAGCAACACTATTGTTTTTTTTGGCTGGCTTGTCATTTCTGATGAACAGGGCTTTCCCCTTTTTTTGGGGATCAGATTTGGGGTTTTGTTCCAGAATATGATTCATGCCATATATTTTGGTTGGTTTTGGTATGCTTATGCCACAGTTGCCATCTATGAATAGGTATGTATTGAGGGCTTTGAATTATGATAGTATTGAAACAGCTGTTTGGTATTGAAAGCCCTTGGAGTAAGAACAATAATTTGGTTTGTTTGTAGTAGCTCTAGTTCTGGGAAGCAGTTTTACTGCTGATGGCCATGCAGGGCCGTAGGGAAGGAAACAGGAAGGTGTGGTAATACTGATTACTGACCAGAGTACTTCACACAATTAGTAGAACTGGCCCTGGACTTCACCGCAGTGCCCACTAAAGTCTGGCAGCAAGCATATCAACTGACCATAATGAAATAGCATCCATCCAAATAATTGGATCATACAGTTTAATCATGTTTGAAATGACTTTGCTTTACTGCATATTCTGTATATGAACATTGTAGTTGTGGAAATATATTCCATTCCTTGGACTTGATTTTTGTAGTCATGTTCAGTGCAAGGTTCTTGACTCGAGCGCAATCACGGTTGTGGACCTTGACCCCTGCGATTCAACCTCGTCCTCATGTCAGCCAAATGATGCCATTTGGGAGAGAGTAATAACCGTAAAGCTGAGGGGGAAAGCACGTGCGACTGTCCTCTTAATGATGAAAACGGTGACCCGAGGACAGGTCTGGTCTCTCTCTTCCCCATACACGCAGCGACCGCAGTTTAACGTTGACAGAGGAGGGACTAGCTGCTGAATGCATTACGCTCTTTTAAAACTGTGCGAGCGCCTCCAAGGCCCACGGACACAATTTGAACCGGGAGCCTTCTGGCTGCCTGACAGGACATTCCCCAGCCTCCAGGTAATGCGTTTCCCTCTTTCTGGGAGACGCCACGTGGCCCGGCTTTGGATTGCGGGACCACGAGCCCACGCTCCGCTTCCTCTGATGGATCTGGAGGCGCGCGGTAACCTCAGCCTCTCTTTTCAGCCCCAATGCCCGCTGTGTGTCTGTGCCGAACATGCCTGAGCTTCAGACAGTTTCATGGTCGACTAGCCGCTTAGTGTGGCAGCCCAGCAGCCTGCAGGGACGGGCGAGGGCCCAAGGCCCCAGGGCTTGCTCACTCCTTCTTACTTTGGCGGTTCTGACCACACCAGCCAGGTGGAGTATGTCATAGCGTGGCCCAGTTTTGCATGAGAAAAGGCCTCACGTGTGCTGTGGTTTCACATGCAGTGTGTTGCTAAGGGAAAAGAGCACATTGTTAATTTAGCATTTGGTCTCATGTGTGATCTTTGCTAAAGTGACCGTCAGCACCGAGTTCTCTGTTGCAGGCAGATGTGAACACGCACAGGCATAAAGGTTATAAACGTCTGCGCGCACACACACACACACACACACATACTCACGCACACACACATACACACACACGCACATGCACAGAAACACGAACATCTGCACGAACACACACATACACACACACTTATATCATCCATTGTGTTCCATTTGTTCCACTTGGTTATCCCTGGAGCTGTAAGACGTTATTTTATCGTTGTTCTCTATCTGGATCATGTCAAACATCACTGTGACAAATCATTGCATAGAGTTAGGGCCCAAATAACTGTGGGCCATGCGCCAGAACCTCAGATGAGGTGCACATCACATTAGCCAAAACGGCCGAGCTGGATCAATGTGTGTCGCACTGTGAAGTAGATGAAAGGCTTCAGATTAGTCAAAGAAACGCTGGTGGACAGGATTGTAGATAAACAGGCATCTGCCCTGAGACAAACACATTTTCTGATGGAGATATGGATCTCTTTCATCATTAAATGTCATTATGGACTCTCAGATCATCAAATTACAAACTTATCCCCATGTTTATGTTCAGGGGATTGGTGCAAATATGATAATTTTCCAATACTGCGAAAAGCAGCTAAAGCTAACAAAGGCAATATTAACATGCTTTGTCACAGTACATTAAATTCAACAATCCACATACATGTATATATATATATATATATATACACTACCGTGTAGTTTTAGAACACCCCCATTTTCCAGTTTTTACTGAAATGTAAGCAGTTCAAGTCCAGTGAATAACCTGAAATGGTACAAAGGTAAGCAGTAAACTGTCAGAGGTAAAAAAAAAAATTTAGGTTACCAAAAACTGAAAAATAATGTAGATTTCAGAGTTATAAAAAAAAAGCCCTTTCAAGGAACAAGTAATGGGTTAACGTGGGTTAACAGTCACTCTGTGCAAGTCGCAAACTGGATCCAGCAAAAGAGCCCCAGACCATCACGCTTCCTCCTCCATGTTTGACAGTTGGAGAATGCCATACTGCTCATTTTGGGTTCAAAATCGAATATAGCAGTCAAATTAAAAATACCGGTGTCAAATGAGAGAATATTATATGCAAAAGTTTATCATAGCACCAAAACATTCGATATTTTCAACAGTGAAGTTAAATCATTGCTGCATTTTCAATATACAACAGTCATCATCAAACAATGCTGCCAAACACAAAATCCTTCTAATCAAAAAAGAGTTTGAAAGTGTTCTTTGGTCATAACACAAAATGCTATAATCCTAATCTTGGGCTCAAAATCACGTATTGCATGCAAAATAAAAATAATTGAACCAAATTAGATTGTATATCATGCAAAGGTTTATCATAGCATCAGAACATTGGATATGTTCATCGTTTAAGTTTAATTATTGGTGTATTTTCAAATACAACGGCCATTATCAAATAATGCTGTCAAACACAAAATATTTGTAATTAAAAAAGATTATGCAAGGGTCACAGCAAGCATCCCCCCTGTGATAGACTGCAGTATATACAGTATATATATATAGCTTGCATTTTTATGGAAGACAAACAAAATATTTGATTAGATGTAAATAATCAGAAAAGTATAAAAGAGGTGCCTAAAAATGATTTAAAAAGTTTATTGATCTTGTTGAAATATTACGTAATGTTGTTACTCAGCTGGATGTAGATTATGCTAAATGTTATGGTTTGAATTATTTTTGTTTGTTTGTTTGTTTGTTTTGTTTGTTTTTCTCCCCTGTGGGTGGAGTAGGCTGCCATTTGTACTGTGGGCAGACGGTCTGATTGTCATTTTTAAACGTCATTCTCATTCCATTGAAAGAAATCATACATTACTGTAATGCAGAAAACTCAACTTTTACTCAACAGTAAAAGCAAAAACAGTTACAGTAACAAAAAACATTACAGTAAAAATTATATAAATGCATTTCAGTGCTTAAGCAGTATTTTGCCTCTCTGCTGCAGTTGGCCACAGAATTTAATCTACATCGCATCTGATATCTATATTTGCAAGGCAGCAAAGGCAGGCAGTTGTCAGAAACTGCCATTCAGGTTTCTAAGCAGCCTTTTATGTTGTGGTGAAGAGATTATCAATTGTGTTGCAGTGCTACTCACCTGGGCAAGGATGTTGGAAGTAATGATACATGACTACAAACACCTGATGAATTGATTTAGTGATCTGCATTTGTAGTAATGAGCATT
This sequence comes from Aldrovandia affinis, assembly GCA_029706075.1. Classification (NCBI taxonomy): domain Eukaryota; kingdom Metazoa; phylum Chordata; class Actinopteri; order Notacanthiformes; family Halosauridae; genus Aldrovandia; species Aldrovandia affinis. The sequence continues at coordinate 578,158 of JAINUG010000040.1, forward strand.
TGAACATTGTTGTATTATTAGGTGGCTGCATTCTGAGAATGGAGCATATGATTTAGAGTTTGGCACTTTGTATTAATAGTTTTGCACTTTGTATGTCAGCATAGGATGTAGTGCCTTAAGGTAAGAATTCTGCAAGTCAGTTTAGCACTTTGCATGCACAGTTTAACACTTTGTATGTCAGAATAGTGTCTTAAGGCAAGAATTCTGCATGTCAGTTTGACACTTTGCATTTTGAGTTTTGTACATTGAAATTCTGCTGTGCAAAATGAGTCAAAGCAATCGTAAATGTAAAGCGTCTGCTAAATGCTTAAATTTAAATGTAAAATGTAAAATGTAGTCCACTGGCGGTGCTTCATGGCCCAGGCAAGCTTATTTTTCTTATTTTGCCATCTTAGCAATGGCTTTCTTCCTGCCACTCAACCTGTCAAACCTGTAGATTGAAGTCTTTGCTTCACAGTTGAAACTGAGACTTCATTACTTCGACCAGTGTTACGTTGTGCTTGAAGCTGTTGTTCTGTGAGCCGCCTATCATGCAAGCTGTTGACTCTCAGAAACGTATCTTCTGATTTTGTTGTGGCTTTGGGTCTGCCAGACCTCTTCCCATCAGAGTTTCCAAGTTCCTTTTGATGATGTAGGAAACTACTCCCTGCCAAAGAAAATTATTTAATTTTTAATTTTTTACCTCTGGCAGTTTACCGCTTACCTTTGTACCATTTCAGGTTATTCACTGGACTTCAACTGCTTAGATTTCAGTAAAAACTGGAAAATGGGGGTGCTCTAAAACTTTTAACCAGTAGTGTATAATAAAGCAATCTGAACTTATTGGAGAACCGCGTGCTAGGTGGTTTAGTCAAAAGTGTTTAAAAAGTATGTGGTGTGTGGTTTAGTGGTTTAGTATGTGGTTTAGTGGTTTAGTGTGTGGTTTAGTGGTTTAGTGTGTGGTTTAAGGGTTTAGTGCGTGGTTTATTGGTTTAGTGTGTGGTTTAGTAGTGGTTTAGTGGTTTATTGTGTGGTTTAGTGGTGGTTTAATGGTTTAGTGTGTGGTTTAGTGGTTTATTGTGTGGTTTAAGGGTTTAGTGTGTGGTTCATTGGTTTAATATGTGGTTTATTGGTTTAGTGTGTGGTTTAGTGGTTTATTGTGTGGTTTAGTGGTTTAGTGCGTGGTTTAGTGGTTTATTGTGTGGTTTATTGGTTTGGTGTGTGGTTTAGTGGTGGTTTACTGGTTTAGTGCGTGGTTTAGTGGTGGTTTACTGGTTTAGTGGTAAAGGCCCTTGCCAAAGGTGCAGGCTGATCTTCAATGTCTGATATGGCCTTTGTACATAATTTGTACATTCATGACAGTGAAGGACATCCTGGTGTGATTCTATCAATCATCTCCGCTTGGAAAAAAAGAGAAACTGTCATCTTCCTATTCAACTCCCATCAGCCTCCCCCAGACTGCTTTTCTTCACCCCTTTTAATATTTAATCCCTAAACTCTTAACTGTTGCTGTTCCAGAAACCGTAGATTTAAGCCTTTTCTTTCTCTCTCTCTCACTTTCTTTCTCTTGCTTTTTTTTTACTTGGCTGTGAATGATCGCCATCACCAATTTCATTAGAATAATGTACGCATATATATATATTATTTGCAGAAATAATAACAATCATCATTGGCCAAGCCATGTTTTTGCACATGCTCAGTTAATCTAAGAATGCCAGATACGGCTGCGCTGATTATGTTAGATAGGTCAATGTGTTTGACCCACTTTCAGCGCAACGCTCCATACGATGCCAGCATCAGTTACGCTGCGGCCCTGGGGGGGTATTTTATCCCCCGTTCTGCTGAAGAGCATCTTCATGAGCGTTCGTTCCACTGCTGCCTTATGGTGACAGAGTGTGTTATATAAACGGGCTCTGAGCCATTTCTCTGCACTGTTTCAATATGTCTGAACTGAGTTAATTCAGGAGGGATTTAAGGTTTCAGAAACGTCGACCTACTGACATTCATATTTTCTTTTAATTCATTTTAAATCTTGTGTTTATTTTTTTTAAATGACAAATGGGTGTGCACTTTTGTCCCTGTTGGACGTATTGAAATTAATAAAAAGGGATGAACCGTGATTGTGAGTGGCGATGTTGGCCTGTAGTGACAAGGGTGCTCAAATAGGCTGCCCAACACATTTTCCTTCCTGGCTTGGCTCAGACACTTCTGCTCCACGGGTCACTGAGCATTTCAGAGTTAGTGTTAACATTGTCTCAGTCTTTTTAATATGTTTGTTTCCGTCCCAGAGGCCAAGGCATTTTCAACACTTTTTTTTGAGAGAGACCGCTGAATAACTGAAAAGGTTACATGTTTGCATATGGTGAGATAGAGAGGAAAAATGCTGTTCCTGCCTGTGATTAATTAAACATTAATTCTGTTCATTCTGTTCATTCGTTCATTCAGACATTTACAAACAGGGCAGTTAGAGGTAATCGCAAACATATTTGACGAAGTTGATATTTTGACATATTTGGTTATTGTTGTTTTTGTTTATTGTATTATTATTAAAAGCCGTAGGATAAAGGTGATGTGTTTTGTGATGTGTGTGGCTTTGTGTTTATTGGTGTTTACCTTACCCTCTAAGGGGTTGAGTTGACCTAAACCATAGCAGGAAAATGCACACCACATCATAGCAGAGCTGCTAGAACCCTTGGGAAACAAGGGCCTGTACGTTTCTTTTGGTATGCACCACACATGCACTTGTTGAGAACAGGGTGAAGGACAACTCTTCTGAACATATTACTTTTTTTCTACTGCTCAGAAGATCACTGCTTTTGTTCTTTGCATCACTTTCTCACAATCATGCATTTTTTGGTGTAATAAGGGGTTTATGCACTGCAACCTGACCATGGTATCCCTCTCTGTAAAGTTCTCGATGGACTGATGCAACTGCTTGCTCACACCCTAGATTTATATTTACAGTCAATTGATTCAAAGTTGCTTGCCTGTTTTGCCTTGCATCTCGAGCCAATGCACAGACATCATGGTTGAAGAGTATACACTTTCAACCACAGTTGCCTCTAGTTGATGATGTCTTTCCTGCAGACTTCCATGCCAACATCACCTTAGCCACTGTTCCCTGTGAAACATCAGCAAGTTGAGCAGTCTTCATCACTGAAGCTCCTGCCTAATGTGTCCCAACAATCACCCTCTTTCAAAGTCACTGAGATCTCTTCTTCTAGCCTTGAAACCCCAGCATTTGTATACATGACCCTAAGCATGTTGGGATGGTAAGTGCTCCATTAACTCAGGAACCACACCTTTGTGGATGCACCTGCTTTCAATATACTTTGTATCCCTCGTTTACGTAATTGTTTCCTATATTTTGGCAGTTACCTGCATGTGTACCGATTTTCTGCTAAATTCACTAAAGCGCCACCATCATAATATGTGTGCTTACAGAACAGAAAGTGTCATATTTTTTATAAACTTTTGACAGAAAATAAATATAAATTCAAGGAATTAAATAAAATTCTGAGTGAAATTGAGTCAAAGGGCAATACATTCTCCGCAGAGGGAAAAAATAGTTAAAACACTTCCTGTTGGGGGGTGATCAAATTAAACTATTGCCATTCAATTATTTGAAACAGAAGAGATATTAAAGACAACAGGAAAATGCAGAGGCAATGTTTCAAGTGTCAAAACAATAGACAAAGAGCAATAAAAGACTTTGATGTGTCTTGCCATCTCCCATCCACTTCCAATGACCTTCTTACGTTATCCACTCGACCTTGAGGACCGCAGCATCAGGGCTTTTCAGCTTCATATGACCGATACATTAGTGACCCAGTGCAGTGAAACAATCACAGGGATGGAGGGTACTCAATGCATGAGTGCATTATAGATAGATATGAGACACAGGAGAGCACATTGGTTCATGCAGCACCTATAAAGTACCATAAATCTAAAATCAAGAGTCTGAGAAGCAATCAGGAGCCAATGGAATTATGTTAAACTGAAAGAAGAAATGCCGGAAAAGAGATAATTACAGTTCAATCTGACGGTTCAGTCACAATGAGAAATGACCAATGCCTGAACCAGGAGGCACATATAAAATGCATAGTAACTAAAGGTGGAATTCTTATTCATATGGGTAGACATTCCTATGTCTAGCAGACAACTACGCCGTCCCACTCCCGCACTTGAATATGCAACATGCACAACAGGAATGAAAAATCTGGCAATTGTTAGATTGTTATTTATTTTATTTTTTTGGCTGTACCAAAAATTCTTGGCCTTTAATTCCCTGCAGATTCAGACAGACCAGTGGCTGACGCGAAATGAGGTAGTTTTTGTGGCCTTGAATACGAATGGGGAAATGAAGCATTGGCTCTGTCACTGGAATCGAAGGGACGTGGTGATGTCGATATGTTTCCCACCGCTGGTGGCCGGACTGCGCTAGCCTCATCCTGCCCCTGGGGGGCGCTTTGATCGCACTGGCAGCCTGGCCGCTTGTTTGGCACCAGTACATGTCCTGTATAATGCTCGTTTCTCACGCTCCATTGGAGAATTTGACTTGTGTCAAACAAACGGGCCTGCTTCTCTCACAGACACAGTGCACATGGTTCTTAATTGAGTACAGGCACAGGGCCAGCTTCAGTGCAGAGACAGAGCTCAGACAACCATTGTTTTAGAAGGAACAATTGATAATGCTTTTTCCATTACCATTTTCCATAGACTGCATACAAACCTGAACTCTTGGTTATTTGATTCCAGCTATGCCTCTTGTCGTTTAGATGATGTGATTTTATAACAACAGCAACACGCTGTCCTCTAGAACTGGCAATACTAAATGCTTTAATGTACACGCAACAGTTTTAGCTTCTGCAGTTTATCTCCATTGTTGTTAATGAGCATCTCCAGGCTAATACTGCATAGGACTGTGAATGAGACTGAAAAGTACAGCACTGTCTACAGTAGTTCCTAACATGAACTTAAATTTAAAAACAGAATTTTAAAAAGGTACTCTCTTATTATTATTTTCAGGTTTTTAAACACATTTTGGTTGTTCATGGATGTTTCCATACGCACAAAAAAAATTTTTTTTTGCTGAAAATCATTTATGATATATTTAAGAGCTTAGCAAGAATATATGTATGTAGATGTGATGAATAAACACAAAATAGAAAATGCTGGAAATTGCTTAAAGCAATCAAAAAAATCTGAATAAACAGAAAACAGTGGCTTGATTTCTGCCTGTAATCACATGCACAGGATGCCATTCCACCTCAGTCTGTTTCAGGCAGACAGGTGGCCTTCTTCACTGCCTCCATAAACTTTCACTTGTCGCAATTCTATGGTTGCTTCTCCTTCCTTTTCAATGGTTATTTGCTTCTTGGACACTTTTCATTTAGTTTCTCTGCCTATAAAATACATGTATTGCTGAAGAAAATGTATTAAAAATTGGAATTGGGTATGTGGTGATTGTGGTGTGTTTTGCAGCCATCCTGGGTCTTTAGCGTCACACCAGGTCACGCCTCGCTACGCCACACACAGACGTCTTTAGCCTCTCACCACGCCACGCCTCTATACGCCACACACAGATGTCTTTAGCGTCTCCACACCACACCACATAAGGACCAAGGAAATAATATTTTATTAGATCTGGCCTGCTGTTCTCTAAAGCAGTGATGTCATGCTTTTACGATAGACCTATTTTCACCACAGGGGTATTTGTCACTGAGCAGACGAGGAAACTACAATCAAAGGTCTGAACGTTCAGAGAACGTAATGTTTGGTGACCCGAGTCTGAAAATCAGGTCACTTGAACAGCCTCACCCAAGTAATCCTTGAAATAAAAACAGGAAGAGATTCGTGCATGAGAAAATAAACACATAATGATCTGGAAAAGTTGACACCTGCTGTTTCTGTAAAGGCTTTAGATTTTAAAAAAGGGTTGAGGCAAACGGCTGACACTATACATCTCTTCAAAGCAGGAGGCCCGCTTTCAATATTAACTCAATCTAAATATAGGTTATCTTTACCAAAATTCTATCCAGATTTTCCAAGTAATGCCAATGGATTTATGAACATGCAATTGGTTTCAAAATATGTATGCTGTGAATGACATCAACTTAAGCGTTTGATTGCTCTCCATCTTCTAAAAGACAAACCAGGCAGAAGGTTATTTATTATTTTCATGCTCATTTTCAACACTGGTTGTTTAGATCAATAGACCTACAATAGATTGCTAGATAAACAAATCAACAAACTAATCAGAACTAAATCGTGGTTCAAGAGAGGAAAATAAAAAACATATTAAATATGTGTCCACAGTAAGGGAGTGTTACTCGGCAGATTTACTTTTCCATTTCAGGAATTAATTTAGAAATAGGAGCATTTGTTTCCCATGAATTTGTGCACACAGAAAATGAGGACAACAGAATACTGTACAAGGGGCTCATCTACAAGCAGAATGAGCAACTACTCTGTGATACCAGTCTCAGTCTCAATCATTTTACTGTATACTAAAACACAGATATGCTGTGCGTAGCAGGTGGAACTACTATGAGGGAAGTGAACAATCAGAAAGCACTTGCGGAGGGAAGATATGTGATTGATCACACTCAGACGCACGCGGACAAACTCAAACCAGTAACTGACACAGCTGTCGAGCGGTCACGGAGGGAGACAGCAGATCATGATGTAATCTGCCAGTTCCAGGTCAGTCCCTTGTTCGGGAAGCGCTGGCACTCTGCTCCCGACGAATCACGCTGCCAGCCGGGCTCCTGTTCGTTGCGCCTCGTCAGACTTTTTATTTTTTTAATTCCCGGTGACAGAGACCGGCAAAGTTCTCCAAACAGGACGGCATTGTGCGGGCGGAGGCTCTGGGGGTTAGTCGGACTGGGGAAACTGATCCTTGACGTTTTTTCACTCGATTACAGTTGAATGGGCAGGGGGCGGGCAGAGACAGCCTGCTCGCCAGGTCTGGTGAAACAGCCGCGCAGAGTATCCAAGTGCTCCGTCTCTGACTACGCGGAGGTTTTCCTCCACTCCGGGCAATGATGGAGGAGAATTAGGCGGAGCTGGCTTCGCTGGAATTGTCGGTCATCTTTTTCCTGTTGTGCCTGCTGCTGCATCAGACGTCTCCCGGTCAGTGACAGCCCATATCGCGGATTACTGGGCTATGAAGGATTGCCATCTGGCTCCTCTGTCCTAACGCAGTTTTGTAGGTTTTTTTCATCTTATACTTCTTTAAAATGAATTTATAATTTGAGTTGGCAGTTCCCATCCCACAGAGATGTCTCTACGAAGCAAACCTGGGCGAAATCCATCGGTATGTAAACTACATGTGGATGATTGAGCAGATCACGTACGGTGCTTTGAGCTGGCTCGTCGCCAGGGTGTACTTTTACAAGCTTTGTTTAACCTTTTTTTGTCATCAGATCATGGGGACATGTACAAAAGTTATTTATAAGTGCTGCTGTTAGTGTTATTATGGACTCTGTTGACAGAGGATCGTCACCTCCTTCAGTACTTTTTTGTAGTTAGCTAACTAATTTTAATTTGTGGGCTCTCTTATTCAGGTCTAGGAGATTTTCGACTTTGAATAGATAGCATAATTGAGTTCATCTGGAAAAATAAGGACTATCTATTATGAAATGCACCTTGTGTTTTAGTTGATTTAAACATACATGGCAGTAATTATTTAAACAAAGCTGGATTTTAAAAGAGTAACATTTACAGCAAAAGCTGAACCAATGTGTTACGCGTCAAGTTTATCTGTGTCATTTATTCCTAATAAGCTGATTTATTTAGTAAAACTGTTTTATTATATTCTGTCTTGTCATGTTATGTTACTGTTTTGTGTGCTCATACTGAGGGCTGCCGGATTGTTGTGAGGAAGTAGGTCAGTGGGAGACTCTGGATCCGCTGAATCTGAAGATAGTATCACAGTTACGCCGAACGTGTTATTGCTTTGGCAAATTAAATATATGGGAAATATTACTAGGTCTTTGATGGTATCGTATTGAACGATGTGAACAAATATCTTCTGTTCTGATAAGGTGTAATCGGTAACTCATTTTAAAGCTAACACTAATGTGACACTGGTCTGTGAAATTAACTAACTGAGCGATCAACTGAAATTTATTGAATTCGTTTTTTAATATCATACTGAGCATTCTTAAGATGAATGATCATCGCATGTGTGGCAGATTGTGTGATTCATTGATTGTGTATGTTAATAATAATAATAATAATAATCACCTCCGCCACCACCAAATGTGCCATCCAGACACACAGAAATAAAAGCAATTCCTTAAACTGCCATAGTGTTGTTCTCAACTGTTTTGGAATAAATACCTGTTTGCCTGGATAAATAATTCAGTTTAAAAAGAAGAATATGTCATTACTAGCTACTTTTCTTTCAACTGACTAAATCTCTGTTCCACCCCTTTATTTGTGTATTGCGTATCTTCTCTATTTTTTATTTCCAAAAATCCAAAAGAGAATGCATTATTATCCTCTAATTACTGCAGGATAACATAGTGAAATGTGCGCACACCTGTTTGATATTCACAGTGCGTATGGCTCATCATAAGACCCCAAACTTTAAGAACGATAAACCGCTATGACCAGGAGGCACCACTGTTACAGCTGTTCTCTGTGGCCTGAGAGGGGCACAGTGGCCACATGGTTTTTGAATAGACTGAAAGAACAAACTGCAGGCTTGTATCAGGGGTCATTTCTGCATCGTCATGTCTTTAAAGACCACCGCCGTGTTGATAATGAGCTTTCGCCTTTTTTCACTCTTAATGAGCGGAGGTATGTTCCAAGCAGAAACACCTCTGGGTCTCGCACGAGGCGGGTACAGTTTGGAGACGTGCAGCTGGGGTGTCGGGACGGGTTTGTAACAAAGGCTTACTGTAGTCTTACCGCGTCCTGTCGAGCCACAGGCGTGGGGAGGAATGAACGTGGCTTCTGCCTCACTGAGCCGTCCGGCTGGGCCTGTGGCTCGCCTCAACAGAGAGTCATGGCAGAACATTTTCAGCTTTACTTACGGAAGAAAACATGGGGTCTTGTTCATGGAAACATCAGCATTTTCATTTTCAAGAATATACTGTTTCACCACTACAATATCCTAATATGAAAATTAGTATGTCTGTAATGTCCTAGGTTTGAAGTCAGGCTTTATAGAATATAAGCACATTTTGGTAGTTGAAAAAAAGAATGAAAGATGACGTCTGATATTTCTTATGTTTTGTGCAGTGCTGCTGCATATTTTCTGGTTATAAGGGAACTAAAATACTACTAAGTATGCATCCATGTTTAACAGAAAGCTTAACTGAGCATGACTGCTGCATTTTCTTTGCACGATCAAGCTTAAAAGTCTATTTGCCTAGACTGCATAAAAATAAATTTCAGAGCATTATGTTCTGTAAATTGGGAGTTTGTACAAATTTTTCATATTCATTAGAAGAAGATGTCAGGATTGCCACAGGGAGATATGTCTCTTTTCATTGCTGTTAAATGGTCGTTTCTTTAAATGCTGCTATTAAAAATAATTATAATTATATACAAATCACAGAATGCTCTCCTGCCTTGTGAGAAGTCCCTTGTTTCTTTGTATCAGGAATGCAACCAGCTCATTTATTAAATCCCTTTATGAGAAAGTTTATGCCCCTTCCCCCAAAGCTTCCCCAGTCTCTTTCATCCAATCAAATTCTGTTTCATCCTTCCAGATAGCTGACCAGCTTCCCTGGATTTCACTGACGACACCGCTTAGTTTGGTCTGAAGATGGAAACGCTGGAGTCGGAGCTGACCTGCCCTATCTGTCTGGAGCTCTTCGAAGACCCGCTGCTGCTTCCCTGCGCCCACAGCCTGTGTTTCAGCTGCGCCCACCGCATCCTGGTGTCCCACTGCACCTCCAACGAGCCTGTGGAGTCCATCACCGCCTTCCAGTGCCCCACCTGTCGGTATGTCATCACCCTCACCCCGAGGGGCCTAGAGGGACTCAAACGAAACGTGACCCTTCAGAACATCATTGACCGCTACCAGAAGGCCTCGGTCAGCGGGCCCAACTCCCCGAGCGAGACGCGACGCGAGCGTCCCTTCGACGGCTCTGCCATGAGCGCGCCCAGCGAGAGGGTGCAGTGCCAGTTCTGCGAGCAGGACCCCCCCCAGGAGGCGGTGAAGACCTGCGTGACCTGCGAGGTGTCATACTGCGACGAGTGCCTGCGGGCCACGCACCCCAACAAGAGGCCCTTCACGGCCCACCGGCTCATCGAGCCGCTCGCCGACTCGCACCTGCGCGGGCTCCTGTGCCTGGAGCACGAGGACGAGAAGGTGAACATGTACTGCGTCACCGACGAGCAGCTCATCTGCTCCCTGTGCAAGCTGGTGGGCCGGCACCGCGACCACCAAGTTGCTTCCCTCAGCGACCGCTATGACAAACTGAAGGTGAGGGAGAGCACGCGGTAAGGGGTGCCGTGGTAGCTCAGCTCCGGGGAGGGGATGCTGTTGGAAAATGCTCACACATTTTTGCATGAAGAGGGACTAAGTCTGATTTCATGTCTTCAAATGGAAACATTAAACCACATTATAAAATATAACATTCATACACCATTATAAGAGCTTTCTTTTTAACCTTTTTTCATGCACATTAAGAAAGATCACACATTAATATTGTGTGTTTTCCCTTGTTACTTGTCTATCATGTTCAGAATATGCACACAATTAACTGTTTATTTTAATATTTAATGATTCAATATAAATGTCAGTCATGAAAACCTTTGAGTCTTACATTTACAAGAGAGCAGTATTTGTTCTCCCCAATTACTATAATTCTTTGAATAGCATTTATACATTTATATGAACATTTGCTCTTTAAAATAGAATTGAAAATGTATTCACAGAGAAAGATCGAATTGACAGAAATGTTTATTTTTAATGAGGATAACACTATTTGAATACTTGATATACTATATACTATTTTGATTGTGTGGTCTAGTGGTTTCAATGTTCGATGCTGGCCACGGCGACCAGGGTTCGATTCGACCGGGGGGTGACAATTCGCTGTCCACCCCAGGGAGTGGGGAGGGGGGAAGGAAGCCAACAAGACGTTCGCTGCACACAGGAGTGGGAGAAAAACGGAATAAAATCTGAAACAAAATGTAAATAATTTTTATTTATTTTTAAGTTCAATATGGCATCTGTTTTTTGTTGTTAACTTGACAGGGTGTGCATTTGTACTGTGTTGAGAGTGGGTGATACATTTACTGATCAAGACATGTAGTATCTATAGTCTAAAATCACACGTTTTTATTAATGTCATAATATACCTGATCAATACATTGTTGCTTTTTATATTTTCTATTGATTATACACTACAATACACTATGATTACTATATGATGTAATCAATTATATATTAAGGGTAACTAGGTCTGTGCATATTAGATGTATTGTATTATTAAAATGGTGGTGCATAGGGGATGTGTTATCCGCAGTACAAGTGAGTACTGCAGATCCCAGTGTGACATAGATGGTGTGCAAGGAAGGTTAAGATGAACATGGCTATGCGAGCACTTTACAAATGCTATGCAAACTAAAAGCATTTTCAAGACATTCCTATGCCCCAGAGACTTCAATTTATTTAAAAAGCTTAAAAAACCCCAAAATGATTAACCTTAGCGTCGTTTAGAAAAAAAATAATATATATATTGCGTTTAAAAAAGTTAATTTATTTAAGCTAATATCCAGATCTGTGGTAGGAGTCATAGGGCCCCATCATTATGCCCTAGTGCTGGCGAATTGCCAGTTTTGTCTGTCGCAAATGGAATATTTCCCGTCTCCGCCGAGTTTGGCAATTTCATGGTGCGCAATGAAGGCGTTTGCGCGACTATGGGCTGGGCAGCGCAATAGGGGGTGTGACTATGAAAACAGTCGGCGCTATGCAAGTTTGGTGTCAAATAATGAGTTTGCGTTAACGTCCAACTAGACCACCTCTTTGCGCAAACGCTGACGCTCTGTGCAATTTGGTGACTTTATTGATGCGCACATATGAACATAAAATCTGAAATCACATGAGAATGTTTAGTGAATATTGTGAATTTCCCCCCACGTTGAGGCAAATCGTCCAATCCATGGGTAACTTGCAAGCATAATCAATTAAGCTAAAAACTATTTCACCACAGCTTGTGGTTATTCAATGCATGGACATGAAAGACTGAAGCCAGCAGGCCATCCATCGCTACCGTTCAGTAAGATACACCTGTTAAATAAATATATGTTTGTATGCACATTGTTTTTCTTATCCAGGAAAATGGTTTGTGATGCACACCCAGCGGTGGTGACGGTTACATGTACATGGCCTCCAACTGCAAATTAGTTTATTACTTTTCCTACACTCGACAGCCAGCAGAGAACTAAATGAAACAGGCCTGAGTCCAGGGTGCAGTTGTGAGAACATAAATGAAACAGGCCTAGTTTTTTAGTTTTTATTATTTTTACATTTAACAATTACATTAAATTAGAAGAAAAGAAACATTGTTTTTTAAGTTGGAAAGCGTACAAATAACGAAAAAAAGAGATGGTAAAATAAAACACTTTCTTTTAACAATGTAGGTCTCAAAATATAAACTCAAATCATGAAAATAACAAATTAATGTGCGCCTTGTTTTCCCCCTCTGATTCGTGCGCCAACTTTTCCACACCTCTCGCACAAGCAAATCGCTCTCCTCTTTTGAGAAGCGCTCCTGGCGCAGCCGCATAAAACTCTCATCCATGTCAGAAAATTGCCAATTTGCTATAGCGTTAGCGCACTGGTATTTAAAGGGATAGAAAATAGGTGTTCTGATTGGCCATTATGAATCCAAACCCGCACCACACCCACATGTATTTTTAAAAAGTTAATCTAACCTCCTTACAACTGCGCCAGAGGTGCGCTATCATCCTAACTCACGAAATTACAGAAATTGCGTTAGACACCGTCACCTAAAGCGACACCGTCTTCACTTTGCGTCTGCGTTACCGACACCATCCTAATTCACCAAAATAGGGCCCTATATTGTTTAAGGAAATGGGCTCATAGCAGGAAGATTGCACGTTTAAGTTGGAGAGATAGCACTGTTGTTGTGCCCCTGAGCAGCATACTAAACCTGAATTGCTTCAGTAAATAAATCCAGCTTCATAATGGATCATGTGAGGTAATATGTAAATGGTCCTGAAAAGAGAGAGTTTATTGCTCATTACATTTCAAGATGCATGTTTACAGGATATCTAAGCAGGAATTTAGTTTGCCTGATGGAATGCAGCTATTGGTCCTGATTGTGAGTTGCTAAAATCGACTAACTTACAGATCATAATACAATGTAAAAAAAACCCTGAAATGTTTCTCAACGTTTCGGGTTAAATGGGACTAATTGCTTTTCCCATATTGGGCCTGATTAACGAGGCCCTGTCCAGCCTAGGTCCTGAAACCCTTGTATTATGTTGGACAGATTTGACAGTTAACATACTTGTTCTAGCCTGGTGACTTTGCCTAATTTGGGGTCATGAACTTCTATACAGAATATTGCCATCTTGATGTTTTTGTTTATTTCTATAAGCACTTTGCGCCCCATTTTGATGCTTCGGCCAGTTTTGGCCACAAAGGAGAATAGGCCTTTATGAACTAGCAGCTAGTATGAATAAGAGGGACACTTTGTTTCTCTCTTCTCTCTCTCTCTCTCTCTCTCTCTCTCTCTCTCTCTCTCACACACACACACACACACACACTGCTCTCACCACAAACATAAAGACTATCCCAAATAGATGCTAATATTTGTTCTTACTTTTATTTGAACTAAAGGCATGTTTATAAATATATTTTATCTTCAAAAAGCTTACCAATGCCTCATAGACATAACATGAGACAGATGCAGATCTAAGTTGTGGGAATCCACTCTGTTGCTGTCTGAGAGGGGCAACACTGATATAAAAAAGGTCCCACTCACCATTTACTCACTCAATCACTCAGAAGCAATTGTCAGAAGAGGAACATGAACAGAAGACTCATGTACAGCCAGTGAAGCCCTCACTGTAATCTTAGACAGTGATAATGACAGTGAAATAGAGGAGGAAGTGTCTGAAACAGAGGACAATGTTGAACATAATTTGGACTACAATGAATCATCCTCTGATTCATTGTAGTCTGCCAATACGTTGATGTGAGTTACAGGTCATAATGGATGTTATTGTGCAAAATCTGCCCTCATCAAATGCAAGACAAACATTACATGTGTAAAATACTAAAAACATGGCAGCAAATGTTTTTAAAAGCACATTATGACCATCATGGCCAGTTTGATGAATAATTAGTGCATTTTGTGTGCTTTGTAATGAAAAATTAGTGGTGTAATATCAAGGGAAACCTGTCTTATATGGACAAAAAACTGAAATATCTGGTCAAGTTTGTAATGATAGTCAGTGACATGATGATAATTTCAAATCATTCCTTTTTGAGGAGGTTAAATATGTATATCTCACAATTTTGAGATGACTTGTATGCACTGGCCATTTCTGGCCGAAACAGTATTCATTGGTTAAACATTGAAACATAATACAAAGATTAATGAAGCCTTGACCCATATTAATCCTGATTAATGAGGCCCTATCCCATATTGGTCCTGATTAATGAAGCCCTATCCAGCCTTAGTCCTGATTAATGAAGCCCTATCCCATATTGGTCCTGATTAATGAGGCCCTACCACATATTGGTCCTGATTAATGAAGCCCTATCCAGCCTTGGTCCTGTAATGAAGCCCTGTCCAGCCCTGCTAATGAGGCTCTAATGACCCTCTCTTGGGGCCTCTGCTGGACCCAGGGGAACTGGCCTTCAGGGCCTTGTACTATGCCAACCCCCGCTGATGAGACTCAGTGGTGCTTCTCCCGAGACAAATGAACACCCCATTACTGAATGGAGTATGAAACGGATAAACACAGCTGTGCATACTGTAAGACCACAGCCAAGAGCCTCTTTCATGAGAGGTCCCAGGGTCCCAAACACTTGCTCAATGCCCTTTGACCTTGGATCATGTACAGTGTTTCTACGTTGTATTTGTGTACCTTATTATATTAATGATCTGGGCAAGCTTCAGTAAAGTCATTTCCTGGAAACGGATCTGAAACACTTAATAAAATTGCTAAGTAAGAGTAAGAGCAATGCTACTGTATAAGAGCCATCGCTTTAGCTAAAAATTCAATTTTTCAATGTGACGGAGCAAACACTTTTTAGACTGTAGAGAAGATAAAGTACCGTAACACAGGATACATTTCAGACTGATCTTTCAGTCTTTTCTACTGTAGCGATCCCAGCTGCCAGGCAGGGTGACATCACTGAGTATTGTAGTTGGATATTCCACCTTGCCTGGGGCCTTTTGAGGTAGTGTCACTGCGCCCAGATACCAGGGTTCGGTTTCCACGTCTGGCAAGATGGCTCTTTGTCTCCTTTAAAATTCCCCCACTCCCCACAATACTTTTAATCTGTTAATCTTACTCAAGGATGTGGATTAATTCCAGTCAGGCTACACATTACAGTTTAGAATGATAACCAGTGTCGTTACTTTAGAAATGAAAATTTGAAAATGTGACCAGGGAACCCCTGCATTTGTGACACTTGCAGTACCATCGTACGGTTTATAGGAATGCTCAGCCATGATTGTACATAGTCAAGGCCATGGGCTTCTGCCTGTAGCACATTGATTACAAAAGAGGTTCTTCAAACAGCCCCAATTTTTCAACGGCGCACGGAGCTGCTCGGCTCGGCACGACCCACATGGATTTTATTTGTGTGCGCTTTCGATGTGGGCCGCTGCTGTTTTTCATTATCAGCAGGAACATGTGCTCTCTGCCCCAGCTGAGGAATCACTTGGGGAATGAGACAGTTTGTCACAAATGGCCTCTGACTCTGATTGGGCACTGGAAGAAAGGGGCGGGTCCAACACAAACTCCCCCGATGCACTACATTACAGCAAGGCATTAGTCAGTGGGGTTTCCATTGTTATTTGTTCAATGAAAAAAGCATTACTTGGAAAGCTTGTCTGTCTTGCGATCTGAAAGCGGGATGAGGACTAGAGTTTGGGTTTACCACGGGACCCCACACAGTCAAGGAACGCAATGTTTTTACTCTGTTTTTGGCTTTTTTTGGCTTATCTACCTATCAGCTGATCTCAGCTGCCCAATGAAAACCTTTGCTACCAGCTATACAGGAACTGGGGCCAAGGAATTTGAATTGGTTATGGTGTTATGCACAATTCCATAAATTTCTTGAGTTGTCAGCAAGTCTTAAATAATATGGTTAAGGCTTCGTCAGACCATCTTTAAGTGGGTTATTTTTGGTGCCTTTATCAAATTTATATAATTCAAATTCATCAGCAGGTCTAGAAATGGACAGAATTTGAGCTGAGCCAGGCCCAATGTTTTTTTAAGCCTATTTTCACTCTGGAATACATAAGTACGTCTCAAGATCCCCACCAGGAATGTATTGACATTTTTACTGTGAGCTCCCCTCTGAGGCCCGTTTTAAGGTCACCCTAGCTGTCACTTCCATAAATCATAGATAAGCTCTGAAATTTGCATGCTCTGATGCCTGCATCGTGGGCCATGGCCCTGTGTATCTGACACTGTCCAGAAGTGGTCTGGACATGCTCAATGTTGCCATCTGTCTTGGGTATCGCGACTAGAAAAGGTCATAAACCTCTTTCTCTCTCCCTTGACCCTCAAATACCCGTGGAATTAAAGTAATGACCCTTGAAAAGACCCCTTTTTGTGGTTTTGGATGTTCTAAATGAAACAGGAGAGAGGGAACAGAAAAAGCAGTGAATTATGACTGTTGTGAGATATACAGTTACACCAAGGTTTGTAGTCTTTGTGGTGATTTGGGGGTAATGAGGGCAGTGGCGCTGGGTCAGAGCATTTCTGTTGTAGCACAGGTGCAGAAAGCTCTGAATGACTTTAACGCACACTCTCTAGTGGCTAACTGCATTAATAATACAATAAATGCCTGTTTTTCTCACATAGCAATATATGGGCAGGAGGCCAGAGTAATTTATTTTGTCCTATAACACTTCCTCCAGGATCCAGGTTAGACCCTCCACTTTACCTTTGATGCTGATCTTTTGATATTTCAAATCTCTCGATTGTAATATAGGGTAGATGTAGGCCACACAGCAAAACTAAATGTGTATATGCAAAATTCATGCCATTTAATGTGCCCCATTTCATATGAAATATTAAACTGTGTATGTTGCTCTGGATAAGAGTGTCTGCTAAATACCTCAGGACCCCTGTGAGTAATGCCGCCATCTGTAGCGATCCGCATGCTGCGCACACAAATACAGGCCTCACAAATAATGTATGCTAAACAGAATAAAACCCTGCCATACCCAAGCGTAAAAATATATATAAAACAGTTTAATGTGTCTTATCCAACGGACTTTATGGCCAGTTTAGCTTCCGTAGCTTGCCAACTTGCTAATTTTCTGTTAAGGTAAAAAGGTAGTTAGCAAGCTAATTATCACATACTTTCTAGGTTCTGTGGTTCTGTGTGGCTCAGTAGGTAGAGCATAGCGCTGACAGCACTTAGGTTGTGGGTTAAATTCCCACTGGGACCACATACACTCAAAAATGTATGCATTCACTACTTTAAGTCCCTTTGGGTAAAAGCATCTGCTGAATGGCATATGTTATTATAATATAGGTTACAATCTTTTATAGCTTGGTAGCGATCATTAAAATGACGAACTAACTGATTTTTGTTGATGGGGACAAAAGCCTGAGGCTTCATGTCAATGGACAATTCTCATTCAGCTGAAGGTTTTTTACAGACTCCACATGATGTCACAAAATTAACAAAGCAATCAATGGGGGATTACAGCTTCTTTTGACATGACTAAATTAAATGAATATTGGGTTTTATATTGGGTAGCCTCCCGTGGCACACCTACATTAAATTCATGTTGTGTTTAATATATATTTTGAATGAAGAAATGACAGCCGTCCTTTGGCACCGCATTATTTAAAACTAATATTGTGTTTTCTTGTTATTTTTAATTAAAAATGTCTGCCTCCTTTTGAACTCATAAAAATAAATCAATATTGCGATATTTCTATATTATTAATCTAGTATATTTTTAAATGGGTATCTTCCTCCCAGGAGAATCCTCCAATGGCATTAGGTACATTTGGTGCCAGGTTAAAGTGCATGGCTGTCAGTGAAGTAGGACATGTGGGTATTTGTGATGGGAAACCCTGAAATCTCTGTGCTTTACAGGTGTGGGTCTCTCTGTGCTGTCCAGATGTGTGTAGCTTTGTGTTGTACAGGTGTGGGTATGCCTTGATAACCCGTAACTTCTGTAATCTGATGACCGCCGTGTGTCAAAGATGAAAATCCATGCAGACTAAGTCAGGTTGTTTATTTTCTTTGTCAAACTGCTTCCAGTTAATCTGATTGTCACAAAGCCAGTGTATCCACTGTATCAGATTATGCATTTTATGTTTACCTGTGTTGAAAATTAGGGATTACCTTCTCTCCCTGACAACGTGATTTCTGCTTTCTTTTGTACTAAACCAGAATATTTATGCTACTAGGTCTCCAGATTAAAATGACATAACACTGCATGTCACATGGTCAGCACTGTGAATAGTAAAGGTCAGAGAAGATCCAGGTTGGGCTTGTCTGTGACTATGAATGGCCAACTAGTATGCTGGACCATTCATTAAGAAGAGATCCATTATAATGGGATAAAACGTACATGATAAAGCCACATGCATGACGTACCTGATAGAGCTACGTCTTAATTATCTGATCTCGTGTGCCTCTACAACACTACAAGATGTCTTCACTCTCAAGATGATACAAGATGTATACAAAACATTGAACATACCATAACCACAATGAGCAAACTATCCCCGCTCCACACGTACAGAGCCCAAGTTTGGCAGAGCACATCTTAAATCATTAAAAAGAAAGAAAAAAAAAGACATTTGGAAAGGAACGGGAGAAACAAGTTACTGTTACATAATGGTTAAGTCTGTATGCCTCTGTCCAGGAAACCAGTACAGCAGCGAAGCATTTATTAATTCTAGCTGTGAGTTTATGACTTCATAAAAATCTTCAGATGTGGACTATCCAATGCTGGTGTGTTGGAGTCATACTTTTTTAAATCCCAGTTACACGGCTCCTGGTTTTTTCCTTGGCTTCGGTCTGGGTTACGGAGGGTGAGACATGCTCATTAGCATTCCTGTTTGTAAAGTTTATTAAACTATACTTCTGCTGTGATGTGCTGGCCTCTCCAGCGCTGCGTTGTGGTGCCAGTTGATTGCAATCACTCCACATGATTGCGTCCAGGGAAAGAGTGTTTTTTTTCTCAACCAGTTCAGCTGAGGGTTCCCCTGTCAGTGTTTGGAGGCTTTAAGACCTGAGTCTGACAGGCATATGGGTCTTCCCATGCACGATAACAAGCTAGTACCTTGAAATTTCAGGTACTAGATCACCTTTTGAAATTAGTAGTATAAAGTATAAAGTGAGATGTTAAATCCAGCCCAATGTCACGAGAGGCATGAAAATATTATATATATATATATATATATAAATATATACAGCTCTGGAAAGAATTAAGAGACCACTGCAAAACGATCAGTTTCTCTGGTTTTACTATTTATAGGTATGTGTTTGAGTAAAAATGACAATTTTTGTTTTATTCTATAAACTACTGACAACATTTCTCCAAAATTCCAAATAAAAATATTGTAATTTCGAGGATTTATTTGCAGAAAATGACAACTCGTCAAAATCACAAAAACTATGCAGTGTTTTCAGACCTTTAATAATGCAAAGAAAACAAGTTAATATTCATTTTTAAACAACACAATACTAATGATTTAACTTAGGAATAACCCTGATTTGCAATCACAGCTTTCATGCGTCTTGGCATGCTCTCCACCAGTCTTCCACATTGCTGTTGGGTGACTTTATGCCATTCCTGGTGCAAAAATTAAAGCAGCTCAGCTTTGTTTGATGGCTTGTGTCCATCCATCTTCCTCTTGATCACATTCCAGAGGTTTTCAATGGGGTTCAGGTCTGGGGATTGGGCTGGCCATGACAGGGTCTTGATCTGGTGGTCCTCCATCCACACCTTGATTGACCTGGCTGTGTGGCATGGAGCATTGTCCTGCTGGAAAAAACAATCCTCAGAGTTGGGGAACATTGTCAGAGCAGAAGGAAGCAAGTTTCCTTCGAGGATAACCTTGTACGTGGCTTGATTCATGCGTCCTTCACAAAGACAAATCTGCCCGATTCCAGCCTTGGTGAAGCACCCCTAGATCATCACCTTCACCAAATTTCACAGTGGGTGCGAGACATTGTGGTTTGTAGGCCTCTCCAGGTCTCCATCTAACCATTAGATGACCAGGTGCTAGGCAAAGCTGAAAATTGGACTCATCAGAGAAGATTACCTTACTCCAGTCCTCTACAGTCCAATCCTTGTGGTCTTTTGCAAACCTCAGCCTGGCTTTTCTTTGCTTCTCATTGATGAAGGGCTTTTTTCTAGCTTTGCACGACTTCAGCCCTACCCCTAGGAGCCTGTTTCGAACCGTCCTCACCGTGCACTTCACCCCAGCTGCCGTTTGCCATTCTTTTTGTAGGTCACTTGATGTCATCCTATGGTTGTTGAGTGACATTCGAATGAGTTGGTGGTCATCCTGGTCAGTAGAGAGTCGTTTTCAACCTCTGCTGGTCTGTAGCTTTGTTGTCCCCAATGTCTGCTGCTTGACCTTGTTCTTATGAACCGCCGTCTTTGAAATTTGAAGGATAGAAGCAACCTTACGCTCACTGTATCCCTCTGCCAGTAAAGCCAGAATTTAACCCTTCTTTTCCTCACTCAAAACTTTTATTTTTAACTCTATTGGCATGGACAGTAGTTCTTTTTTGATTCCACTTACTTTTGAGGTACTACTAGCACAGTTTTTTGCCATCCAGCTGGTCCTGTTGCAAGAGGATAGTGATGACCACAGCAGTGGTTTTTATACTTTTGCTCGTTAAATAAGATTTGGTTCAGGTGATCACCTAATCAGTACTTCATTAAGTAGAATGAGGTGTGCTTGTGTTGGAATTCAACAGACACTGGAATGGAATGGCTGCCATACATGTAGAGATGCTGATTTAAGAAAAATTTGTGGTATGCCGGAATTTGCTTTCTGGCATAACTATCTGTCATGAAACAAACACTGGGCATTCTGTAGTTGCACAGACAAATGTGTAACAGTTTTATGCCAATGTGTGACAGCAGGTAGACCAAATCGGATGCAAGATTTTAAAAATGGCTGCAGCTTGCTTGGTGGCCCATTCACTTGCTTTCTAACGTTTTGCTTGGGGAGAGCCGCTTCCTTCCTGAGAGGGCGTGGCAGGTCAGGGAAATATCCGGGCCGGGAAGAGGCCCTGCCCGTACGGCTGGAGAAGCAGCCAGATTCGGGCTTCTCTTGGGCCGGGTCAGCTGATCTCAGCGGGGCCCTGAACATGGGAGGTGGAAAGGAAAAGCCAGATGCTAAATTGGTGTGTGGGGTGAGCCACCTCTGGTGTTGCAACAACAGCATTGGGAGCCAATTTAGTTCTAGTCCTTCTGAGAAACTTGATGGGAGTACTGCACCATTCTGAAGGCAGATGGCTGACGTTTCATTGCGTGCTGTTATGACTTGCATATTTCCCTGCATCTGAATGTCATTTTCTCTCACAGTGCTTCCTTCCTCACGATTGTGGCAGGACCAGGAACAGGCTTTGTGCTTTTTTGTTGCTCAGAAGGGGTTGTCTCAAAGGGTAAACATACTCATGATGTTTATGTCTGAGAGCGCAGCTTCTTCGTTGAGAGACGAACACAACGTGACGCTCTGAGTCACATCGGCTCAGCCACTGGATGCTCAGCTCCCCGGTGGCAATGAAAAACTACATTCATTCATTCATCTATGCAACCTATTTTCCATGACCTGCATGGCCTTTTTAAAAGGGCCATTGCTTTATTTGTAGGACATTAAATATTTGATTTCCTGGACATACTTTGTTCCTGTCAAATATGTTTTTTAATCAGCTGTGGGTAACTGAAATGGAAAAATGTTTTTGCTAACAATGGGTGATAGAAGTGCATTTCAGGACAGTGATTAAACTTGTTTTCTGGCTTTCCGAGTAGTATGTCCATCTAAAATCAAATACTGACCATGGCAGTGTCTATTGTGGCCGGAGGTGCAAATATACAATTGGCCATGGCATCGCCTCCAGGGACGGAGGGTTTTATTGAGCAGGGTGTTCCCCGCCTCGTTGTAGAACAGGGGCTTCTCTGGTAAATTAGCCACCTATAGTCTGCCCCTGCTAGCTGCTTGTGTGGTACAGTCCTATGGCACAGTGACTGAGCCTGTGCTGAGATACCTGTGGCTACCTGTTGAAAAGATGGGGCGATTGGCTGCAGACCCATCAGAGGACACGCATGATTGTCTGTGGCCTCCTAAATGATTGCAGGGATTATTTTTTATAAAAAATAAAGTTGTTTTATTGCTATTATTTTTGCCAAGGGATAAACTGCATCTACATTGCCATTAGAGACAGTTCCATGTTGGTGTGTTGCGTGTTGTGAGTCCTGCCTGGCAGGGAGAGGCGGTTTATGTTGCAGAGCAAGGACCCTTCCACGCTCTGGAATATACCAGAATAATTTATATTTATGTACTATACCACTTTCTGAGAGCCATTTCCAGGATTAGTTCTTAATTCCCTCTAAAAAGGGATTGTGCTGACTTCGGTCACATAAAAGTAATTCTGTTCAGTAAAGTAACTCATTGACTTGCTGGCCAAAACATCAGGGAGTTCATCCTGCTTATTCTTCCCTCTTATGCTGAGTGCCAAGCAGAGAAGCGGTGAATATGATTTTAAAATAGTTTGACTTTCCCCAGTTTGACTTGGCTGGGGATTGAACTAATAATCTTCCATGAACTGAACAGACACTTGAACCACAGAAGACAGAAGCGTGAAAAATACTGTTGTTCTATGACGGAGGTTTTATTTTTATACTTTTATTATTACTACTTGAAATGAAACTTCTCCATAGTTCAGTTTCTTATCATGTGGAGATGCTCTATCAATGTTTAGTATTTCATTTCAAATTTTGAAGGAAAAATGGAGGCTGGATCTAGTTAACTTGACAAAGTTGTGAACATAACATAAGCCTGTAACATATTACATATTTATTTTATTATTATTATTATTATTATTATTAATATTCATTATTATTATTATGTAAAGCACAATACTGTGCAAAACAGAATACTGTGAATAGTATGTCTAAGCATCATGGACATCCTCAGAGTTACTACCAGCACTTTAAAGATAATATAATTGTTTGCTTGTGTCACCATATGTAGAAAACTATTTTGAGCTTCAGCCTAACTGAGTGACCCTTTTTGCAAGACTGCGATACTGCCATTAGCCTACTGCAGACGCATCATTACTACAGGGCTACATTGGCACAATTAGTTTAGTTTAGTTTAGTTTATGTATTAGCACAAACGAAAGCTTTAAAATAGTAATATACAAACATACATAGAAGGGACAGAAACCCAAAAATAGCTTATACAAGTACCTCCTGTCTAACATTACAAATTTAATTTAATGCAGATACACTGAAACGAACTAAAGTAACATCATTGGACAATTGCATACTTCATCTCTGAAGTATGGGGAAAGACAGGTGATGACAACCCCCTGTGACTCCCACTCAACACTAGTACTGACAAAGATTGCGTCATTTGTTGAACTTCACTTACTCCAAAGTACAAATATTTGCACTAATCTACTGCCTTTGCACCATCTTTTTCACTCCATCAAAAAGGGCTCATTGTGTGCAAAGAGAAAAAGTAAATCACATGTCAGATGGAGTTCAGTGTGTAGGCTACACAAATGGCATGTATGTGCTGCACATGTGTTGGGTACTGTTCTTATTGTCATGTAATAGTACAAAGCCTGTTTTAATTTCCGTTGTATATTTAAAGGAATGCCAAAACAATTATTCAGTCAATGTGTGTGTACAGTACAATTTGTCACACATGACAGCATCCACAGCCACCCAATGGGGACCTCTGCAATTGCTTGGCAATGGTTCTAAATATGTAACGCTCTCAGTCATAGACACGCAGTCAGACTTTAGCGGTGAAGTTCAGAGATCCGGGAAGTTCCAGTTGGAGCCCACAGTTCTCTTCCAAATCTGAGAGACAATAAATCTTTTCAAAGAGGAAGTGGTGTATTTATCCACTGCTGTGATTTGAAGTGCCAGCTGGCACCCACCCATGCTGGAGTGAGTGTATAGATGATGGGACCGTCAGCTGTGAAAATGAATTTGGGGGAAATGGAAAGATGCCCTGTTAAATGTTTCACAGAAAGAGCTCTTGTTGAGGTTCTTTGTTTTTGGATATCATGCGCTCCAAGATTTACCCATAGAGGCACAAGCTGTTTTTGGTATTTTCTCTTTGATTTCTTGCCCCAGTAAGAAGCCTATATATTTTCCTCCCTCCAGGACTCTAAAAAGAAATAACGACAGTATATCACAGTAGAGTTTTTGGCCAGCCAAGAGCAGTATTGAAAATGTAATATTTGCTTAATTTATTAATATTTCCCTCCCAAAATGATCTCCCACAATACTGAAAACAACACAAAAAAACATCAATTATACATTGAACATCACTGTATGTGGGGCCTTTATTTGTTTAACTTTAACGTTATACAAATTAAGCCTGTTACAGATAAAATTACACAAAGTCTTACTCAAGAATGGTTTATAAGATTTTTCATCTGTATAATTATGTGAGTCGTATTTATGATCACCATTACACACGTTTATCTGTCTCTGGAAGCTTCGTGAGGGATGACTCTCAATGCCTTTCAAAAATGAAAAAGCAACAAAGCTCAAAACCTTAATGAATAATTACTTTTCAGGAAGAGATTAGGGAAACATGAGGTGTATCTTTAATGTGGATCAAACTTTTTTAAAAATCCCAAAATATCCCATGCTTTATTGAAGCATTGATTGACTTTCATTATCGTTCAACACTCATGTGGATAAGCTTTGCTATAAAAGGATATATTCATGAGTTATGATTTGATATTTGGAGCAGGGTTAATAATGCATGCAGTATATGCCATCTATGTAACTGTGAAGGCTTGGGTCATGTTGCATACATTACAGGAAACCAAGTACCACTGCAATTCTGTCGGCATAATGGGCCCACTTTATTCCTGGGAGTATTTGGATTGCAGGCATCCCATCTGACCAGCCTACATGGGCCTGGTTGTACGTAAGGATAATAAAAGTGACAGTTGTATAGAATGAAACATTGGAAAATATATTTTATGTAGACTTTATATAAAAAAGCTCCCAATACTAATGAGTAGCTGGAATTGTTTCCATATTTACAAATATTTAATGAGCATATTGCACAATATCCTGACCAAGCTGGTCCAGCGTTTAGAATTGAAAATATGAAACAGTTCAGTCTCTTCATTTTATTTGGTTCACACTACAAAAATATGCCTGCTACCTAATACTTTATATATTTTTTGCATTATTAGCCATGGAACTACAAATGCCATCTAGCTATGATGTGCTTGCAGCTAGCTAGATAACTACAATTATAGCTAGTTAGCAACTGCATCACATATTTAGCCACAGTAATATTGTAACATTTTGTAAAAAAATGTATTGCAAATCCTGCCCCTCTATTTGCATATTAATATTTGGAAAATGTTAACATTGTTATTAAAATATAATTGGTCATTTTTCAAATATTACATTTTATTGGGTCCCAAACACTAAAAATGTATTTGAAACATTGAGGGTGATATTTTCTGGAGGGTTGTGTTCAAATTGCAGTGGACAGAAGTGGCAGAAGTGTGCATGGGATGTAGATCTTTTTTTCTCTGGGCCCAGGCTGACTGGTACGATGGTGCTGTGCTGAGTTTCAGTGAAGCTGAAGGTGACGGTCACACCTAAAGTTTTAATAATAACTGGACACGATACAGTTTGCATTTGTGGTGAACATGTGCTAGCTTTCTAACTGTGCAAGTATCAGAAAAGTATCCATGTAACAGTAACGTGTCACCATACGCAATAAGTAATATGTTAATGTAATAACCGATTTGTGCAGTTTACAGCCCTTTCAAAATGCATAAAATGCCTGCTGCAGTAATACATTTCTGTCTCAGTTCTCCAGTGAGCTGCGGTCCCAAATCGAGCTATCCCACAGTCACCAAATCCCCTGCTACACCTTCCACAGTCCATTATAATGGCTTTCATCACCTCCACTTTAACATAAATAAAAGATTTCCTGAAAGCACTGGGGTAAAACCTTAGCTATTTGCAGACACGCTGACGTAGGCCACTTTCCAAAGCGCAATGTGAACATCTCCAGCCTGAAAGAGGTCTTCCCGCCCACCCCCCCTCCTCCATCGTGAACTTTGTGCCATGCATTTAAGCACCGCTAATAACAAACTGTCATGGAAACTGGCCATGAGCCATGTCCTCTGCGTCCATGGCAACGCAACGAGAGCAGCCACTTCCTCCTTAATGCAACGAGAGCAATACAGGTTTGATTCTGTTTCTCAAAAATTATTTGTTTGGTGGTCACTTAAATCAATTAAACCAGTTGTGTAAGGAACTATGAAAAATGGAACACATAGTTATATTTGTTCAGACAGTGCAAATTGCATACAGATTGAATATAGGCACACGTCTTCTGATTTATGGCTTATTGAATATTGAATTGAATATCCACGTTTTTGTATTATAAAAAAAGACCCTCCCGTGTGGATGTACAGTACTGTACACTGTTGTGCTCAGCGTATGTTTTTTCAACTAGGGGCTCGATGGGGAGTTAACAAATGTATGCTATTACAAGGTATGAATTATTCAATGTAGAGCCCCCAAAAGTTAAACCTTGATAATGGGAAAACACGCAAAGACAGTGTTGATGTTTATGTATTGTAAGTACCTAATTGTGAATCAGTAGTGCTGGTTTCTTTCCACTTGGTTGCTGAGGGTAAGGTGTGTCATAATTAGCCCAGACACAAATGCATTAGACGCACAGGTGTCAAACTCATTCCATCGAGGGCCGAGTGTATGCAGGTTTTTGTTGTAACCAATGCACTACACCAGGTGATTTCACTAATTAGCTGACTTCTTCAACTAAGGAGGGAACCTAATTGAAATCACCTGGTGTAATGCATTGGTTACAACAGAAACCTGCACACAAACGGCCCTCGATGGAATGAGTTTGACACCTCTGCATTAGAGTGTCCACTGCGTTTATATCACAAGGGTTAATGCATTATTTTTCAGACACACCTACTTCTCACAAGTCCTGATTTTGTGAGATTTGAATTTAGACTTTTGACATAAAAATATAACTTAAGGAAATGTGAAGCAACATGGAATATATTATTTCATCACAAACAAAAGATAACAATGTGATATTCTCCCCCAAATGAGTACTGTAGCCCTGCCCATTACAGCATTATGAACCCATTATTGTCAGGGCTGGTGGGGAGCGGAACCATGAGCAGAGACGAAGAACAGGTGGTAGTTTTAAATAATGAGAACATAATGGGGCACAGGTGGAACACAATCAGGAACAACGAGACACAATTGGAAACACTCAAGACAATCAACCCATTAATCAATTAAACAGTAAGACAATCAGGGAATAATTAAGTGTGGACACAGAGAGGAAACAACACAAAGTTCAGGTGGTTCTTTGGTGGCCCCTGGAAGAGGAAGCCAGAGGGGCAGGCTTGACAATTATGGCTCAGAGTGACTGGCCCTGGATCCACTAAACATTTCCCACATCTCTCTTGTAAAGACATTTTCACTCTCAAGGAGACCTCTGGCTAAATAACAATAGCCTGAACTTGTATTCTTAACCTTGATTTAGAAGTAAAGCTACATTTTGCACTCTCAATACAGATACACTTTTTTCAATGAATTACAGTAATCTTTTCAATCAAGAAAACGGAAAACCTTCAACTTTCCACATTTTCCATACGTTGTTTCTTAATCAAAGTTCAAAACGAATGTTAGATTAATGCAGTGGTTAGTCTTCAGGTCAAGCATATCTGCACACCATCAGTTAAGGCTCATTCCTTGCTGTGAGTTCTACCACAGTATGAGACTTCTCATTCTGCACACCCCTGTCTGCTGATGTGATAAATACCTGAATTTAACTGCAGATGCATAACTCAGTCATAGTCATGTCTTTTTTTAAACTTTTTCACAGAATATTTTTATGCCTTGCTATGTCCTGGGGGTCTATTATGTCGAGATATACCTGAGTTATATGTCTGAAACTGTAATAATTCAAATAATTCAAGCGTCCAAATTATTCGCTTACTCCAGCTGTGTTTCAGAGCAGAATGACAGTGAGTTGCTGGGCCCAGTTGTTCAGAAACACTGCTTTGGCACGGACAGCAGGACAGTAGAAACAGACCTTTAATAGCATTGAAGGATTAAATCTATCCGTGATGGCACGCAATGATGACACAACAACCCATTCCCCCTCCACCCCCAAAATGAATGAATTTTCTTTACCCATAAAGCAACTTAATCTAACCCTCTCAGAACACTGTGGCTTGATATGGTTGGTTGGGCAGTAATATTACGGACCATAAAGTTAAGATACTCTGTTCTGGCTTTGTTCTGTTTTTAGACTGTTTCCGGGCAGAAAACACAGTCACAGACCAGATGATGAGTAGGCAAGCTGTTTCAGGGTTTTTTTTTAATGCTTAATTCGACAGCAAATGATTTACGCATGGTCTAGTTTTCCAAACTCGATCTCCCTGGCAAATACTGAGCTCTGTGTCTCTCAGCATCTCCGCTGAACGGCCAGGATGCAGAGATAGGAACAGGAGTGCCAAAAGGCTAGTGACTTATCATAAACCAAATGTGGCAAGCGGTATAAAATAACACAAATCAGACGAAAAATAATTATGTTTTGCGTCTGTTTTCCCCTTTCAAGCCAGGAGACAAGATTGCAGGATTTGTATCATTATTTTTCCTCTTTCCTTAATTTTTTTTTGAAGTATGGTAGGTTATTTGTCGCTTTGTGTAAAATACACAGCTTGAACAGATATATTCTTGTTGTCATACTTTTTTCCTCTCTCTTACACCTTGTTCTGTAGCAAGCGTTGGATTCAAACCTCAGCAGCCTGATTAAACGCAACAATGAACTGGAAACTCTCATGGGCAAGCTGATCCAGACATGCCAGCAAGTAGAGGTATAGTAAGATATTTATTTCATTAGTGTCTGTGGTCCATACTGTACCCAGCCTTGTGGGAAATGTGTAATATTGCCGCATGCATATACAGCTAATATGTGCATACTGTACAAAAGGCATTCATTTGCTCACTGTTTATTTCTCCCGACAAATTTATATTACATCAAAATGGAATTGTATGTATATTTTGCAAAACAATTTAATAATGTGGATTGATTGCCGTGTACAAAGCATTACGATGTGATATCAATCTGTCACTGTCAAATCATATGTAGTATTATTCTGTGTGGTTCAGTAGGAAGAGCACGGCACTGACGCTTAGGTTGTGGGTTTGATTCCCATTGGGACCACACATAGTGAAAAATGTATGCATTTACTACTGTGAGTTGCTTTGGTTAAAAGCGTCAGCTAAATGGCATATATTATATATATATATATATATATAATGTTTAAGTGTGATTAGACACTTACATTTAAATTGATTGAGTTACTGTTATCTGTTTTACATGGTGCATCTGTTTTTCATTCTTTGATCGGTAGAGCATTGATCATGTCCCATTGTAATGTGAAGTGTGCCATTGCAGTGTTAATATGGCTCTACCATAAGTTTCTGTCTCATGGCATATCATTAATGGAGAATGTCTGTTCAGAGGGCGACAGATCATGTCGTCTAAAAAGACGACTATATGCAGTGCAAGAAAACGGGGGCCTAAAATGATAGAACCGTGTTAGTCATTCTTTGGTACATATTTCCATATCACGGCACATATACACACTTGGGTTATTTAAAAATAGAAACCCACGAAAGAAAAGAGCCGCAGAGGCATGACGAAGTGCGGCCTGGTGCTTTTGATGATCACTGCTCAGAAGCTGGGTGACTGCATTGAGCTTTCTCGGCTGGATTTCACCTGAGGCACTTAAAAAAAAAAGAAAAAAGAAAAAGGATTGCAAACAGACACATTCCGCAGTGGCCCGCCACATGTCTGAAATGATTTTAGTAGCAGATTCACCACAGATGTAACTCAAAAAAGGTCCGGAACACATCTGTGCAGGTCGAATCAATGTTTCATAGTGCATCTGGGGATAAAACCCTGTGCTCCATTTCAAACCAGATCTGTGTTGGATGCTTCGGTCTGAGCTTGCAAAGAAAATGGCCCTCTAGCCGAATGGAGGTTTGGTTGAGTCAGAGGAGATTATGTTCCTTCTGTTTGTCTCCAGATTATATCAGATAGCAGTGTGTAAGAAATGAGCTGTATTTTAGGTCCATCTATTCTATTCTATCTATTTTAGGTAGATTTTTTATATTTAACATGATTTAAGCTGTACGGAGTGATGTAGGGGTATTCAGTTTAATGTGCCAAATCACACACAAGGCCAGACAGACACTGTCTTTCTACAGTAGTTAACATAAATATGTGGTAGTTGCAATGACATATAAGAGCATCGGTGTCACATGTGCAGTGCTCACATAATGTAAAATGTGTCACAAGTTTGTATTATACACCCAAATGCTTTCATGTTACAAAGTTAAAATAAATAATTTACAATTACATTTTTTCTTTCTGATATCTGGTCAAATTGTGCTTTATTTAATGTACGATTGGTGCGTCCGCTTCTCAAAAGGAAAAATGGGAGCCCGCACTCAAGCGATATCTAGCAATAATACTTTCACAGCATTTTGTATGGTGTTTCAGGACTGAGCCGTACTTGTTGTCTCTGAACATGACCATGCCCTGCGTTCTGCACCATTCTCTTTCTTGCTCATGTTGAATATCAATTTGCTATAGTTGTTTCCTCTGTCAGGTGAACGCAACGCAGCAAGAAGGAAAACTGTTAGAGGAGTGTGACCTCTTGGTAGAGATCATCCAGGAAAGACGACAAATTATTGGAACGAAAATCAAGGAGGGGAAGGTACTGTACAGATGTTTCAAGTGCTGTCAAATACTGTGTTGCCCTGTCATTCCAGGCCATCAGATATTGGCCCTGTAAGATAAAGCCACACTAAACTTGTAATAGGACTATGCCAGTTGCACCTAATTGAAATGAAACCTTGTCTCAGCAATGTTAGGCATATGTACTGCAGGTTTATGCAAATAAACATGAAGATAACTGTTGCTGGGATGAGCACTGTACTTTAGTCAGGATTTGAATTTAGTCAGAGGAAGATGCTGGTTTGTTGTTGTTAGTTTCAGCTATGAAGCGCCTCTTCAGGTGTCAGTGTACTCAAAAATAATTTGCATTGGAAACCACCTTCACTCCAGTTACCTTTCTTTGTCTGTTGAGCTCTTAGTTAGTTTGGGCTGAAGTAATGCTGAATGTTTGTGCTCGTGAGTAATGTCGCTGTCAGTAGTGTAGTTTGGCAGTTGGTGCACACGGCTGACGGATCACGCTGCCATACTGCGTGAGAGCATATCGTTAGAAGAGCTCTGGCTTTTCTTCCCCGAAGCTTTTGCCATCTGCAGAAGCAGAGCTCCCGCACCACAAGGGAAAGAGCAGACATCACTGGAGAGAAACGTATAGTTAAGCCTTCTGTTCAAATTGGAGGAAACTATCTGCTGGGCAAAGCCAATGTTTTGCACCATATTGAGTGAAAAGACACAGAGGAAATGCTTGTTGATGCAAGCGTCCATTTTGATCTGAAATCCTGTCAAATTGGTCACTCCTCGGCTCGAGTGCCATACGTTTCTTGTCATTGGTTTAATTCTTCATGACACTTAAAGTGATGTAAATGAATAGAAAAAAAGAATAATTGAATTCCCATCAATGCAGATATAATCTTACCTCACTGCGTTTTTTCAAATGTGTTTTTACAGTCTGTTAGGATTCGCAAACTGTCGCAGCAGATTGGAAACTGCAAGCAGTGTATCGAGCGGTCCTCCGCCCTCATCACCCAGGCAGACCAGACGCTGAAGGAGACCGACCACGCCCAATTCCTGCAAACTGCCAGAAGCATCTCTGAGAGGTGAACAAACACAGCGGCTTACATTGGAGTTCATATAATCCTAAGGGTTTAGGAACGTTTGGAGCTAGCAGTGTGGCATAACAGTTGAGCTGGACTGCAGGATTCAAATTCTGTGTACAGCGCAGTCTGTATCCCCTTAGAAATATTTCATGCGTACCTTATCTATAAATGCCAGGACACTGATGTACAACCTTTCTTTTCTACTACCACGGCTCTTGAATAACATGAATTTACAATCTCCTGAAAAATGATGTAAACAGAAGGATGCCGCCATCTAATCGTAATACCGATTATATTTCAGAGTGTCCATGGCAACAGCATCGTCTCAGGTGCTGATTCCCGAAATCAACCTGAACGACACCTTCGACACTTTTGCGTTAGACTTTACCAGGGAGAAGAAGATGTTGGAAAGTCTGGATTACCTGACAGGTGAAGATATTTACCTTTACTAACCTTGTTAACTGTTATTAGATTATTGGAACAAAGACTGGTAATTAAACCATTTTTCCTTTCTATAAAAAAATTGCTTGCTATCGGTTATGAACGGTCAACTGACAACACAAGACTATGGTACAAAGAACTACAGGCACTTCCATTGTGTTCCATCATGTGTTTACTAACTCTACCTCTTGTTCAGTGACGTCAAATCGCTTAGTATATGTCAGAATCGGTTTGGAATGACAGTGTGCTTATCCAATCAGAATCCACCTCCGAGATGCCTGCCAAGTGTCCTGTCTGCACAGTCCACAAGGGCTTGCTGACGGAAGCCTGTCAGAGAAGACTCGTTTCATGGGAAAAAACGTGCGCAGCGAAATTTTTAGTACTGCAGGGTAACCTGACAGCCCCGATGGTCATGTGCTTCGACATGATGAAATATTCACGGTTTGGTACCTGCTGCATCAGTCCAGTGGAAAGGCAATTACTTGCTTGTGAGCGCTCTTCTGCTCTGCTGGTGTTTACTTTCTCCAGCAGTGCCATGTCCATGCATGATAACACGTGCTGTTTGTGCTGCACCATTATGCATTTTCAGCTGATATCGGAGTTATGAGGGAATATTTAACATCCTGTAACGTAGGCCCACTGTATTCGTATACACTTTGCTTTTAATCACCATGTTCATACAGGTGATTTAAATACATCATAATAATACATGAAATGCTTCTAGGTACAGGTGACTTAAATACTTAAATCATAATGACACATAAAATGCTTCTAGGTAATCAAATAATATATAAAATAAAATAAAAATATGAAGGTAAAAAGTGTGCTGTACGAATACTGTAGAAACTCACGGTTTTCTTTTTAATCTTTTTTCTTCATTTCTACTGGTCCATTTTAAACCAATCAAAGTGTGTCACATAGAGAAGCTAATTCCACACCATGTAGGTGTAAGCATTAGTCACCTAGCCTTTTAACTTTTACAGCGGCCTGATGTAATTCCCTGACTATACGAATACGAGTTTACGTTAATGTGCGGCAGCTATTCCCTCCAACATTCTTATGGTGGATATACAGTCCTGAACTTATTTGAAGTTTTCCCTATCCTTTACTCTATTTCTCCTGATCCAGCGTTACTTTTAGATGTCAGAGGTCACGCGTAACATGTTACATTGTAGCATACACATTAAGGGAGTCCAAATCCGTTTCTCTAGAATGTTTATTGTATTGTATAATCATGTATATTTTATGTTCATGCGTAAAACACACTCTCCCAGATAAAAACACATTTTCAAGATGGCTGTGAGGTTGCCTGAAGCCACATTTAAAAATATTTTTACACAAATTTTAAAACAATTAGACACCACCAGACCCAGGTGCCTGCATTATGAATGATGAAATATGATATTTCTTATGTTCCAGCACCGGACCCCCCTGGAATCCGAGAGGAATTGTGTACGGCATCGTACGACACCATTACGGTCCACTGGACGTCAGACGACGAGTTCAGCGTGGTGTCCTACGAGCTTCAGTATGCCATCTACACCGGACAGGCCAACGTAGTCAGTGAGTCATGATGCACAGATGCAATGTTCAAATTTGTCAGTCAAATCCTACTCAACCTTATTCCTAAGCCTCCATTGGTGTGCCCATTGGTGCATCGATTCATTCCCTAATATTACGGTATCACTGCTGTGTCTTGAATCAGGAAGTAAAAAAATTAAAATAGCTGGCAAATCTATCCCCCTCCCCCAAGAGTGGAACGTGACTACTACACTTACGTGTTGGAATAGTTTATTTGCATACAAGCTGGGAATAAGAACCCTTCCTCTTCAATGACCCTGGCATGGGACATTGGAGAAACCTTGGGAGGAACCAGACTAAAAGGGGGGGAGTCCATCCTCTTCTATCTTTACAGTCAGACCTTAGATTAAAAGCGATTCCCAGTGGCTCGGGTGAGCTGCAGACTGACAACTTTGCTGGGTAATGGGGTCATGGCATGCTAAATAAAGCATCGTGTTTTGTTTCTAAAGTGAGCAGGCACCATGGTGGATTAATAACGTTAGCGGCACTGATACATCGTCTAAAAGTTGATGGAGAAAGCTCTTTTCTACGACACTGCAGTTATCAGTTTGTCTGGCGTCTCAGTGGGCCTCGTAGATCCTTCCGACTGTGATGCAGCTCAGATAGAGCCATCATGAAGCCCATGTTCTAAATATGAAGTGTGTGCGTGAAATATTACTATTCTCGGAGCGTGAGCGTCCGCTGCAAAGGGTGACGTCGACAAGAGTGTGAGTAGTTCCCAGAGTTAGGGACTTGAGTCTTTAGCTCAGCGGGCTAATTGTCTCTCTTGTCGCGCCGAGATCCTCGGTTCGAAACTCGCTGCAGGCAGAACCAGACTCCGTTTCATCGGCACATTGGCATGTTTGAAGAGTGGAGGTATTCCAAGTACTGCATGGCCGAACGAAATCAGCTGAAATGTGATTTATTTAGCGTGTACCAGGTTAGCTCAGATGGGCGCGTGGGTAACTCCAGTGCCGTGGATTCACTACGTTTACTGTACTGTGCGCGATGCTCTTTCAGTGGTTCTGGGCTACCCTGTTGATGAAATACCAGTGGCTGAAGGATAATTGTTGGGTGCAATAATGCTTTGTCACCTGCAGTGCTTTATCAACCTCTTGATGGCAGCTCTGTTTATCACATTTTTTATGTGATGTGATTCATGGTTTTCCAAACTACCAATTCTTTACTAAAAGGAAATAGGTGGTGGGAGCATACAAGCCAAGGTCATGCTGGTTTATTTTGTTCATCCAAGCAAGAGTGTTTATTCAGTGCACGCAAGAGTTTTCCTGGCAATCTGGCTTCAGACTTAAGAATCCCTTGATATCGTGCACAGAAAACTCAGCAGCCGTGCCACATCGTTCTCACACGCGACACGGGCGAGAGCAAAGCAAGGCGACACACACACACACACACACACAATGCAGGGAAGTCTAGCCCACAGAGACTGCACGGCGAACGCACAGAATACGAAGTGCCACAGTCACTGAGGTGCAAATGATTTATATTTATGCACAGGAGAAACTGACGAGGCGAAATGCGAGGAAAATGCACTGAATTTTAAATTCGACATTGGATTCATTTTTGAAGTAGGGTATACGGCTGGAATCGTTTATGCGCTTAGCGTACTTTTCATATTAGCCATTTTTAGCGCTTAATGTTTACTGTGCAAGCGCCTTGCTCCGCCGTAGAGCAGCTGTGTCACGACTGTACCGACTTCCCTGTTAACTAAGGTACACTGCTGTCCCTACTCTTCTGCTGTTGTGTAAGGACTAACCCATGACAGCCTGGTGGTGTGATGCGGTTCGAGGCAAAACCATGCAACTGCACAGTGCCCAGTGGTTTTTATTCCTCTTATACCAGGGCTAATTGCAACAAAAATACATAAACACTCAAATACAATTAAGCAAAATTGTTGTAGTGCTATGCTGGTGTTAGATTTTGCCATTATTTTTTCAGTTGTTAATTGAATTCTCAATTGAGATGGAATGTTGAACGTACTTGTGTATTGATTTGGAACCGTGATTAAGGCCACCCTAGCTGGAACTACTTCTCTGTGTGGTTTACTTGGAAAATAATCAACACCCTCTCGACCAGTCAGAATGGAGTATTTACCCAAGCTCTGGTATATGATTGAATAATACCACTGTGGTCACTTTATTTTTTTTTCTTTTAAGTATGTCAGATGGATTAGAAGTGTCTCTAGAATGTTTTGCTTGTTATTATTTATTGACAGGGCAGCTAGACAGCACCATCAAAAGGCATTCTATGGTTGCCCAATTCCAAAAATCCAGCCATGTGAATCCCTGTATGATGCTGTTCACCTAAAATGTCCAGGAGTTCAAAGGTTTGATATAACTCTCCAGCTCTTAAACAAGTGGCTAGAGGAACTGCTCCCCCTTACCTCCAGACACTCATCACACCCTACATCCCAGCCAGACCTCTCCGCTCTGCCTCCTCTGGCAAACTGACTGTCCCATCCCTCCGGGCACCCAGCAGGCGCTCCTCGCAGTCTCGCCTCTTCTCTGTCCTGACCCCTCGATGGTGGAATGACCTTCCACAATCGGTCAGGACCACGGAATCACTTGCGATCTTCCGCAAGAGACTCAAAACCCACCTTTTCAGACTCCACTACCACTGAATTTTGTACATATAGCCAATTGTCATTACCACTGCCTACTTGTTCAAAACTTTTTGTATATGTATCCCTGCTTACTCCTCAAAAAAAAAAAAAAAAGTGTTACAGGTATGGCATGCAGCTGCCAACAACGATGTCTATTGCTATATTACTGCACAAATCTCTTGCGCTAACTACTATGATTGTTCTTACATGTATTAATGCACATCTTGTTAGTCGCTCTGGATAAGAGCATCTGCTAAATGCTTGAAATGTAAAATGTAAATGTAAGTGCCACATGATATTACGCAGCAAAAGACTTCCTTTTGAGTTGATCAGATTACAGCCGTTAACTCATTTCACTTTGGGACAAATGGTGCCGATCCATTGTACCTGCTCCTTGCTTGAGGTTTTCAGGTCTGATTAATAACAGGCCTTTATCTGGAGCCTGTGTTTGAAAACAGGTTCAAACTGACGTTTGTTCTTAGACTGGGAGGAAATGGCTGTTCTGGAGAGCCCAGACTGCTCTTCCTCTTTCTGGAGCTCAAACACACTGATTAAGCCTGGGAACGGTGTCAGTCAACATCTCAAGACTAATAGAATTTTCTTTAGTCCTCTATCTAACCACAGAGGTGGAATGTAATTTTTCTGCATCCGTGAGTCTTTTATATTAGCAAAAATTGCAAAACAAAAAGCAAATATTTGTGTGTAATTAGCAATATTGTGAATGAACTGATACG
This sequence comes from Aldrovandia affinis, assembly GCA_029706075.1. Lineage (NCBI taxonomy): Eukaryota > Metazoa > Chordata > Actinopteri > Notacanthiformes > Halosauridae > Aldrovandia > Aldrovandia affinis. The sequence continues at coordinate 615,774 of JAINUG010000040.1, forward strand.
TTGCGTAAGCTTGTGAAGGATCGGATGCCTGAATGTTCCCTGTGCTGTTGGCAGCACCGGTGTACTGACCTCTCTTTAACCGCGTGCGTCCGTGTGCAGGTTTGTGCAGTTCTGCCGATAGCTGGATGATCGTGCCCAACATTAAACAGAACCACTACACGGTGCACGGCTTGCAGAGTGGCACCAAATACATGTTCATCGTCAAGGCAATCAACCAGGCGGGCAGCCGTAGCAGCGAGCCGGGCACGCTGAAGACCAACAGTAAGAACCGTCCTCCACACAGGGCCAGTCCACAGAGGGCCGGTTCACACAGCCCAACACCGAGAACAGAAACATCCCCTCCTTGCCCCAGAGACACATAGCCCTGCAGGATTCAAGAGATATTTCTCAGCTGGAGATCTCCTTCAACTCAACTGCTTTTTTATCCCAGTTCTCATCCAATCAAGGGCTCTAGTAATTAAGACTTAATTAAGGATTACCGGAGACCAGAAGCCGAGAGATCTGTGGACACCACTGTAACAGGATCTTTTTGTTACATATATGAGCATTTATGTTTGATTTAGATACATTTCAGGAGCTATGAATTATATGTTAGCTGTGTTTATAGCATACAAATATGACACATACAATTAAAGTCATCATTATTATTCGTAATAATTCCCATAACTCTTGTAATGAATCCCTCATTTCAGGCCAGCCGTTCAAGCTGGACGCGAAGTCAGCGCACAGGAAGCTGAAGGTGTCACACGACAACTTGACGGTGGAGCGCGATGAAACTTCCTCCAAGAAGAGTCACGGGCAGGAGCGCTTCACTAGCCAGGGGAACTACGGCGTTACGGGGAACGTGTACATCGACAGCGGCCGTCACTACTGGGAGGCTCTGATCGGAGGCAGCACATGGTACGGCAAGCCCGGGATCAGCGTCGGACTTCGATATCGCTCCAAGGCTAATCTCTTTCACACACACATTCGTCAGAACATTAGCACACTGAATACCTCCTCCGTAACAGCTGTGTGGTATTACATTGTATTCATCTTTCATAGAACATGTTCACAGTCTTCTGGGCAGGTCAGTTTCAGATTTCAGAAATATTCAAATCTCTATGATGAAATCGTAATGTGTGCAGATGTGCACAGTCACAAATAAGAATATTCCATTTCCTCTTTCGGAAAGAGTATTTTCTTTCTCCGAACGGATTTTTATCCTGTTCATCTGTATTCTTGTCATTGCATATGACATCCAGTTACTGTGGCTTATTGTTTTGTGATGTTTTGGCTGCCTTCCCTGACAGTGTAGTGCTGGGTAAAGCAATTCTTTCCATACAATAATGATCTCTCCTAGAGCAGTATTTATCTGGCCTCAAGTTAATTGGATAGTTATTTTTTCTATTGCATTTTTTCTTTAATATTACTTTTTTTAATGTTTTGATACTCTTTATGCACCTTTGGTATGAAAAAAATGGCATTGTTAAAATACCAATTTATTTTATTATATTTATTATTATTATTTGGCAGGTACGCGGTGGGCGTGGCCTACAAGTCAGCACCGAAGCAGGAGTGGGTGGGGAAGAACTCGGCCTCGTGGGTGCTGAGCCGCTGCAACAACACCTGGGTGGTGCGCCACAACAGCAAAGAGGAAGCCATCGAGCCGTCCCCACACCTGCGGCGCGTTGGCGTGCTGCTCGACTACGACGCCGGCTCCTTGGCCTTCTACGACGCCGTCAGCTCCCAGCTCCTCTACACCTTCGACGTCTCCTTTGCCCAGCCCCTCTGCCCCGTCTTCAATGTGTGGAATAAGTGCTTGACCATCCTCACCGGACTGCCCATCCCCGACCACCTGGAGGGCGACGAGCTTCAGGATTAACAGCAAGAAAGGAGAAGACCCAGGGCCGGACACAAAATGGCCGCCTCCCAAATGGGGAGGACCCAGGGCCGGACAAAGATGGGGTCCAGTATGACATTCATCCTGTTGCTGTTTGAGAAATGAAATTGAAAAAAAGCCATGGCTTTAAAAAAAAAAAAGTATGTTATTCAAAATTAAATTAATGGTGATTCATTATTTATGAAAAAATGGATTTCAGAATATTGTAGTTAGTTTTTTTCCCATTGTAATGCTTTGCACATGCTAATGTTTACTAATATATGTATGCCTAGTTCATTTTGGGGAGATACAAATGGTGTATAACATTTTAAATTGACCTAGGAGCTTATTTTGTGATTTTCTTTCATTTTTTAATAAGAGGTGAACAAAGCTGAATTATTGTGTTCCACTTCCTGGTTTTATTTCTATATGTTCAACGTTTTTCATCCAAGTTGATGTTATAAACCTTGGGTTTTGATCTAATATATTTTGAGCATGATGCAGTGAGCAAATCGGTCATTTTATTTTCTTATGAAGCCGGTTCTCTATTATTTTGCTTTGCTGTTTCCGTTTCTAGGGTGACATACAAAATAGCACTTCATTACACTTATTGCCAAATTAAACAGTACAGCTTGACATATGCTGAAGTCATTCAGGTCCAGTACCTTACTCAGAACATTCCCAGAAAGTTACAGTAAACATTCCCAAAATGTGGTTTTGGAACCGTATTCAGTTTTGTGATTACAGTTAAAAAAATAAGTTGAATTGATGATCAATCATGTTAATTTTACTGGATAATTAGCAATGGTCATTTTGATGCTAACATTTAGAACATTTAGACATGTATCATCCATGATCTTTATTTATTACTAAATGATAACAGTGTTTGGGGAACATTCCCATTGTTTCACAACCAAACAGGATCCTAACCAAACATCCGTTCTTTAAACATTTTATGTTAGCGGGGTAGTGCCCCGCCAGGATGTGAGCTTTCAACCAATCGGATAAGAAGAAAACTACTAATTTGCTCTGTGTGTCATGGCCAATGTTTTGAGACCCTTATAGAATAATCTCTTCCAAATGTAGGAAGGGCTAATGTAGTTAACTTGTGTTCTTTTGTATTTTGTGTTGTGTTGATTCATCATGTTGATTTTGTCCTGTTCATCTCTACACGAAGGGAATAGGAGCTCTCTCACTTCGTTATTGCTCATGTGTTATGTGTGTGTTCTCTGCTAACAACGCATGTACATTATTTTATTATGAAGAAGGAAAACTATCGAAATGGGTGTGAGGAAGTGAAATGGCACAGGTGTTGCCTGTCTTGCACTGCTATTATTTGAAAAGGTCACAGACACAACCAGTTAAGCAGAAGTGCGACACTCTGACGTTTAAACTCCTGGGCACACTGCAGCACACAGGTCAGAATGGACCACTAACAGCATTGGACCCAGAAAGGATTTCTCTCGCTGACATCCGTTGGGAAATCGTGTGCTATTTCTTTCCAGTAATTACACATTGACACTTTGATGTTGCATAGTGTTTGTTGCACCTTAGTTGCTTTAGCTCTGTTTTATAAGAAAAGGAACTGAAATGTTTTGCAGGGTACTCTTTGATGTTAAGGCATTTCGACAGAAAAATGACTGTGAAAAAAGGCTGTGGAAAGGCATACCCTCCGGATGTGAAAATGAGGTGTGAGTAGGAATAATTCCCAGATGATAGAAAGCAAAGATTATTTCCCCATTTCTTATTTTTTACATTCCACAATTGTTTCCGTGATGATGTGTTAGAAAGGAGTGGATGGAGCCAATTTCTCCAGATGTAAAATAAAAAAATATGACCCACCACATTGCATAATGTAATCATTAAACTATATATATATATATATATATATATATATATATATATATATATATATAGTTTATATAAACATCTATAAACAGAGAGCTCTAAGTGCTGGTGAGGAAGTGAGGTTGTAACCAGAATGTCTGAATCTCAGGGTTTTTTTCCAAATGGAATCTTGGTACATTTGATTGCATCTGTTCTAGCCTACATAGCATTACTGTTGGTCCCATCTGTTTGCTTTTGGTGTTTTCTCAAACAACCTAAAACCAGCGAGAATAAGTGTTGAAATAAACACCTGCCCTTTGTCCAGGGCTTTCCAGCAGCTGCTTTAGATTTACTCCTTCCTGGTTTTCGTCCTTCCTCTTGCAACTATTTACACTTGTAATTGTTCCTAATATTCGTCAACAAGCTGTTGAATCGTCCTGAGAACTTCCTTCAGACGACAAACAGGCTTCCTGTAGGCCCTGGTGCTTTTGTATTGCCCTTCAAGGTCAGCCCTGTGAACAGTGAATGTGACTTTACCCACCGCATTGAGCACAAAGATGCCCACCAAACCCCCGCAGTGTCCGGCGCTTCTTTACGCAGCACAAACAGAAGTAGAAAATAGAAATGACAAAAGTCAAACATGTGTGTCTGTCTGTCTCAACGGTCTCCATTCGACCGTTGTGGTGATTTACAGGTGCTCTGATCTACGCAAAATGTACCAAGACTCGTTATATATCAACATTCTCCTAATTTAATTGATTGATAATTTAATACTTTTTTTCTACATTTTTTCTCATGATAATTGTTCACAGTGTTATCTTAAGGAGGCTATTGAACCCTATGGCGTTCTGTTCTTATCTTCGATTCATTCATTTTCAAGGAGAGGAGGGCAATGCAGTGAGACTAGAGAAATGATACAGAGATCGACTTGTTTTAAAAAGGGTCTGATTTCTGTAACACATTGTAATACACGCAAAAGTTCTGCTTTTTTGGTTAATTAATCAGTGAACCAGAGTAAAACATTTGGTGTAGAACATTTATAATTATTCTGCTTTTGCATTGCTTTATTATGATTCTGTTTAAGTACAAAGAACAACCACATTGTTAGTTTTATTTTACAATAATATCATTTTATAACAACGCTTGCCCTGCTATATGTTTATTTAAAGGCTAATTTAAAAACACACCAAGCAGTTCCCTAGGATTGACATGATTCCTTCTGACGTCTTTTTACCCTATGGTCACAGAGCTGGAGGACCCACCGGACGTCCTCTTCAAAGAGGGTAGAGCATGTGTGAACTTTCCCTGACCCTTGACCTTTGACCCTTGTATCAATGACTACCTGACCCACATCATGGCAGAACTGCTCACTGATATTGACCCTGCTGAAGGATGACAGAAAGACCACCCCAGTTTTGAAAGAGGGCGCCTGTTAGTATCAGTGATTTTATTACGTAAAGGGTTTGTAGCTATAAATACTCATTTCATCAGACGAAGGGAAGGAGCACGTGAGAGTGCTGTGAAAGGGAGGATATCATTATTTTTAGTTTGGTACCACAGGGAATACCCCCCCTCGCTATGTAGCCACTGATGGAAAATGACTATTCTTGGCACTGGGGACCATTGTTTTATCCTTAAATTACTTTGAGTTTTTGATTAATTAAGCATAAGATTTCACTCTGAGGCAGTGTTGCTGAAAAATAGACAGGACTGTGAGGACATCTCTGACACAATGGGCTCAGCACATGCCCTGAAGAATTTCAATTTAATTGTGTATTTGTGTGTGTGTGTGTGTGAGAACGTGTATTTGAGTATTTGTATTTGCGTGTGTGTGTGTGTATATCTGTGAGAACGTGTTTGAGTGTGTGTTTGTGTTTGTGTGTGTGTGTGGGTGTGAGAGAGAGAGAGAGAGAGAGAGAGAGAGAGAATGTGTGTTTGAGTGTGTGTATGTGTGAGAATGAGTGTCTGAGTGCGTGTGTGTGAGTGTAAGAGAACATGTGTTTGTGTGTGTGTGCGTGTGCGTGTGTGTGTGTATAACATATGTGGGGGGGACTTCATAAAGACAGAAACAAAAGCACATTTAGAAAGAAAATGTTTAAAAAATCACCATATTCTATAATCTGTTGCTGGCTTAAACAAAGGCGCCCGCTGATCCAATACCTCGTCCATCTGCACTGGTGTGAACAGACGGTGAAAGAGGTCAAATCTGAATAGACCTGCTAAAGCGTTTCAGTTAGACAGCCAGACAGGGCGTACAGTAAATCTCACAGGGATAGGGGCGGTACCCAGCTCTTTGGCATGAAGGGGAACAGGTTATCTTTTCAATTAATAAAGAAAAGAAAACGGCTCAATTGAGGACTAAATAAATCTTAGTGAAAGGCCGATGCTCAGCTTTAATCGATGGCAAACTATGAACAGGCCTCTCTTTTTGCCTTGTCAGGAAACTGCCATGAAACAAGCAGAGCATTGTTCTCTAGATGGGGACAGCAGGGCACAGCAGAAAAGGGCAAGTTAATATACACTAGAATAAATATATAAACTAACAGAGCGAAAACTGGGATACCTCTTCCAAATAATGTCAAATAGCGTTGCATGTTAAACTTTGGAGCATAGAATTGTATGTTAAAATGATTGTGGCTGTGAGCTTTAAAAATAAATATTTAAATATATATATAGTGCACATTTGAACCATGTAATTCCATTTCATTACATTGGGATCATACGGAGTGTACCCACGTTTCCATCCAGAAGACTGGGCAAGGCCTGTCTGCGCAGTGTGCATAATCGGCACAAAGACAACAGGGCTTATTCCTCAGGGCTATGCTGAAATAAGCTGCAATTTCTGAAATACATCAGCTTCCACCTCGCTTAGCATGAAATAAGGCCTGTTCTTGCTCATGCGTGTTGTTTTTTCCTTCAGAAAATAGCCTCAAGTTGTGTTCAAAACAACTCCTTGCTTATTACCGCTGTTTCAGAATGTATTCGAGTCCTTGGCCGATCACTGTATGATTCAGCACTGGTTATAAACCCGAGGCTGACGGGGGGATGTTTGTGTGGGTTTTTTTTAGAAACGGACTCATTTGCCCGGTGACCCCTGACTCCCCATACTCTGCACCCCCCCACTGTTACAATTCTCAGATGATCTGTGGGGGAAACAGACAGAATACTAAGCGATGAGGGAATTTGTCGTAAAAAGGAAGCTGCCACACTGCCAGTCAAACACATCACTGAATGGGCACCCGTTACGATTCACTCTCCTTTCCCAAGAAAACCTCAGAGATCACTGCTGCTTTTGTTTTTATTATTTAGGCAAGGGGGTTGTAACCAAGTTTTTCTGAGTCAAAAGACACAATCTATAGGGCTTTGGGGTGGCATATTGAGTGGAATCCTGACTGTAACAGTTCCAGCTGTGGCCAGCTGGTCCAGATTTTCAGATTGATTAACCAGCGAACAGTCCGGATATTGCCTATCCCTTTTCTGTGTTGGGGAATCATGGTACATACTCGTATGCAAATACACAGTACACAATTGTATGTTGTGATGGTTAGTGTACAGGTTTGGCAACTGGACTTGTAACCTGCTTATTTAAATTCCAGGTGGGGAACTTTCACTGCAGTTTTGCTCTTATACTGAATTGTTCATTAAAGTCATGTAAATGGATGAGATGTAAAATGTCTGCTGTGAAGGTCTGGGGTTAGGGTTGGGGTTTAAATAAAACATGAAATACCTTCCACAATGTATATTTTAAAATATGCAAACTATGTAAGTTGACCTGCATATGCATCCTGAAAGCAAATAAATAATTTGAACATAATTATAGTTCCATGGAACATTAACCTGACAAGATGTTCCGTGATGTGTGCTAACTTTTGTATGATGCAGAAGAATGATGCTTTATGTTCTGCTCTGCTCTCACATTTACATCCTGAGTCCTCATGGAACTGCAAATATTATCTACAATTCATTCACTAGTATTATTTTAGTAAATTTACATTGCAGTTGAATTTTCCAATTTCTTTCCATAAAACTGGATTATATCCACCAATCAAATACGCAGTGTAGTATAAAATGACATTTATTTTCCCATATATTATTCATTTATATATGAATAGATGTGCAATAACCAACAATATTTCACATCATATTTAAACAGAAGATGATGCTCAAAATATCAAAATATGATCAATTAAATGGTAATATGTTTACAATGTGGGAACGGGGAATAGGAAAAGCACTCCCCCTAGTGGTGACTTTCACCTTGACCAGAAACAGAACTGTTTTGAAACAAAAAATATGAAAAACTTTAGTACTTGGGAACATATATTTTAAAGTATAGATTATCTTAAATTATTTGCTGCTGTTTAAAAAAATGTCACAATCTATTTATTTGCTTATTTCCTGGAACAATAATAACAATATCTTCTGCTTCCTGCAGCACTGTGTTTATGTTAAAGGTAAGTGTGAATAAAACAAATTGTATGTTCAGACCTCCTGATGCAAGTGTGATATTATACATGGAGATTTTATACACCTGTGGGAATGAACAAGGATTCTCTATAAAGATCAGTGTGATTTGTTTTGTTTACTGATATGAAGAAACAAGCATGAGCACTATTTTATTTGTTACATCATAGTTACATCATTTTTTCTAAATGTTAAATAAAAAAGAAAGGGTGCATATCTGTCTATAATAATGCCTGCATTACTGTATATCTGCATATCATGAAATAAATAAACGTATGAATACTTTACTAATGACAATCACTTTATTGAATCAAATTAACTTTAATGAACACAGAATCTTTTGATCTTGGACTTGGGAGAGGGAACAGTAGGATTAAATATGGGGGCAACACTCTATAGGTCCCTCAGGCCCCTATACTGGATGCTTAGCTTGGGATTTTGGCTGAATTCTTCAAGAATACCTACAAAATATTTCCATGATACTACTAGTCCAACCAATGGCAGATTGGCAGCATAAGTAACAACACTTAATAGTTGTTAAACACAGCTGACTGGTTTAATATTTTGTGCAGTATAGATAATCATGACAGACCTATGGTCACAATTACAGTACTGTATGTGTCAGTTGAAAAATGTTAAAAAGTAACATTCATACAAATTTGCGGATTCAAAGAAAATAAGTATTGAATTCACACATAGTGCAATCAGTTCATTGAAGCAACCTTTCTATTTCCCTTGAGATTAATTAGTGTTTGGTTGAACTGCAACAGATGTCAATGAATCCCAAAATCAAGTAGCTAGTAAAAGCCACTAAAGTGCAGAAATTAAACTAAACCAACCACTAGATGGCAGTCCTTTCTCTATAATGGCACTCTATTATGACAGAATGGCCAGCATGATTGTGAATTTGTGGGGGTCTCCTTCTCTGTGAACTATTGGGACGGTTGAAATATGTGTCCTGCAGAACAGGAGAAAAAATGTCAGGTCCATCAAAATAAATTCAGTTTAATCAAATTCACTCAACCACAGGACTAGCCTGTGGCCATAATTTTCTGTTTTCCGCTTAGATGCATGTTCTACATCCCAGTGCTCTGGGATTGAGAGGAAGTGCTTGTGATCATTTGGTCTTACTGCCTGGATAATGACAAAAGATGGCACCATTTTAAAACATAGATATATAATCATGGAACCATTGTAGGTTTCCATTTTGCCAAGCCCTCCAGCGCATTATTGAAAACAATGTGAGGGCATACACTTTTGAGGAACAGAGAGACTGACACTGAGTAGAGAAAATGGGAGTGTTAACATTACACAGATGTTACACTGTCTGGAAGCTCCCACTCCAATTTACATCAATGGAGCCCAATGCTGTACTCACATTCAGATGATGAAGTGTTCAAATACAAGATTTTGATATTTACCACCATTATGCAATGCTATTGAAATGATTACAGTAATGATGTGCTTTAGATTAGTTTTAGTTGTCACAATGTATAACTGGAATCAAGATATAAATGTCATTTGGATACTTACATTTCAACTTTGTTGATCAGCTAAAATGCACAGCATATTTCTTTCAGTGATGTTATTTTGGAAAATGCTACTCATACACAATTATCAAGATCTTAAATCAGAAGATGAGTGAAAATAAAGATACAAAATTTAAAATTAGGGTTAGCAATCTTCAAGAGACCTACACATATTCTGAATCGATATCTCATATGTTCTAATCTAGCTCTCTGTCTCTGTCTCCCTGTCTCCCTGTCTCCTGTCTCTCTTTCCCTCTTTCCTGCTCTCCCTCTCTCCCTCTCTCTCTTGACCTCCATGCCTATGTATTAATGTGATTTACTTTGTTGTTCCTCCAGAGAGCATCTTTCAAGGCTTATCGCGAGAGGCCTTGTCTGCCTGTAGACAGTGCTTGCTGAAAGCTCCTGACATCATTATCAGGAATGCTGGCCCAGCTCATTGGAAAGGCAACAATGCACTGCTTGCAAAGGGCGCCAGTAACGGGCACCACCTGGTCTTAAGGTCTCGAGGGAAGTACTGCTGTGGGGCAGTCGCTATATGATTAAACGTAATATAGCTAAAACTGTTAGTTCTTAATTCACAGCATTGTCTTAGAACGGTTTTAGAGTTGTCCCAGTTTTCCCAAACAGAAGAAAAACAATCTCTGGAGGATTAAATGAGTACAAATAAAATGTGCTGCTTCTTTGCAAGTGAATTTTGCATTTTACTTTTTTAAAGAAGAGTTATTTTTGCTGCATAGCCTATTCATATTTAAGAGCTGTTTTCAGGAATCAGTTCATTTTGATCAAGGGCATAGCCATTCTCTAAGGATTGGGGGAAATAAGCAGGGGGGTCTATGAGTGATGCTAGCTTGCAATGTGTGCACCATTGGCTACGAGCATGTTTGCATAAAAACAATTCCTAATGTTCATCTATGAATCGTCATTATGAGTGATATTCTATGCGCTAACAATTTTTATCGGTGCATGCATTTTGAAATGATCGATTGCATAATGTTACGTTAACCGACGGAGCCCCTAAAGGCCATGGTAGAGTTAAAATGATAGCTTGTTGTTATTTGAATTGGTCAAACATTATGGAATGTGGTTATTTAAAAACTAAAATATTGGGATGGCAGGTATGCTCTCTCCCAAGTTACCAGTTGGCAGGTTATACCCCATACCTATACAGCTCAGAGAGTTTGGAGCTTTTCAGGGTCTTCCACAGATATAAGTGCAATGGCCTCAGGCTCCCAGTCCTTACAATCATCACAACTTCTGTTCCCTCTGACCTCATGTAAACACACAGAATTCAGATACAACTGAACTGAACAGATACAAATTATTAATGCTCTCCATTGGTCAATATCTACTTCAACCAATAACATAATCAGATCTCCTCCGACGAATGTTTTGAACTTGTAAACCCTGAATCATGTTTTTTTTCTTGACTCGGACAGGCAGCAGTGTGAGAAGATAATCCCTTTTTCATTCATACATGTACATGTGGGTAGCAGCTGACGGGGTAAAATGTTTGTTTATTTCCAAACTTGAGTTATTAATGATGTGTGGACAACCTGGTGATAATAAGCAAGACAAAGGCAAATGCCTTTCACCTCAGGTATAGTGCATCCAGTGGAAACCTGGCCATGGAAATCTTCCAGGACAAACAGATCTGAGGTCTGGCACACAAATTGGAGCTGGAGTCCAAAGAGGTGTTTAAATGCACTTTTTGTAAGTCACTCTGGATAAGAGCGTCTGCTAAATGCTTGAAATGTAAATGTAAAATGTACATTCTGTAAATGTAAATGAGGTGTGGTGTATTTGGGGGAAAAATAGTGGTGACAACAAACTGTGTCCAGCGATATGTACAACAGAAAGTCACCTTGTGCAGTGTCGTTAATGTTAATGGAGTCTGAAACATAATGTCCCACATGGAAAAACTGGAAAGGATAATGCAGTGTAGACAGGCACTTAGGTCAGAAAGAGTGAGTCATAGGGGAGCCCATGGGGATTCATATAACGACCACCAGGGGCAAGTCTCACCTCTGCGACTCAATGACCTACAACACTGTTTACAACCGGAAAAGATAAATCCCTTATTATTCATGACCACTAGATGGCACTAACACCTTTATGAAATATTATTCAGTCAGAAACAATACCAGCTTTATTTCTAGATGTAGTATTCCAAATGAGGAACATAAGTAGATTCTTCTCTTGCACTTTCACTCTAGTACCACCCACAGTTCTACTTATTAATTTTCTAAATGTGCTTAGGGCTACATTTCATACATCATTTAAAAATGCACAGCTGATTGATAATGACAGATGAAAAACCATCTTTATTCATTTTAGGTTTGTAATGTACAGTACCCTCCATCATTATTCACACCCTTGATAAAGATGAGCAAAGAACATTGTATAAAATAAACAATATAGGTATATATTGAGCTAAATTTAATGCTCAGAAAATGGGAAAATTATATTATATTATTTTTACTAATACATTTATAATTACTCAGCGAAAAAGTCTGATATTTTTCCCAAAAAATGTCAGCTTCCTGGCAGAGGGAACCACATTTTTGCCCAAAATGTCTTTGTACTTGCTGGAGTTCATGGTTCCATTGGCCTTAACAAGTGCCCCAGGACCAGTAGATGCAAAACAACCACAAAACATCAAAGGATCTTTTCAAAAAATAGGCATCCATGTATTTCTTCTTGAAGCTCTGGATGACCGTCTACCACTTAAAATGTAAATATAAAAGGCAAAAAATCTTCAACCCTAGCACTTTTGCCAGAAATCTCATCTCATCTGACCATAACACCTGGGTCCAAGTGGAGTCCCAATGCCCTTTAGCAAACTCTAGAAGCTTATTTTTGTTGATTATAATAACAATAACAATAGAACCTGTGGATAGAGGCTTTTTTCTGGCAACCCTTCTAAACGCCTATTGGCATGGAGGTGGCATCTGATGGTAGATTTGGAAACTTTGTGTCCCCAAGCTGCAGGTTTTGTAGGTCCCCAAATGTGGCCCTTTTTGCTTTGCCTCACAAACCACCATGCCTGGGGGAAGGTCAGCAACCCTTTCTCTTGTTTCGTCTGAGAGTTATTTGCCATTCTCCATGGTAATGGATGACACATGGATGTTTGATTCCCTAATGTTAATAACGCTGTGAACCAGAAAGCCATGGGAGGCCACAATACAATTCCCTATGACTGAGATGAACTTAGTAAAGTAACATGTTCATGCAAATTAATTTTTCAAAACAATTATTAAGCCTGTGGATAAATGTGACATCTTTTTGAGGATAAAAAATATCACTTGTTTGACAAAATCTTTTTCTCTGAGCAATTGTATTAGTATAAAAGAATAGAATTTTCCCATGTTTGAGCATACGATATAGCTCATCACCTGTACTGTTTATTTTATACAGCCTTCTTTGCTCATCTTTATCAAGAGTGTGAATAATTTTGGAGGGTACTGTAGGCACATAGGACACCACTCGTATGCATCCACAGATCTCCGATTGGCTGAGCTTGAGTCAAAAGTGGCTGTTTGTCCCTCACCTCAGGGGAACTCGAGATGAAAGAACGCAACGCCTCTCTCCAAGTGAGCTGTGGACCGGAACCATGAATCCAGCTGTGAGCGGATTGGCCAGCTCAAGAGCCAATTCATTGTGGGAAATTTGGAAATCCCCTGGAGGAGGAAGGGGACATGGAGTTTGAACAGGGCCAGAGCGATAACAACAAACAGTACTGTATTGGGCTTGCTTAAAGGAAAGGGAGCTTGCTCATCGTCTCATGTGCATCCTGCTCCGAGCAAATGAGGCACGCTGGAGGGAAATACATCTGCATTCCTTCATCATAAACTGTAGTTTGATAAACACTGTTTAAAATGACTTTTTTTGGATACTTTTAGCATGAATAACTTTGCAAGTACTAACCTAACGTTTGTCAGCAACCTTTGTCAGAGCATAGAGTTAAACACTAGTAAACACTATAAACAAAAACACTAGTCTATTTTGTGTCATTTAAAGTATAACATTTATAAGTATGGTTATCTCAGAACGTAAAAGAGAATTGACTTCTCAGGTTGTGCCATTTTCCTCGAGGTTTATCTTGTGCAGTCCTTTTTTATATAAAAAATATAGTTTATAATAATTTAGCTTTATCATAAATGCTTATATTACAGCATTGCCATTTAACACCAAATACCATTTAAAAGGTATCTAAACTCAATAAAAATGGCAACATTACTGCAACATTCAAGTTCAATCCAGTTGAACATTGAACAAGCCGCGCTTGTAACAAGGACTTGCATAAGGCAGAAGTATAACAACCATGTAGACGTAATTCAGTTCTCAAACACTCATTCTGTTTGATGTGCTTTTTACCATTTATTCTGTAGCCAATTATGAGTGGCAGTCTGCATTGGCTCAGTCTCAGCAGGGGTTGGGTGGGCTTGAGTCGACCACAGTTCCTCGGGTAACCGCTGCATTAGTTCCACCCAAACAACACGCCAGGCACCAACAGGCGACCAGTTGTCCCCAGGGACATATGATAATAATGAAGCGAGGGCCTGTGTCCAACCCGCTCAGTAAAGATTTACTGCAGCCATAGATCTAGTCCGATTATCAGGGTAAAATTGAAGGCCTCTTCTTGGTGCCAACCAGACACTCTGATACTACCATGGAGACACAAGTAAATGTATTTGCTACATAGTTTATGTTGAAAGGGCATTGTTTTTTTAAATAGCTAACGCTAGTTGTGATAGGTCAGTGAAAAGTGTTTAATCTTAATAATATGTCAGCGTGATAAATTGGTATGTTTAAAAGTTATACATTTTAGATAAACCTAAAAACGAATAATTAATAATAAGAAATTGGGCCCCGGGCAGCACGACCGGTAAAGACACTTGCCTGGAATGCAGCTTGCCCACTGTGGCCGGGAGTCCCGCTCGGGGGCAGCGATTGGCTGTCTGCCCCAGGGGGAGGGGAGAGGGAAGCCAGCACAAGCTTGCTGCTTGCACAGAAAGGCTGTGGGTGCGAATTGGAATCACAGGCGTCGACTAGATGAGTTCTGTCTTGAAGGGGGCAGTTTGTCACAATCATCACTGCCAGTCCCAGGGTAGTGGCTGGTCCTGTAGTTGTAGGTGGTAGGCTTGGTCGGGGGGATTGAATCAATAGAGGGTACAATTGGCCCCATTCTTAAAAAAAGAATTAGAATTGCTAGGTTATGAAATGAAATGATGAGTATAACCCTACTAATGAAATTTAGTATAACCCTCATTGATTGTTTTATTCTGTTTAAATGTTTTTGTTTTATCTTCATTTCCAGTACACATTTTACACACATACACTCTCCACAACAGCCTACACCTTGTTAGGGCCAAATGGCCACACCAAGTCCATTGTTAACTGTATACCAAATGGGTGCCGTCTCGGTGCAATGTGTATTCCCTGCCGGGGAATTGTATGCTGGGCTACTGCGATACCTCGGACAAGGGTACTTAAACCCGTACATACAACTACTGAGTTCAGATCGGCTGGGTACATGCTATCACAGCGCCTTCGGCATTTCTCCCCTTGCACATTGTATTAAAACCTTTTCAATTGGAAAGTGGTCACCAGTGTCTTCGGCGGTCCTGACTTGAT
Source organism: Aldrovandia affinis (assembly GCA_029706075.1). Taxonomy (NCBI): domain Eukaryota; kingdom Metazoa; phylum Chordata; class Actinopteri; order Notacanthiformes; family Halosauridae; genus Aldrovandia; species Aldrovandia affinis. The sequence goes on from JAINUG010000040.1 coordinate 631,089, forward strand.
TCCACAAAGGGAGAAGATGTGGATTCTGTTCTCCCAACAGAATTCATATTGAAATTGTGTGAAACCCAATATACTATCCAAACACACATCCTGTGTTATTGGATGTTTTTATGATTCCCACAAAATAAACAAAATATGCTAAATATTATTGAGCTGTTATGAAATATATATATATTGAATATATATATTTAAAATTGTGAACCGTTTGGCTAATTCAACTTGTTTCACTTCGTTCAGCTAGCTCACTCGATGCTTCCCTGATCTTGACACTTTTGCATGTAAACACATGAAGAAAGGACTGAACTTTACAGGTAATGACAGGCGAAGAGACTTAATATATTCACATTACCCAGATCGCAATTAATTTTTGCGAGGTGGCCACAAATACAACAATACATATAGTCCATTGTAGCAGATGGAAAAAATTTAGTTGTTTTATTTTACACAATGCAACGTTGCACTTATATTGGAAATGTGCCTTCTGCTTTGGTCTTAACCCCTCCTGACAGCACCCACCAAAAACACTACTCTGAGAGCTATACAGTGTGCACATATACAGCTCACACCACCCATATAATCATAAATTAGGTAAGTAGGAGAGGTTAAGCATGTGGTGGCCCATTCAGTTTAACAGAGGACCTCTCCCCCCCTTAACATAGCCACAACCTATGAGTTTATGTAACTTGGAATAGATTTAGTTTATGCAGAGCATGCCTGTATGTAAACCCTTTCATAGAAAGTCACCATTACACGTAATAATTATTTATCTTGTACATTCCAAATCAAATTGCATGAATGCAGAAATGCACCATCATGAGCTACAATTCCTAATGCAATGTCTTGAAGAGAGCAGCACATTTCATCAAATCCCAGGAAGTTGTTATTATTAAGATAAAAATGAGCAGCTTTGGACCAGGAAAGGGAACCTCGATTTTCAGAGAGAAAAATGAAGTCCATTTTTTAAATCCTTGTATTTCAGTCACAAGACATCCGACATCACATGTTTAAGTGTACGACAGCAAATGCGAATAATCTAAAGCATGACATAATGATACCAGTGTTCTCCAGTATCTCCCCTTTCAAAGCATTTTCAAAAATAAGTGCTACTTCTTACACCAAGCAATGTTTGAACTCTTTGTTCTCCAAAATGCAATGGAGAACTGCACATGCTGAGTGGTTATCCTACTGGCCAACCACTGCAATTACAGCCATGACCAGCTTTGCTGTGAGGTTAATCAAGACACACCGCAATTAATATTTTCCTTGAGCAAGGACGTATCTGATTTTGCCATTTATCTTCAATGAGCATGTAAATGTACAACAAATTGTACCGCAAGCATAATTAGTGCCGCACAATTAGGAGTGGTCTGGCACGGCAATTAGGGAATTCGACCTTTAGAAGAGGAACTTGTGCACAAGTATTGTCATGAAGATCAAAGCAGATCAAAAGGTATGAGTGGGAGGAGGAGTCCACACACTCACCAGTCCAATGCACCCAAAACCTGTTATTTAATTGTTTAAAGAATTCTGTTGTGATCTCTACCATCTTCAGTGAACACTCGTGCAAATAAACAAATAACACACACACATACACACACACACACACACACACACACACACACACACACACACACACACACACACACACACACACACACACACACACACACACACACACATAAATATTACAAGCTTAGTTAACCTGAATTGTTTCAGTTTATACCCAGCTGTGCAAATGTATGATTTGTAAAAATGTAAGCCATGTGCCTGGAAGTAATATTTAAAGTGGTGTGTCCTTCGAAAAAGATGGAAGGAAATAACAGACTGCACTAATATCCTAATGCCAGGAAACTGTTTTATCCAATGCTAGGAACCCGGGGATGTGAGCCAAAGAGATTTAGCAACAGAAGAATGTAACCTAGAACCTTTATTTTACCAGTACACAATAATGGGAATTTGCACAAATGACAGATAATAAAGGCCAGCAGAAGAGCTGGCATCTGGTCAGAGTTTCTAAACCCAGACATGTACCCGGTTACTGGAGAACACAGCCCCATGTCCAAAAACATCTACCACAAACGATGCCCGATGAAAGCCTAGAATAATTTCTCTTTTCCAGATCAAGAGATTAAAAACGAAAAGAAAGGGGGAAATTTGGTAAAGCAATTTCAGGCTGGAATGAGATGGTAATGCAAAGCGATTGCTAATGCATGCGTCTAATAAAAAAGAGGAGAAAAAAGAAGACGAGATAATCCAGGGAGAACAAGGGCTGTTGTGTTTGCAAGACAAATCGAAGGCTGGAGAACTATAGTTTAATAGGAGTCAGACCTTGCTTCCAGATGCAATTACTGTTACATCTGCCCTGACAGCAGAGCAAAGCATACAGTCCAAAACATTGTACCAGAGCAAGCCAGAGGATGGCTTTAAGTAGGCAAACTGAAATGATTTTATCACTAAAAACAATCATTTCTAACAAGCTACAGTTCCTACTGCTGCTGTTTTAATACAGTATTCCAACAATTCACTAGTAATTGAATTCATATAAGTTTGAGTATTTATTGTTAGTGGCATAGTTAATGTTAGTTTGTGTAAATGTATATCTAATATATGTAATAATAATATATGCCATTTAGCAGACGCTTTTATCCAAAGCGACTTACAGTAGTGAATGGATACATTTTTCAGTATATGTGGCCCCGGTGGGGAATGAACCCACAACCTAAGCGTTGCAAACGCTGTGCTCTACCAACTGAGCCACAGAGGACCACATCTGTCTATATGTTGTGATAAATATATATCAAATGGTTTAGCTGGTTTCATTTTTTGGAATTCCACACTGTTTGGTATTTTAGCTGCAATTATGTTGCATATTTCATATAATTCATTAAATTAGTATGGCAAAGTGGGGAGGGGAGAGAAAGGCAGTGGCAGTCAGATGTAAATTCCCAGAACATTCCTTCCACTGTTTGTCAACCATTTAAACAAGGTCCATAAATTTTAATTATATATTATACTATTTAATAGAGTAAGTACAAACATTTCTCTGACAGTATAACCCAGATTCTGTTACGCATGAGTTGAATAAAAACAATAAAAAAAATTCTGTGCAGCAATCTTACCCAGGATAACCTCGTTGGAGCAAAACAAAATTATGTTACGTTTTTAATGTGGGTCTTGTATTGGTGTCCCTATAATTCCCTTGGTCACAAGGAAAGGTCAGACTCTAATAGTTATTCATAGCTTGATTCAATCAAATATCACTGAATTCTTCTCAATAAATACATTACTTCTCGAGCAACCAATGAACTTCAACCCTATTAAACATGAAAATAAGAGAGAGAAATTAAAGCTTGTATGTTTCATCTCATTTCCCCATTCATCTCTGAAAGTCTGCGTTTTAAATGAATACATAACCTTCTTATTTGGTGTTTTATCACAAACCAAATAAAAGCAAATGTAAAGCAAAGAAACAGTCAAACCAAATCATTATATTTAAATAGAAATAGTGTATGTGTATATTAATGTACTGTTTTAGGGGCCTTTAGGCCACTGAGACTGAATATATTAAATGAAGCCTCATGCACCCAATTATTTTACCATGTCATTTCACCGATGGCTAATTCAAGCTACCTATAATTATTTATGTTTTATGCAACTATACACATTCCCTTTGAACCCATAACTTTAACAGAATGACTGATTTCCCCCAATAATTTTTCAAATACTCTTGTTTTGGTGCTTGCAAGAATTACAATGCCTCTATCAAAAAACTATAGCGACTGTGTGGCCTAACAACGTCTCCCTTCAACATGGCCACCATTGATGTTATATGAGAACTTTGAGTCGCTGCCACTTCACAAAAGAGGAGACCTGCCTCCTCTCGGTCTTCAGGCCATCTCAGGGTTGCATCACCACAAACAGTGACTTCCTTTCAAAGAGACTCAGAGGGTCACGAGGAATCACTCGGAGGCAATTAGCCAACGTCGTGCACACTGCCCCGCATTCATGCACGGTTGTCCATTGTGCCAACAGCCAGGCCCGGCCACCCTCCTCAAGAGCAGCTCTGGAAAGGTAGAGAGAGCCCAGCACAGAGGGACTGTGGCTGACTGTGGAGGGAGGTGCACAGAAAGGTTTCCATGGCTCCCACATGGGAGACAGGAACAGGCCTCTAGCATGTCAGTGTTCACGGTCAGACACTTGCACAATTTACCAATATCAGGTCTACAATCACAACACATTCAGACTGGTTCAACTCCTGACTGAAAATGGTCAAGGGCAGCCAAGCATTAATTCCCCTCTTTCAAGATCTGCATGTCGGATTCAGGCATCGTTAGGCTCAACATACTCTTGCACATAAACTGCTGCAGAGTCACCTGGAAGCCACTGTGTCACACACACAATGGAGAGGTACCGTCCACATTGAGTGGGTTCAGATTTGAGGTGTGTGATGGTATTGCACTACAATGACTGTGCAATGCTTTAGAAACAATGTTCTCACCCCACATATTGTACCTGAATTTGAGGAAAATATGAATTCATGCACACAGCACATTTTATGCATGAGTGGAACATTTGGAAAAGTCCATTAATGTACATATTTCCTGACAAACTATGATTGTTCTTACCTTGTATTAATGCACATCTTGTAAGTTGCTCTGGATAAGAGCGTCTGCTAAATGCTTAAAATGTAAATATAAAATGTAATATTTCCACAACTCAGAGGCTGTAAATGCATAGCCAATGAGACAGATGTTAAAATCAATTATTAATTTGATCACTTCATGTTATGCTTACTTACACCCTGCTGAGTATATGTGTGTGTTTCTGCATGTGTGAGTGTGTGTGTGTGTGTGTGTGTGTGTGTGTGTGTGTGTGTGTGTGTGCATGTGTGCTTGTGTGTGTCTGTGTGTGTATGCATTGTGTGTGTGTGTGTGTGCCCGTGTGCATGTGTGTGATCCACTGGAAAACCCACTGAATCATCAAAACACCTAGTGAATTTCAATTTCAATTAAATATTGAGAAAATGAATGCATACATTACTGCATCTCTATGCCCGATTCATACCCAGTCATTTAAAAAAGCATTCCCCAAAAAATAGCTTTTCAGCACTTCAGTGTAAAAGGAGCTGTGTTTCTTTAGAGCCACACACATACAGATTTCTGCAAAGTTAGCACAAACCACACTGACAACTTGATGAAACATCAATTAAGCTGCACGCAATTTCACTTGATCATCTGAGAACAGACAATTCTGTGTTACCTGCATTATGTCTAGACAATAACACCCGCAATAACACTAGACAAATAGTGACCATTCAACACAATGTTGTTTCTCTTCTGCCTGTGACAAGGTCTTTTGTTGCTCTTAAATTACTTACATGGCAGGCCTATCTTTTAAAACATAGGTTCTTTTGTGACGAGTGCCAGTGGGGTGATTGGGCATTGACCATTGATGCCGGGAAACACGTTTCCCATACAATAGGCTGATTATGTCTCTCTGTTGCTTCCGGCACCGTAAATCATACTTCATTGCCTGAGTAAAAGCACACACTGACCCCTGACAGAGCTATCGTAATCATCCGAATCAGACGCTTCACTTCTACACTGTGGTGTGGTGTATCTTGAGAGGGATCATGTTAAAAAAAATGTCCTCAAAATTGAACCATAATAATGAAATAATTATTCACTTCAGCTTCCAGAATCGCAATACATTTGTTTTTTTCCACATAATAAGTTACCCAGAATAAATAAAGTAATACATAATTTAATCAATATGCCATGCTGCGGGTAAATGTAAAATACATTTTTGCCATGTACAAATCTCATTTTTTTAACTGGAAGGAAATGTGAAATTACTTAATTCCCTGTGGAAGTTCAGAACATGAAATTAAGTCATGAGGACAGGGACAGGAAATACAAAATGCAAAGTTGACAGCAGGAAAAGTGGCTTCAATGAGTCGCGTATGAAAGATCATAAGAAACAGCAGCAAAGAGGGAAACGTTTCATCCAGGACGCTTGTGGCCTATTGGTGGGCTGAGTCTGTCCAAGCCTTCGGCGGTAGGTTGATTGTTGTCGGCCAGTTAGCAGATTATGCATGTGTGAGCACGCGCTTGTGTGTTTACATGAAAAGCAGTCTACTCAAGACTTAATCATTCATGTGTACTAGGATTAGAGGTCATGTCTTTGTCAAAGCTTCAGTTAGCAGGCTGAGAGTTACATTTTAGATTAAAAATGTCAAACACATCCCTTACACATTTTTGGCGTGGCTGTCAATTTAGCATTTTCAGCATTTTTCTAACTTCAAAATTAAGTTAAAGGTAGAACATAAAGAATCATACAATTGCAATGAGTTGCAACTGAGAATCGATTCAATTACAATAAACTATCTGAAGCAATGACTGAATTGGATCAGATTCGTCCCCAAACTGATTCTCCATAGGAAGAAGTGGTGCGTTTCCCTTCCCCTCTGGGTAGCCTTCGCTTTGTAGGAGGGGTCAGTAAAGACACAACAGCCGTGACTGGTGACGGAGGTCCAAACATAAATGCTCTGAAGTGCGTAATACACGCACACGAGTTTGAGACGTCGGGTTCACTTGAAACGCATTCCATCTCCCCAAGTGTCACCTTTTTAGCATGGGGACCCTCTATGAAAATGACACTTATTCAAGACTGGGGCAGCGCCAGGTCGCTGTAATGTCACTCGGAATATAGTAAAAAATAAACCCGGTTATGACGTTTTGAATACAGTTTTACCAAGAGGAATCGCAAACCATCTGCTGTCGGAGATAAGTAAAGGTAACCCGTGTGACTAATATACCCCGTTGTTTTTGTGTATTCCTATGTCAACTGCTGTTCTCTGTGTCTAGGTTTACTTGGGAAGCAGTAAACTGAAAAAACTGGGACTTTTTGACAAATGTCTGATTTATTATCACTTTTACAACGCTTAGTCCAACTGCTAATTTGCTGACTGCTCCGGTGTTTTCGCTCTCTCTTAACAGTCTTGAACACGCTTTCAATTAGCCTGCCACTGAAATTAAAGGCGTACTCTAGCCTACCTTTTGTACACAAATCAATAATGCGTTTCATGTATTATTTTGCAGGTAAACAAGAGAGTGTTGTATACACCAGCTGTTTAAAGTCAACATGCCGAATAAATGTTTCGTGTTTTTCCTGATATTGCTGGTTTTCGCGGAAACTTTTATTTTAGTCTGCGCTCAGACAAAGGATGATTTCCTGAAGCCATCTGCGTACGATGTCCTCCAAGGAGCTGCGTCTCCGACCCAGGAATCTGAAAGACGTACGGATAGTCTAAGGACCAACAGCTCCAACCCCATAACCACCGTGCGATCGAGACCGCATCCCCCCATGTGTTCTGGACCTACTGAAATCAGAGATACATTTAAATACATAAACACCGTGGTCTCCTGTCTTGTATTCGTTGTTGGAATAATCGGGAACTCGACATTGCTACAAATCATATACAAAAATAAAGGCATGAGGAATGGACCGAACTTTCTCATCGGCAGTCTTGCTTTGGGGGACCTCTTGCACATTGTGATAGATATACCCATCAATGTGTACAAGGTGAGTTGGGTAATACATCCGTGGAAACTAGATCCATCGTTAGAGGGGATGCCTCACTGCAAACACATAAAGCGCACGTGCTGGACCTGTTCAAGAGACACGCAGTAAAGTTTCTACAACAAACCTCCCCTCGTACCGGAACTAAAATGTTGTGTAAAGTGGACATTTTTGTGTTTTATTAGCATTGGGATTTGTTTTTATATAGGCTACATTACATACCAAGAAATTCATAAATGGGGATTATACAGTATTCTATTGGTAGGGGATTATACAACATATTGTATGTGCATATCACCCCCACACACATATTGGTAGGTATATTATATGTGCAGAGACCCAGACACACATTTTAGGAACCGCTTGTCTTTAATGTGATCAATGCTATGCATCAGGCTGTTGCTTAAAGGCACTTTTAAGGGGGATAAACAGATTTAAACACGACATACTGGAATTATTTAGTTTTGTAGAAGCACCATGGAGGGGAACAGCAGGTAATTTGTGAACACAAAGAAAAAACTGGCTGTAAATAAAGAACAATTGTTTAAGTGAGCAATGCAGGAATGTTGTTCACACCTGTTTAACCCCCCACCCCTGTCAAATCCATTTATCCTGACACACACAAACAAAAAAGTAACATTTTACTTCATATATAATTACTATTATACAGATACAGTATGCCTATGGCCTGGATTCAGTCATTATCCATCCTCAACTTTCATTTAGAAATAAATACAATCATTGCTTTTTATCTTTACAATGATACCAGAATTATTTCATTTCCATACATCAAAGGTGAGGACAGATGTTGAATGAATCCAGGCCTGTGATGACCAGGCTGCTTCACAACTAAAATAAGTCAAAATCAACCCTAATTGTAAAACCTTATTAATTCAACTTTCCTCTGAAATATAACTCACTATAATACCAAGGCCCAGATTCAGTTTAGCTGCAATTTGCTTTCAGTAACAAATTAACATATGTAAGTTTTGTTTGTGACATCCAAATTCCTAAAGTTATTTAGGAAATGAAAAATGTAATTATGTAAATATGTTACTCATAGTTTAGGACAACCACATTGAGACTGGATCTGGGCCTAAATAGCTTCCGATCCTGGAAAATCCCTTAAATCTACATCACTAAACCCACTAATGTAGATTAAACTAATTTCCTTGCTCCTGGATATAAACTTAAGTCTGCTCTCTGTGACATTAAAAGCATTGTACTTCGTAAACAAGGAAGAAAAACCCCATCATAACAGACTCACTTTTTTCCAGCTGTTGGCTGTGGACTGGCCTTTTGGTGTCGGACTCTGTAAACTGGTGCCATTTATTCAGAAAGCATCGGTTGGAATTACGGTCCTGAGTTTATGTGCATTGAGCATTGACAGGTATGTGTGAACTCTTACTCGACTTTGAGTATTGTGGAATTTCATTTAACTGTGTTTGACCTTAATCAAGCACATCGAAAATAATTTTCACCATAATTTTCTAGGTATCGAGCTGTCGCATCCTGGAATCGCATCAAAGGAATTGGTGTTCCGAAGTGGACAGCAATAGAGATCACTTTGATATGGGTAATATCGATTGTCCTAGCTGTGCCTGAAGCTGTGGCCTTCGACATGATAGCGATGGAGTACAAAGGAGAGCATTTGAGAATCTGCCTGCTACACCCAATGCAGACGTCCCAGTTCATGCAGGTAATGGACACATCCTGTTTTACGTATTTCACAGAAATGACAAAACCCAGAGAGCAAATACAGCTGATGGTCTTTCATGGTCAAAGTTTAATTGCTTTTGCAAGATGTGTGTGAATAATGGAAAAAATATTGACTTTTTTCACTTGGAAAAAGATTCACAGTTTTCCAACTCAGTTCCAAGTGTGTTTTATCTTAGCTTATACCTTTTGACCAATGCAGAGGCTGTTTTGAAAAAATCATATAATAATTCAACCATTTTAATTGTGCAGCACAACAAAGTATTGTAATCTGGATTCCATCAAAATTTGTCTTTAACTTTGATTTACAAACACATTCAGTGTGTTTCTTTACACCGGTAAAAAATGTTGGTGAATGCAGGCAAAACTGTGTTTGTGAAAAGAAGTAATAACTTGCATTTATTTGCACAAAGTTACAAAGTTATTGTCAAAGTTAAAGACCAGCTGCAGTGGACTATTTTCCCCTTTAAAATGATCTCAGTCAATAACAATATCCGTCACCTGTGTTTTTCATCAAAATTAAGAAGCAAAATAGGCTATTTAAATATTGCCTTGATGTAAATCTCACTATTTCACAAGGAATTCAGGATTGATGAATATTCAATGAGCCACCTTAACCACCCCCATCCCCAAATCCTCAAACAACAATTCCAATTCCAACATTCAAAAAAGATGCTAGCTAGCTAACTAGTTTATGTTAGTAGTTGTTCAGGGCACTGCTGTGCTTCATGTCTGACTAGTTCCAGCAAGCTGAAGACATTAAACACTGCAGATCTCTTTTAAGATCATATTTCACTTTTATCAGGCTGAAAAATCCTTATGTCTGTGGTGATGCTAGCTAGCTAATTTGAGCTAGTTGCCCAATCTGCTGTGTTAGCATTACAGGCAGTGCCAAAACAAACTCTCAATTTCAAAATAAGCCATGCATATACTAATTATTTTTATTCAGTTTGTTCAATTTCTTTTAAAATATATATGACCACTAAAACAGACACAGCTAGGTAGCTAGCTAGCTACTTTTCCTCCATATCCACATTTAGCAATGTCTCTTGCTGGCTTTGTAGTTTTCTGCAATTGCAAGTGGGACCATTGTTAGTTATCCAGTTGCTTTTTAAATATTTAGCAGCTTCCTGTCGAGGCTAGTCACCTGTGGCTGTCCATAAGAGAGCCTCTTTAATGTGGCAATAGAAAGCCAACCAATTTGCTAAAATAAGCAAATTATTGCTTTGAAAATGATGTCCACAAAGAGTGTTCAGTTAGATGTATCAAGTACAAACTCTGGCCTGGATTCAATCAACATTTGTTGTAAACTTAACTCATTTGTTCTTAACTCACGATTCAATTAGAATTTTTTAGTATAGCTTGGTCTTTCCATTGTTCACCACTGGGGTAAAAAAGTCAAGTTATATCAAAAGTCGTTTGAATCGAGGCCCAAGTTTATTTTTTATAAATCCTTGACATGTCCCATCAAACCCTTTCCTTGGTTTTATTTGTTTATAGTCTTGTCTTTTAAAAGATCCATGGTGTATTTTAATTGACCTTTACTTGCGTGAGAATGTATGTCAAAATGCACAGTAAAATCAATTTTGTCTTCATCCTGTGATTTATTGTGAAGTCAGTGCAACAAAACCAATGCTGTCCTGTGTGTATCCCCTTCATCTTGCCAGTTTTATAAGTCGGTGAAAGACTGGTGGCTTTTCAGCTTCTACTTCTGCATGCCTCTGGCCTGCACTGCAGTCTTCTACACGCTCATGACCTGTGAGATGTTGAGGAAGAAGAACGGGATGCAGATCGCTTTGACAGACCACCTGAAGCAGGTGGGAATGCACATTAACTGTTAGTCCAAACAAACAGATGAACTGAGTTTTGTGATCCAGTATGGGTGTGGCAGTTTTATAACCAGATGGTCGAATGTTCAAATCAGTGGTGGAGCATTGCCATTGTGCCCTTGAGCAAGGTTGCCACTGTGACCTTGAGCAAGGTCATTAACATTAATAGCTTCAGCTTTATGCAAGTGAGTCACATGTGAATGTACAGTCAGGTCACCCTGGACAAATATGTGTTCTAAACAAATACATAACCTAATGGTTTGAATATAAAGAGACTAAAAGCTCTAAAGAATTGTGCGTCTCCATTACCTCCTGCAGAGACGTGAAGTGGCAAAGACCGTTTTCTGTTTGGTGCTCGTGTTCGCCATCTGTTGGCTACCACTGCATCTCAGCAGAATCCTGAAATTGACTATTTATGATGAAAAGGACCCCAACCGATGTGAGCTACTAAGGTGAGGCAGTTTAAATGGCAATGACATTTTAAAGCCATGTCAACATTCAGCTTTGCTTTATATGTCAGGGATCTCAGTGTCTGCAGGTTTTTGTTGTTTCCTTTCAACCAGCAGACAATGCAGGCCTTGGAACTAAGATTTATGGACACTTTAGCCAATCAACTACTTATTTTATGCATGTGAGTGCTGAAACATGGCAGAAACCAGCAGACACTGCAGCCCTCCAAGACTTGAGCCTGTGATCCCTGGTTTATGTCATACGTCTTTGTTTGTGGTATCAGCTTCTTCCTGGTGCTGGACTATATCGGCATCAACATGGCCTCTGTGAATTCCTGCATCAACCCCATCGCTCTGTACGTGGTCAGCAAAAGATTCAAGAGCTGTTTCAGGGTAAGCAGTCACACTGCTATTTCTTTGGTGACTTTCAAACTGTTATAGGTACGTGTGACATATATATGTGAGTCAGAGTGCCCTCAGAGCAAAGAGTGTAGACAGGGTGAGCTCACTACATCATAGCTTAATGGCCATAAACCTGTAATGGTGAATCATTCCGGAGAAGCTAGAACCAGTATTGTATTCGTTTTTAGTTGTTATCTGACCTGTGCAGAAATGTTTTCAATATTAAATGAGGGTCACTTATTTAATATCGGAGAATGAACACAGAAGTCAAGCCAAAATATTCAGATTTACAACTTTTTATGGTTAAAAAAACATCGAGTAATTTCAATTTATCAAGTAAATCTCTTTTTGTCACCATTCCGAATGCCACATTGTGTTTATGAATTATAATAGTAATTTTATAGCTTTTGAGGAGCCCCAAAATGCATGCCTTTCTGCTTATATATGTTGATTTTCATGGCTTAAGGCACTGTATGTTTATTCACTCTGCCTGCAGACTAATGTCAGATTCTTTAGCTTGAGTTTGCTCCACAAATGCCTAAAACCAAAAGACCACCTTTTTAGCTGCTGATATTTATCTTATCAGTCATCGGATTGCGTACACAAATATTTGAAATAACCTTTTACTCAGTGAGATTTAAGTGTCTTTTTTTCGGGATATTAGACATTTTATCAAAATGTTTACTGTTTAATTATTGAATAATAATTTAATATTTTATACATTTTCTCTCTTCACATTCTGTCACTTTTAAATACACTTGGTTTTGTATATATTTAATACTGCAGGCATCAGAGAGTAAATGAGTGTTTCAGGGTTTGTGCATTAAAAGCATATATTAGTTGCCATTGTTTTGTCCTTCTCAGGAAATGTTTGTAAATGTTGTGCGGTGTGTCATGAAGCATGTGGTCTTCCTGCAGTCATGCCTGTGTTGTTGGTGCATGTCTCCTGAGATGCTGGAGGAGAAACAGTCTTGCATGAAGTCGAAGGTCAACGAACGTGCCTCGGAGCAAAGCAACTCCCGAGGCAGCCAGAAGTTCACCTCCGCCTGAAATGGGGGCCGTTGCTTCCTGCTGAACGGGCCTTCATGTCCCTGCCAAACAAACCCCATTCTTCCGCACACTTTCAGCCCAGAACACACACAGACATGTGCAGATATTTCATAGGAGAGGAGAGGGCTGGGAGAGGAGGGGAGCCAGTCTTAACACAATAAATACATTTGATGTGTTTCACCTAAAGCGAAACTACCCATCTTGTAAGAGTTGGGAATCATCAAACATTGATTTGAGGAAAAATGTTAATTGAACTAAAATATGGAGGAGTGAAACTCTTTCCCCGTCTGTATTTTTTAGATGAACAATTGAGTAAAAAAAGGCAGGAATAGCAAAGCACAGATAGAATTAGCATTAATTAGCATTAACACGCTGGTATGAGATTAATTTTGTGTTTGCACATTACACGAGATGACTGCTTTTCAAATATTCTATTCGCCTGAACAATTGATGACTGAAAGACTTCAGCTGGATAGACGCCTGTATGCTTTAAAAGTGGTGTCAATTTAGGGAGGGTTGTGTATCTTTTTTGAGGAGATGGAGTCCTACTTTTATTGTAATTTCATGTTGTTTATAACAGTAATATCGTTATTACTGTTATTTCATCATCGACAGGCAACCATTCTTTACCATCTTGTGAATTATTTGATTGCACGGTTATTGTAAACTCTGCCTTGCTGTTAAAGTTATTAAGGTTGACGTGACAAATGCATGCATCATCAACAGACAGTGGTTATTAACCTTTTTTTCAAATATGTTATTTGGCCTTAAGAACATAACTAATGTAACATAACGAGTGCTGTGGGCTGGCCACGTGTTTGGAATGTACAGGTAACTGCTTAAATAAAGGAAGCACTTGAGTAAATGAGGGATACAAAGCATATTCAAAGCAGATGCTCTGACACAGATGTGATTTCTGAGTTAATTAGGCAATTAGGCATAGGGTCATGTATAAAAATGCTGGGCAGGCCCAGTTGCCCATTATTTTGGCTACCGTGGCTAGAAGAAGAGATGCACATGTACGAATAAAATAGTACAAAGAACACAGGCAGTGGTCTACTGAGCAATGGGGATGTCATATGGTCAGATGAGCCATCCTTTAACAAGCATATGAGTGCATGTGTAGCGCATGCCAAAATAAACCTACAGACCAAAGTGCTTGTTTCCCACGGTGAAGGGTTCTGGCGGCTCTGTTATGGTGTGGGGTGAATTTTCCTGCCATTATTTAGGTCCACGTAACCCCTTGGGAGGCAAAGTAAATGCCAATAACTACAAATACATTCAGAGTGATTATCTTCATCCTATGGTGAAGCATTTCTATCCTGATGGGAGTGTTCTCTTCCAGGATGACAATGTCCCGATCCATAGAGCATGAGTGGTCACTGAATGGTGTGATGAGCATGGAAATGATGTAAACCATATGCCATGGCCCTCTCAGTCACCAGATTCCAACTCAATTGAACATTTATGGGAGATTCTGGACACAATATTTTCCACCACCATCAAAAAACACCAAATGATGGAATTTCTTGTGCAAGAATGTGTTGCATCCCTCCATTAAAGTTCCAGACACTAGTAGAATCTATAACAAGGTGCACTGAAGTTGTTTTGGTGGCTGCTGGTAGCCCATTTTCCTATTAACTTTATGTTGGCGTTTCCTTTATTTTGATGGTTACCTGTATATTTTTACTATGTAAGCAAGCAAGTGGCAGTGGCTCGTGCAGCATGGCCTAATCTTTAGGCAGCCTGGCCTGTATGACCAGTCCAGATTTTGCTTGCTGGACTCCTGGCACACTAGGGCCTAACTACAAATGTGCACTAGAACACAGGGCATTTCCTCTTGTGCCTTAACACAGAATCTGTCATCAATAACTAGTTGGTCAAATGAGGAAGGTTTTTCACTGTGATAAGGTTTAACACCTGTTCTGTGCTCAGTTTGGCTGGCTATCAGGTATCCAAAAGAACATGACACAGGACCGGATAAGAGATGACCCTTGAAGGAAAATACATTTAAACATATAGTGTAAATACTGCTCTGCTAATTACCTTCTGTAGCAAATAGTTAATAAAAATGCATTGTTTGTGGATGTAGAGTTGTGTTAGATTGGAGCGTTGGAGAAAATTGCATTGACTGTGGCTTAATGGTTTGTGGTATTTTAGTCCATGTTTTAGCCATGATCATATTTTAAAACAAAACTTGAACAAAATGGTATGTGTAATGTGAAGCGATATGTCTTAATGGATGCATCAATCACATTTAAGAACTAAATGAAGCGGTTTCTGTTTTGTTTTTGAGCGAGAGAATATGTTGCTGTTATTTAGCACTTATACGTTGCTTTATGCACAGTATACTGTATATGTTGTACTTACATTCAAACCCAAATGATATCTAAACACAATGGGCTATGCCCTTAAATTTCAGTCAAGAATGGTTCAGTTTTTTCCCTAACAGATTTGAGAAATTGTTATGATTTTTACACATTTAGTTAATTTCAGCAATAGACAAACTGCTGTTGTGTACATACTGTATCAAACCAATGAACACTATTGTAGTCAGTAACTTTGTACTTTTTTACCATAGTTTAAATACTATATGATAGCAATGCCTGTTTCTTACTTTTTGAGATGAATTTGTTTACTTATTTTAAAAGCTCCTTAAATGTTTTGTTACATTGCTCAAGTATTGATTGTCGTATCAGTTGGTCAAACAGGATATTTTTATATTAAGCTTGATGTATTAGTATTACATACAAAATGTATAGCTGTGTATCATATATAAAGTGTTAAGGCCTTCTAAATGGCTTACTGTGAAATAAAACACCCACAGAATTTACAAGGTCACCTTAAAAATATGTACATTTCATTAAAAATAAAAATATAATCATTTTAGTTCAAGTAAAAAAAATATTTCTTCAGACACATTTCCTTACCATTGTCTAGTCTAATATCTTGTCCCATTTTGACATAAATTTTTAGACCTTCTTGTTCTACTTCTTGAGCCACTTAAACTTTGTGCGGTCTTCAGAGAATGGATAATTTATGATCAATTTACATTTGTATGAAATATTCAAATAGACCCGAATCATTATGTGATGGCTTATTGTAAACATGTCAGAACAAACTATTCCAGGCCATTGATTCTGATTTTGAAATTGTGAAAATGCACTTGTAACTGTAAAAGAAGAATAAAAATGTTTTGGTCAAATAGTAATATTTGAAAGTGAATGTGAAAGTCAGGGGGATTTCATTGTCTCAAGTTACATTCTGTATAAGAGTGGACTAATTAAATAAGAAGTCATGTTACAAGAAATCTGAAATGTTCTCTTAGAAACCACAGAATATCCTAGACAGAGTGCTACGTTACATTAATCATTTAGGTGTAATTTCAGAGAACGTTTAGTCCCCATTTATATTTGTAACCCTCTTGATTTGCAAATGTATTGACTATTGTTCAGTTTATTGGCAGACATATCTGTAAAATTAATTGTAGAGTTAACGGCTTTTACAACCAAAAAAACAGACCTTGTCCAGTTTGTTTAAAGTGCATTTCAGCTCTTTGACAAGGGCTATGCACAAGGGCTTCCAACTCCGTTTTTTTGTAGTTGACTTGCATGGTCTTCATCCTTGTGTTGGCCAAACAGTAATGTTTAGTCAATTTGACTCACTTTAATGATGTCATAGGTTTCTGTGAAGTTTAGATTTAGGGCCATCTCTGTGTCCGTGCCTTTTTTACTTGCGGCTTGTGTTATTTAGCTTCCTCCAACAGAGTGTTCTTGCTATTGCTAGTGTCAACAGTACATTTTTGGTCTTTTTTTGGTGTGAACAGTACTGTCTTCTCTACCGACTCCTAGCCCTCAAGACATCTGTCTCTACCCACCGGATCTAATATGTCACTGGCTTGAATAAACCATCTCACGTATTCCAGTTTCCCAAACACTGTTCGACTCATCCATGTGTGAATTTCAAGACCTCATCTCACTAAGGGTTTTTGTTCATGAAGGCTTCTGAAGCCTTTTAACTCTTGGCACTTTGTCAAAAAGGAGGGAATAAATACATCTGCATTGTGGCATTATCCATACAGGATGTCAAGATGAATTCATTCAAGCATGTGAGGTAGCTGAGAAACCTCATAAAGGAAATGACTCATTTTAGCAAGCAATTCTTGGAATCTGTATGGGATCTTGTCCATGAAGTTGTGCAAACTGTGATTCCGAATGCTATTTCTCGTTGTGTTTCGTTTCCTGTTTTCTCGTTCATGTCAGAAGGCTTATAAACAGGCACATTGTAAATGGCTCGGACTCAAGGGCAGATGTAATCTAATATCCCTCCTTAGAAGGTCTTTTAGGGGAGACAGGAAAAGTCCATAGTGTTACAACTCCCAGAGGAATGAGTGGGGGAGATCAGATTAAACAGAAAAAAAGAAGAGGTGCATTACGTGCAGACCCAAGGTGGCCTGTGTTTTCACTAGGCCGACTGATTGACCTGAGTCTGTTTTATATGGATCACTGCGTGCATCGTGCCTTGGGACAGTTGCGTGGGTTGTAGCATGAAGCACAGAGATGGGGTGATAGAACTGGGTCAGGAAGAGCCAGACACAAGGGGAAGAGCGCCTGGCACCAAGTCATGGCGCAAAGCGAGGGAAAGATAGGTGGGTTTAAACTGTGCTTGTTCTTTTGTTCTTGGTGAAGCACTGCAGAGTGACAAAGCAGCAAAGAGAAATACACTGGAGCTACACGTGTTCTTTAGCTGGACTTGCTCATATTTCTTATTTTGAAGGTAATTTTTTGCGAACAAAATTCACAAATAGGAAACGTGCACATCATTTTACCCCTGCTGTAATGTGTGATGCTTTGGATACATATGCAGAAGAATACTCCATGAACTAAATTCTCTGGAATAGTATGGAATATATCTGCATTTTTAAGTAACTTACTGACTTTGTCCATTGTCATTACTGCACACAAAAAAACTTGCATAGGTCCGGATCACATTCAGGATCACATTGCATAGTGGCACCCTAGCCTTCTTAAGTACTATAGCAGCTCTCATTTACAATAATATCAAAATGTCTTATGGAACCTTTATCAGCAATCTCTCAAAAAGGTCATGTGACTTGAAAGCATGACATATTGGATCATGTGAAGGATGCTGCTAATGCCAAGCTCTCTTGTGACCTGGCAATGTTCCCCTGAGCTAAGTGTTCTGCATGCATGTCCAATTAGCCCATAAAACCGCTTTGTGCCACAAATTCTGCCTCCTCCACTTCTGAGCCTTGTTTCAGGGACTGTGTACAATGGCTCTAGTGATAGTGAGTACACCACTGGCTTTTCTGATGCTGTCAAAACATTTGGACTTGTTCTTGTACTTGACTGCATCAAACACTTCACTGTTTAAGTAATTGTGGCGCATTCTCATTCCACCCAATATGAATAAATCATTTTCCTCAACCTGATTTTGGAAACAGTGTTCATTTAAAAAAATAAAATAGGGTCAGAATGGGTTTGTTAGACAAACTGCATTGTCTGCATATGAAAGTACTTTTCATAACATACATGCACCATAGGAACACCAAACATATTATGATTGGAGTAGTATATGGTCACAACGCCGGGGGTGGGGCATGTGACGTGGGACTGTGTCCAAAACAAACCACCAAAGAAGAGGATATTTCAAGAAAATAAATATAGTTTTATTTGCACCGTGCTCAGTATGGTAGTCTTTCTTCTTAAACTTAAACAACAAAAGCAAAACAATGTGCCGGTTCAGACTATCTTTTTCGGGCAAATCGAGAGAGCGAGAGAGAGAGAAGGCTGCCAAAAGTACAAAAGTCTGTTAAAGTACAGGCTTTATGTGTTAATAAAGCCTGTACTTCTGCAATTCAAACCGATGATGCAGATTATCAAATATTATCTGAATAATTGCATGAGCTAGCAAGCATACAAATCAAAACAAATTTGATTGATTTAAACTTAGCAGTTTGTTGAAATAGCAGGCCAGTTAACGTTCAACTTGGAGAAAAGAAGCGGCAGACTAACAGGGTTATTTTTGGCAAGTAACAGACTAGCAGTGGTGTCTGTGTGTACACATTGATTATTAGGGTTGTCACAAATAATATAGTGTATCGTTGTGAAGCCTTATTTTATTCAGTGTCAAGCTAATACTGAATTTGATTTGTTCCACATGTCCCCTTTATTAGACATTGGGGTAACTGTAACAATTTGTCAAGATACAGTATATGAGGTGGCGTAGATTTGTTATTTTAGACTCTCAACCACCTCGCAAAGTATCAATTGGCATTATGGGGGATATAGAATACTGGTTAGACATCACAGTTGCTGTGATTATGTCACAAAGCCCAAGGACGGTGCACTCTTATTTATTTTATTTATTTGCCAAGTTCATAGCAAAAAGCATTGTTACAATGTTTTAAAAAAGCATCAGATACATTATTTTATTTGTCATGCACGTAAATAAGATTTGCATATACAATTATTCATCTTACCAACAGAGAGTAAATGATCACTCATTTGTGTTAACAGATTCACAAAGAATGTAAATAGCTTTGTGAAGACCTCAGGCTAACAGTTGTTTTGCCGAAATAGTTTATCTATGGACGTTGGCTGTGCTGAATGCCCAATGAAAGCATCACTTTGTCAAGGCAGGTTGAATTGTGCAGGAAGAGGCATTTAACATTTCTGATCCTCAATTATGTTCTTATAAAACCAGGGATTCCACAGAAAGGTCAACAGAAGACATCAGAAGCTTGGTGCACATGTTTAAAAAAAAAAGACAGGACAGGCATTGTGCTAGCCATAACAATGATATGCCATTCTTCAAGTGACCAATGTGTTTTCTTGGCTCTGATCAATTCAGTATAAATGATTTTTACACTAGTTGCAGTTTGTTATTGATCTCCTTCTCATAAACCTTTTTTTAAACATATATTATCAAATGGATTGCGCCACAAAATGGGGTAATTCTTTGCACCATAGTGTTTTATCCATCATTTGTCCAGGAGAAAAAGCCCTTGAGATTGACATCTTCGATGAAGAGAGGAACACATTTGTACAACATAAGCATGATTGGATCTGCATAGAGGTGAGTGTAAAAACAAATATTGGTGTTCTATTAGCAAGAGGAGGTTCAAGCAGAAAAATGAGGGTTAAGTGCAAGAATCTGGATGGTAGCTTAGGCACACTGTCACTCAACAGAACAAGTTCTGTTGCCATGCACATCCGGCAAAATAAACAAGAGATAGAAATGGAGGGGAATGGAAAAACAGCTATGAATTATGGGATTGCATGGTACCAATCAAAACTGTCTGCTGATATAGAAACCATTGCTGATAGGTACCTGGGTAAAAGACAAAATTAGAAGGTGTTTTTTCTTTGTATGTGAATATGTTTTCGCTGTTTTACTGAATTCCTGTGGGAGATGCACGATATGGTGTATTTTTATGTTGCACCAGCACAAATATAGTCTTGATATCATACAAGGGTAAAAATGTATCTATGGTATGTACAGCAGGATTTGTGCGGATATCCAGCCTGATTTTCACCTCTTTTCTGAGACATTTTTATGGTGATCGATCCTTGTATATTATGTTGATTCTGCAATTAATTCAACGATTATGTTTACATTACAGGCATTTAACAGATGCTTTTATCCAGAGCGACTTACAGTTTACATTTCTTTACATACAATCCATTTATACAGCTGGATATTAACTGAAGCAATTCAGGTTAAGTACCTTGCTCATGGGTACAACGGCAGTGTCCCACCTGGGGATTGAACCTGCAACCTTAACATTACAAGCCCAGTTCCCTAACCATTATACCACACATTCATTTTATGAATACGACAATGAACACATACGTATATAACCCCATTAATTATATTAGTAGCTGATTTACCACCATATGGTTTTAGCCCTGTAAACTCGTACCATGTATGGTACCTTACTCTAGGATACAAGAGTAATACATCTAAAAGAAAAGAAAATGTATATTTATGAAAAGTATAAATATAAATATGAAAAGTTATTTCAAAGCAGATATATTTTCTCCTGAAATATTTACTTTCAGGCGGCACGGTGGTGCAGTGGATAGCACTGTCGCCTCACAGCAAGAAGGTCTCGGGTTCGAATCCAGGCCGGGGCCTTTCTGTGCGGAGTTTGCATGTTCTCCCCGTGTCCGCGTGGGTTTCCTCCGGTACTCCGGTTTCTTCCCACAGTCCAAAGACAACGTTAGGCTAATTGGAGAGTCTAAATTGCCCGTAGGTATGAGTGTGTGAGTGAATGGTGTGTGTGCCCTGCGATGGATTGGCGACCTGTCCAGGGTGTATATTAGGCTCCAGCACCCCGCGACCCTGACCAGGACTTAGACAATGGATGGATGGATGGATGGATGGATATTTACTTTCAAGCTGAATATTTCACAACAGACAAATATGAGAGCATGTTTACAATAACATCATATGAAATATCAATTAAACTATGACAACATATTGCAAAGATTTTTCTTTTGATAGGTGATGGGTATTCTCCAAGGAAGGGGGCAAAAAAATGATCATTTCTTAAAATTCCTAGCACTATACAATCACATGAAAATCTGTTCAAGAATATTATTTTACTCATTAAAAAAAGAGGATTATCATAATTTATTCTCCATTTCACAATAACAACATGTCTGTAAGTGTACTCTTGAATATCCTTGATATGTGAATATCTGTGAATGAAAAAACGGATCTATTTGTGCCAGTAATCGTTTACCAAAACTGATTCAGATTAAATCATTCAATCAATCAATAAATATATTTCCTACTACAAACTGACATATTACCATGTAGTTTGGAGGCATACCTTATAAAGAATGCACATATGGAACCAAGCCGTATTAGGCAGCAAGGTCTGATGATGTTTTCATTTGTGAGAGCAGGCATTTCCGTTGAGTACTGCTGAGCAGAGGATTACAGCTAATTGATTGCATGTTCTTGTTTACATGCTCTTGCTAACACAGACAGACAGTTTCCCTCACGCACCCTCTTCCGCCTCAAGATGGAGATAGAGACGAGCAGATAGAGAATACAGCACACAGCGGAGATTCAGAAAACTCATCTCCGTTTGTATTTCGTAAGATGGCCTCCGGTCCAGGAGTGAGCCCCTTTTCCCTGGTGCCACTTATTGGAACCTCCGAACCTTAGAGAGATACTTTCAGGGGGAATAGCGTTGCCATGGTTTCTCTTTAGCTTTTTGATCTTCATTGTGTGACAAAGCACAACTTGTTCCTCTAGGCTACCGGCTCATGAGATGTTACTGCTGTGGCTATCTTTCCTCACTGTCGAAAATGCAATATCGGTCCTTATCAGTGACTTCATGCATTTCCCTCATGACTGAACCGCGTATATTGTGCCCTGGCATGACCCATTTAACCAAATCAGTTGCAGTTGCTAAACGAGACGGATCATGCTCTTGGAGGGCCAATTTATCGGGACAACAGCTAATCCAAGCCCCTGTTGTACCAAACGGTCATATATGAGGATGGGAATATTTTATGTGAAACATTTCACTGTGACACTAATCATCAAAGCCCATGATTAGCTAATTTAAATGACCAAAGTTCTCACAAGTTAACATTCATGAATATATGCTTGTGCAAGGGGCACATTGAATGCAGCTGCACCAGAATGACTCTTTGTTCAGTACAGCTCAACAGCTGGCAGAGTAGGCATCAGGAGCAGATAGTCAAGAGTAGCTAGTAGCTCGCAGTCACACAAATGCTGTAGGAATATTTCCATCATAATCCACAGGCTGTCAAACTGGTATTGCAGCCTGTGGCATCATTTTAACCCACGAGGAATGAATTGAAAATCATTTTGCTCACGGAGCATATTTTTCTAAAGAGAATTCCACAAGACATACAGTACATTTTGGCTTCAGTCACATATTGTCAGATCTCTTCTGGGAACATGTTTTTATTTCACCGTCTCCTCATTGTAATGGATAACACTCACGATTGTTCATGGGAGAGTCATGCAAAAGAGACTATTGTATTTCAGGCTGGTTCATTTTAAATCACTCAAAAGAAAAAGCCAATCCATAATATCAATAATAATAATAACAAAATATAGTTTTAATCATCAGTATGAAGTGGCTTTCAACAAGCAAAAGTGACTGTGCATGATCATCTAAGCTAAACATCGCCCTCCTATTGCAGTTTCCCCATGTATGATTATGCACATTAACATGTGTGTTGATTAATTTCCCCTAAGCATTCTCTATGTAGAGTCACATGGGCATAAGGACAGTGGAGTTCATATGGCCAATTAGTTTTGAGGGATGACTTTGTGACCTTGACAAAGGGGGCCAAGATGGCAGGGTTAACACTCCTCTTTGTGAATATGGCATGGGATCTTTTGCATTGCCCCTGTCATATGGTCTGTGCTGGGGTGAACTCAGAAGCTCAGTACTTTGACTATTCATGTGCCAAAGACTGCAGTGAAGCTGGAAAACAATCCTCTCCACATTCACTTTTTAGGGTTTCTTTCAAAAATATCACAAACTGACTGTCAAAGGCTTGTAGACCAAATAAAAATTATTTTCATAGCATACCAAACGCTGGGGTAAGTGAATTCATAATAACCACAAAACCTTAATGATATCTGTCATTTGAGGTTTGTCAACAAAACAAAGGAACAAACTAAAATCATGGTTACACAAAGCAGAGCGTTTGCCGCCACCAGTCCAAATTTATTCACCTAAGTCTCTATTCACACAAAGTCATGGTGAGCCGCACCTTTATTGTTAGTCTGACGACGGTAACGAGAGACACGTGTGCTGAATATCAATCAGCTCCAGCTGTGCGTGCCTGTAGGAGAGGTCACAGCCCTCTGGTTCTGAAGGCCTTGCAGGCTTTGAGAGGGCAGAAACAGTGGCCAAGGAAATAACCATCTCTGCTCCTCCCCTCACCCTGCTGATGTTTCAGTGTTTTTAAAGGATTACTATGATCTACTTACTATGATTGACTAACTTCAATTGAAAATAAATAAATGTCACATCATATTGGCACAGCTAGTTATGATTTAAACAGGAAAAAAATAATATTTGTATTGCTGTAATAATGAACTTAAATGAAAAATAAATAAATGGCACATGACAGTGGTACAGCTAGTTATGAAGTATATACATCTTGCAGATGCATCTTATATTGGAAATAAGCCTGTGATTAAAGCCTGTTTGTGAAAATATTGAAATAAACCGGATGATTTTATAGCGGTTGAACTAAAAGATGATAGGTAAAATGATAGTCCATCATCGAAGGGGGAAATATGGGTGACTAGAACTCATTTTTCTCTTCATTCTGCTGTTATTTCGCAATTACACAGAAAACATGTGATAACAGAAAACAGATGCAGGCATTGAGAATTTGCATTTCTCTTATGTTGATAAAAGTATGTGTTCTCCCAATATGACATTGTTTACAGTTTCCATGTTTGCTGGGTGTTTTTCGATAGCGGCTGACACAAATGAATAGATCAAAACAATATATGTACATGTTGATTTTTTCTCCTGAAAATCTGACCTAATTTCAAACTCTATTAATGTTCAGTAGGATGCTGGGGCTTTTTCTTATTTTGCAAACATTAAATTATTTATCAGCTGGAACTAAAACTAAATTTAAAAAAATGATGTCTTAAAACATTGTTTATATATGCGTGAAGTGTACATATTGAAAATATGTGTAAAAGTAAACAATCAATACTGATAAGGTAAACCAAAAATAAATGTTACCTTGTTTTACTTCACACCGGTGATATATGCCTTTAATATAGTTACTTTGAACAAACTTCAAGTCAAATTCCTTAAAATAACAAATAATATCAATCTTTGTGATCTTGAAATATTTATTTTATAAAAAGTTAAAGAAAGGTTCAAGTAGCATTCGCCAATGTATTCCAGAATCAAATGAACATTTCTGTGTGCCATCCAGAATATGCCTATGTGGCATGCTGTGCCGAAACCTTGTCCTAGAACAATACATTCAACAGTACATTCAATAAATGTATTGAATATTTATATTATTTAGAGAACAATAACATGGTTAGCTAGTTGGCTGCTATTAAGTGTGAATGGTAGGCAGAAGAGTTATGCACATGACCGGCTGGCTTGCAGACTCATATTTGATGATCTTAGTTCTCAAAGGGGCATGCTAACCCCAGGGATCCATGACCAAATGGGTATCCTCTTCATAGAGGTTTTTCGACAATTTGAAGTTTCCATTTCTATTATATTCTTTTTATTTTGTTATTTAGACAGGAGCCCCATTTCTCCATTATATTCTCCAGCACCCCGCGACCCTTTTATTTTGTTATTTAGACAGGATACCACAACAGAACATCTGTGTATAAGTATACTTACCATTTCCTTTGACAAATTAGCTTCTTTGAGTATACATTCCCTTACTGATCAAAGAATAAATAAGCATTCCTTTGTGTCAAACATTACCTTAATGTGGATTGTAACAGATGGATGGCACAGCACAATATTCCAGCTTTGGTAACGCAGACCTTGAGTGAAAATAACAATGTGATAATTACATTCTGATTAGGACACATTGATGCCTTTTGGGTGCTAATTTTGATCAAAGTTGACTGCTGTTACTCCTCAAGCAGAATAAACTTGCATGAGCTCAGATTTGTCATCAACATCATAGGTGTACAATGCCGGCTTTAAAGCAGTGACCTTCACGCAATTTTTGGAATTCCATTTACATTTACATTTTTACATTTAAGGCATTTAAGGCATTTAGACGCTCTTATCCAGAGCGACTTACACAGTTCACATTTCTTTACATACGATCCATTTATACAGCTGGATATTTTTACTGAAGCAATTCAGGTTAAGCACCTTGCTTAAGGGTACAATGGCAGTGCCCCACCTGGGAATTGAACCAGCAACCTCTGAGTTACAAGCCCAGTTCCCTAACCATTGCACTACACTGCCGCCCCTGTACTGGCCCAACTTGTGTCTTAATTGCACATGGGTTTATGTATATGATTCTGATTTTGAACTTTTTACTCCAGGTGTCTGATTGATGGGCATTTCTAAATGCTTCAGGACAATGGATATCCAGGGTGAGGAGTAGCCATCATCATTCTGAAGTGAGAATATAAACCAGTACCCAAGCTCAAGCCAGTCTTCCACAGATCCAAAGATAGGTCTATTAAACCGTCGTGCAGTGGGGTTTTTTTAGGTTCAAGTTTCACCTCACAGAATTGAATCACAGTATTTACAAAAAATGTTTTGTGCTTTAGTTTATTTGATTACTTATTTTCACCACATAGGGGTGCTGTTTCACCTCAAACAGTCCTACTGTGACACCGAGCATCTCGAGGGCTACATCACCAAGAAACGATTACTAACATCGATCACTAACTTATAACGTCAATCACTAACTTATAACTTAAATCAGTAACGCATCAGTTTCCCCCTTTGGGTTTGATTGGGTTCTTAACTTCAAGTGTTCTTCTCTGCCAGCAAAGGTCATCCAGCCTAGTGGTCCATCCGTTCTTCAGTCCACATGCCTCTTAACACACTCTAGTAAGAGGATCATAATACCCATTCCAGGAAAATCACACATTATGACCCTTTTAGATATCCTTTATACATTATTGATCATTCCAAAGTAATATGCTTAGGCTTGTAATGGGGATTTGTATCTTATTGGAATGTCATTCCACCTTTGTCCCTGCCTGTGTCCCTGCCCTTGTGTATGTGTATAAGTACAATTTAATTTCTTCATATTTTGATCTATTCTTCAACCTTTTCTCAAATGCTTATTTACTATATTTTTAGTCGTATTTTACTCAATGATGGTGCATTCAGATGTTTTTGGGACAATACCATCATCTAAGATGACAACATTTGTGTAAATTCGGGGTCGCAGAATTAATAACTTTTTCTAAAACAAGCCCAAAAAAATGCAACCCTTTTCCCCCATTTATATAAAGCTAAAATGAAATAAATTGAGTTTGAGTTTCTCTCTCTTCTGCTCTTACTCATAATCTATCTGTACCTTTCCTCAGCTGAAATCTGACTATCCTTTCAGTTTTAAGATGACAATTCCACAGCTTCAGTTATGGAACTTTTCTTTCCAAACTCAAATATGACGAGGATCAGAAAGTATCCTGATTGCCATCATGATCACAAGTGACATCACAATCATGACATGAATAAAGACATGAATAAATCATGATATCATTAAACATGATATCAGCAGTAAAAACACTGGTATTGTAGGCCCCAGCTCTAATCTCTGATCAAACAAGCCCCAGAAATTGTTCCTCTTGATTGGGCCCCATGATTCCCCAGACAGCACGGGTTTAATTAAACAGTGTGAAATTAATTAAACAGTGGGGTGGCAGGTAAAGGGATTCTTCATCCGAACTTCACACACATCCCTGACAAGCATTTCCTGTGTGATGACAGTTATTAATTTGTCCTAAATTTGATGATAGTACACGATTACAAATAAATGTCTTGAAAGCTAAAAAGATTAAAAGGCACGGAAGAAGGAATCTTACAAATTATGAAAATAAGAGCTCCCTGTATCAAAGTGTGAACCTGTGTTTGATCCGTTCTATAAATTAATTAAAATGTTCAGCGCTGTATAATAATTCGGTGCAAATTAGATGGAAATGAGATAAAATATTAATTTAGCTATCTGGGGAACCTGCCTGGAGGGCTTCTTAGTCTTCAGTCTGGCTCAAAATTCTGTCCATATGGCTTTTATGTACAGCAGCGCTGCGAGAGGATTGGGCTCATGCCTACTGGCAGAGCGAAGTCTTCCTGTGACACTCTGCTGCCAGGATCTGATAGGAGCAGGGGGGGGGGATAATGAGGCTGTTGTAAGGCTTAAGAGTAGAGCCTGCCCCGGGGGTAGCATATCTTAGCACCCGGGCCTTCATTGTTGCATGTACAGCCAGTGATTAAATTAATTTTCTTTCCTCTCCATAAACTTTGTCAGTACTTCCACTGTGACTTTGGACGAACTCCTCCTTTCATGTTGCCAGTCCAAACGTCCTTCAAGCATCCCTGTAGCATAGCTGCTATGTCAATTAAAAGTTTTCCCGCGTTCGCGCAGAGGCTTTGTACTATATGTTTTACAATTCTGCTGAGTAGTTTGAGGTCATGCAGAGGTATTTTAATCGCGAGCATTGGATTAAAGTGTGGATCCGCTTTGACGTGCATTGTTAGACAGAAATGTGAGAGCGGTGCTTTCTTGTGCCAGGCTTCTACAGTGCTTTCTCGGGCCGTTTCAAACTGCAGATGCACAGATGTGTCAATGTCACACCGCCCGAATAGTTTGAAAATGACTTGTACACAACGCTGTCAGGAAAGGATGTATATTGTACAAGATTGAACGCATGCCTGCCCTTGTTTGTGTAGTTGACTGCAGCATTTCGTCTACCACTCGGAGAGGACTATGCTAGATTTATAGTTGACGCATTGACACGGCCGCAAGCCCGCAGTCCATGCGTCTGCAAGCTGTAAGATTGTATACTACTACACGTCCACTGACCGCGCGTTGCAAAAATAAGACGGCTTCTATGCTGAATGAGGATGAGGAGTTGATTTGCATGTACCTACTACAGAGAAATCAGTGTCAAGACAAAGGCAATGCTATGTTCGACAATTAAATGAAACACGAGAAGAAGAGGGAGAATTTAATGTGCGATTGTTTAATAAACAAAAATTGAATTATAAGAACAGTTTGTAGGGGAGAGCGGGGCTCAACCTAACATTTTGTTTTTGGCTCATTTCTGAAAATGTATTTTAGTTAGAGTAATCATGTTTTTATACAAGGAACATACAAGTATCTGCTACGATTACACGCTATAGCTACATTTCTGGAACATTCCAGTCGTTAACAATTCAACCCGAAAGTAACAGAAGTGAAATGTTACATTTTACCACATACATGGGGTGAAAAGTAACACGCGTTGGGCTAGATGTAACACTGTCTAAAAGATGGTCTAAAAGTCGATGCAAACTAAATTAATTTGATACAATTCACTGTTCTATTAGCTAAACACAACTATTGATTACACTGATTACACTATTGACAACAGGCTGTGCATCATTAGATGTTTTTATTTCAAACATTATAGTTTTGCATAAGAGCCAATAATATCAATTCAATAATATCAAACAGAAGGGCTGGAACATAAGAAGGGTTGGAATATCATACCAGGCAATTAGGCAACATACAGAATATAGCCTAACAATTGTCCTTCAACTTCACAGTAAAGGACATTCAAGATCTATGCATTCAAGAACTATGCCCGCAGCAGTGGGGTCCAGGTGATCACGTCAAGGATCTTCGCCAGGTTATGAAATAAACCTTTGACATTAGTGCGGTTGAAGCTGGTTGCCCTGGAGAGACTCGTAGCTTGGTGTTTTCTAATGGAGAGCTGGGGGTTTCTTTTCAGGAAAGAAGAAAACCAGTCCTTTCCTGCCATTCCATGGTGATTCCAGGGGCCGTATGTACAAAGATTCTAAGAGTAGGAGTGCTGATCTAGGATCAGTTTAGCCTTTTAGCTCATAATGGATATGGTTAGGATATGGACAGGGGAAACCTTGCAAGCTCAAATGCATGCTGTCGGACCTGAAAATGAAATTATAATTAGTATTTTATCAGGTCATTTTAAACATGAACTTGTTATTTGTATTAGTGTAACTTATACAGATAAATAAATAAAAACATTTTAATTTAAGTTAAAAGTTCCATCCATCCATCCATCCATCCATTATCTAAGCCGCTTATTCCTGGTCAGGGTCGCGGGGGGAGGCTGGAGCCTATCCCAGCATGCGTTCCGGGCGAGAGGCAGGAATACACCCTGGACAGGTCGCCAATCCATTGCAGGGCACACACACCATTCACTCACACACTCATACCTACAGGCAATTTAGACTCTCCTATTAGCCTAACGTGCATGTCTTTGGACTGTGGGAGGAAACCGGAGTACCCGGAGGAAACCCACGCGGACACGGGAGAAGGATGGAATTCTTAGCTATTATATTAAACTTTAAATCTCTTCAATTAACCACTTCGCTGGCTTGGCGGTAAAAGACGATAACTTACGCGTGTCACTGTTTATGATAACGACAACGACGGTAAGAACAATGTATTGCTCCACCGCCATCTTTATTCAAACTTATACCAACAGCTTCAACAATCTTTTTTTTGCTGTTTCACTTTCAGAACCACAGAGGCAGCACAGGGCAAACAAAGGCTAATCACAAAGCAATTCATTTTTCCTTCCTTTTACAGGAGGTCAAATTAACAACATTCAAAAGCAATAGATTATCAAAATTACAAAATTAGGAAATGGCGCTTACATTCCGGCCCCTAATTGTTCATGTAGGACCATAACAATTACAACACAATAACCTTTAAAGAGCCATTTATACTAAACAAACTTTCATAATGAATGTTTCCTTGCTTCAACTAAATACTTCACATACAATCTCTTGAAACTATTTGCAAGTTTTTTTGCGTTATTCATCCATTTCCAGCAATAGACATAATTTGTCTATTGGTCTCTCCAGAGTACTTGTCTTTGTTTTAACTAAGACACGTCGGACAAGGCCTTTGCAATCTGGCATAGTCTTCTCAACCTTTCCCATCAACCAGGAGTTTCTGGGTGCGCTGTCATCAGCGATGAGAACAATGTCTCCTATGTACTGAACTTGTTTCCACCTTCTTTTGGAGTACAAATCCTCTTTTTGAAACACACCTGGAGGTAGTGATGGTTGTTTCTTGAGTAAAGCAAATGATTGGGGGTCAGTGCTTCAAGGTCGTTTGGATCATTTGATAACCTTGTCTATCATTGAT